>LPNX010520413.1:39094-62908 GCA_001517045.1 Pseudotsuga menziesii | reverse complement strand
TAGCAGGAGTTGACAGAATTCAAAATTGCCGCTCCGTGAGGTTTTTTGCGCACCGGGCCCAAGTCCACCAGGTGTCCCTAAACGGTATCTGGAGGTGACATGCAACTCACCATAGATCAATGCTCGGGCCTCCGATCGACGAACCGTCGATTCCGTTGGATTCGTGACGTGGGATTTTAGCTAGGGGGGTGCCTCTCCCTCCTGTCCATTTCCCGATGACCTCCGTCTATGGTGGTTTCTGAAGCTAGGTTTTCGCTCAGTAGGGGACAATGTAGTCACGCCAACGAGGGCCAAAGCTGGAAAGCCATGGATGGTGGGGATGCGGTTGGCATTGCCATATTTCCCATGCCCAAACACACTAGCAGGAGTTGACAGAATTCAAAATTGCCGCTCTGTGAGGTTTTTTGCGCACCAGGCCCAAGTCCACTAGGTGTCCCTGAACGGTATCTGGAGGTGACCTGCAACTCGCCATAGATCGATGCTCGGGCCTTCGATCGACAAACCGTCGATTCTGTTGGATTCGTGACGTGGGATTTTAGCTAGGGGGGAGCCTCTCCCTCCCATCCATTTCCCGGTGACCTCCGTCTACGGTGGTTTCTGAAGCTAGGGTTTCGCTCAGTAGGGGACAATGTAGTCACGCCAACGAGGGCCAAAGCTGGAAAGCCATGGATGGTGGGGATGTGGTTGGCATTGCCATATTTCCCATGCCCAAACACACTAGCAGGAGTTGACAGAATTCAAAATTGCCGCTCCGTGAGGTTTTTTGCGCACCGGGACCAAGTCCACCAGGTGTCCTTGAACGGTATCTGGAGGTGACCTGCAACTCGCCATAGATCGATGGTCGGGCCTCTGATCGATGAACCGTCAATTTCGTTGGATTCATGATGTGGGATTTTAGCTAGGGGGGGCCTCTGCCTCCTGTCCATTGCCCGGTGACCTCTGTCTACGGTGGTTTCTAAAGCTAGGGTTTCGCTCAATAGGGGACAATGCAGTCACGCCAACGAGGGCCAAAGCTGGAAAGCCACGGATGGTGGGGATGCGGTTGGCATTGCCATATTTTCCATGCCCAAACACACTAGCAGGAGTTGACAGAATTCAAAATTACCGCTCCGTGAGGTTTTTTGTGCACCAGGCCCAAGTCCACCAGGTGTCCCTGAACGGTATCTAGAGGTGATCTACAACTCGCCATAGATCGATGCTCGATCCTCTGATCAACGAACCGTCAATTCCGTTGGATTCGTGACGTGGGATTTTAGCTAGGGGGGGGGCCTCTCCCTCCTGTCCATTGCCCGGTGACCTCCGTCTACGGTGGTTTCTGAAGCTAGGGTTTCGCTCAGTAGGGGACAATGCAGTCACGCCAACGAGGGCCAAAGCTGGAAAGCCACGGATGGTGGGGATGCGGTTAGCATTGCCATATTTCCCATGCCCAAACACACTAGCAGGAGTTGACAGAATTCAAAATTGCTGCTCCGTGAGGTTTTTTGCGCACCAGGCCCAAGTCCACCAGGTGTCCCTGAACGGTATCTGGAGGTGACCTGCAACTCGCCATAGATCGATGCTCGGGCCTCCGATCGATGAACCGTCGATTCTGTTGGATTTGTGACGTGGTATTTTAGCTAGGGGGGGGCCTCTCCCTCCTGTCCATTGGCCGGTGACCTCCACCTACGATGGTTTCTGAAGCTAGGGTTTTTCTAAGTAGGGACAATACAGTCACGCCAATGAGAGCCAAAGCTGGACAATGCATTTCATGCCAACGAAGGCCAAACTTGGAAAACCCTATCCATAACTAGGGTTTATTGTTTAACATGCATGTCCCATTACCATAACCCTACCAAGGAAACCCTAATCCTAACCCTAATCTTATCTTACTGTCACAACTCAATTCAGAATCAATCTAATGTCGAACTGAACTTTTTCAAATCCAATGGACTTATGCTTTAAATCATGTTGATTCACAAAGTTGGTTCTCAGTCTTTGGATTCTATTGTAGTTCCTTTAATTCTGAGTGATTAGTCATTGGGTGCATGAGGTTTGTTGAATAGTGTTGTTGGTTGTTGATGAAATGTAAAGCATGTATTGCACTTAGTTTTATTAAATTACACTTGAGCATTGACTTAACTTGTAATTTAATGAATCCAAACTCACAATTTTTAATTAGATATATCCAATTGATGTGCAAGTAGTGAGTTCATTGAAACCTTGAAATACATTGTATATTGCACTTATATTTATTAAATTACATGAGCAAGAACTTTGACTTTAGTGTGCATGTATTGAGATCATTGAAACCTTTAAATATAATAGTTTTTTCTTTTGACATAGTGCATTCATAAGTAATAGATAATCCTCACAAATCAATACAATAGATTGACACAAGAACATGTGGAAACCAAAGAACAAATTCAAAGTGAAATGTATATTGCCTCCTAACAAAGATTTTTCCTATAGACACATGATTATGATTGGAATGTTTTCTGTATTATCAAGAATGGGAGTGAATGTACATTTTTTTCATTACATAGTTTATTGTAATTGTGCATTGTTCTCAAATTTATAACTGATATCTCCATACAATCGTAAAATCTATAAAAAATTGGGAACATTACACATAGAAACATTCTTCGCCACACATGTATAATCACACTTAAAAGACTGAACCATGAATATCTCAAGAGCCTTGATATGAAATATTTTTTATACCATGAAAGTTATAATACAAAAATATAAGGTCTAGATCTATGGCCTGTCAATGTACATGTATCAAAAACATATTTGATGTACATGTGCAAACAAAAGTACATCTGTCTTGGACCGCGCCCCTATACTATAACTCCAGACTGTACATAAAAATACATATTTGTCCTGGACTAACACATCAAAATTCTAACTTTCTCTTGTTTTTCCCGGACCCTGATGCTCTTTGGCTCCGTCTACGACCACTGTGCATCTCTAGCAACTGCAAATCAATGACAATATTTCTTGATTAGGTAACTGAGCTAGTACTGTCCATCAATAACAAAGTTTGAAAATTTAAAGTATGAATCAATTGTAAATAAAACAAAGACTCACTGCATCCGTCGGGGGTATAGGTGCCTGTGGTGTCGAGGGTGTAGGTGCCTCTGCTGTACTCGACCTTGCAATGAGCCTCATTACCATGCTTCTCTACGAATAAAAAAAAATATGTCAATTATCTCAAGAATTATCAACATGTACATGAATGAGAAAGTATTAATCAATTATGTAAGAAATGAAAATTTCACCGAAAAAACCATTTCTAGGAGATGAGGCTGGTGCTCTTCAGTAGTAAGAGGAGCCGTAGGTTGAACATCAACCTCAGTTGCGTGCACTAATGGACTAGGGCATGGATACATTCACCAAATGATTAAATAGTTAGACATCGTGCATGTCCAAAAAAATACAAATGAAATGTACAATTACAAATATTCAAGTAGATGTACCTCACTGCGACTTATCCCTATTGTAGATGCGGCATTGACAGCGGCATCAACAATCCCACTAAGGTCTGGCATGGATGACTCTACATCCTGATGCTGTAAACATGGAAAAATAACATTAAGAAAAACCACTTGTGAAGTGAATACATATCTAACCAACAACTGCCATTGGAAGTGTGTACATTACCATGGGATGAGTAGGTTGATCCTCATGCACAGCCGCTCTGTTCAAGGAAGAGGGACCTCGTCTGGTGTAAACAACCCCCTTATCTATGTTTGGACTACGGGGAGATCCATACCAAAGAGGTGGTGCAGGGATCTGTGATGACGTCTGCATTCATAAAGTGTTACCATAGTTAGACATGGATTTGAATGGATGGAATAATATGTACTGAAAAAATAACATGTTGTAATATACTTACCCCTTCCTGGGACATATCTCCACCACGGGAGTGACCACTTCCATCAATTTCATGCTCCTCTTCAGATGCCTCTAGCATCTGCAAGTTTAAAAATTATATTTACATTAGCGATCTCTATAAAGGAGTGTACAGTAAGAAATTTAAATAATTCAAACAAGATTCCATCATAACCCATGTACTTACATTCTTTAAGTAGTCGTAAATTCCACCTTGGACTATGTCGTTGATATCTTCATCTTCAGCATCATGTTCCAAGTGGGGTTGCTGCAACTTCAAAAATTGTAAATATTAGACATTTTAATAAATTAATCAAGACTAACACATGCATTAACAAAATTATACATGTAATAACAAATTGACAAGTGTTTAAATATTACCTCAACTGTGGTTCTCTGGGTCTCGGGTACAACCACACCGGGTGCAGTACCACCCCCGTGAGAGGCATCAAACTCCCGCAAGAGTAAATATTGCATATATATTACGAATCTTTTAATATGTTAGATATAGTATGGAACAATTAAAAATTGAGTTCAATAACAGAGTTTTAAAACAAAGTCCTTACCTGACCGCCAATCATCGTACTGGTACCATGTCTTGGTCCAGGACCATAACAGGGTCCCCCACACGATGTGCAGACGTGCGGCTCGCTCTGAGGCACATGGGATGTCAGTCTATCCCCACCAACAGATGTCCCTCCATCACCAAAAGCTGGTGGTTGTACACCAGTAGAGGAAGAGGGTGCTCTCTGGTCAATAGTGGCCGTGTGTCGAGAGACCATCTCAGCGAGAGTAAAAAATGCATCCTGTGTCTGGGCAACCATGTCATGTGCAGGAGGGATGTCTGCCCTCGGTAGCTGGGCACGGGGTGCATGTATCTGTGGATTGGCATCTCTATGCCTAGCATGGGGTTGATGTTGGGGCATTCCCCTACCAACTCCCTGGAAACCCAACTTGTCAAAATAGTTGTCATGTTTCCCCATCACAAACTCTGCATACAATTTTTGGAGGAAGTACATCGGTACTTCCCTATTGTTGTGAGGGGGGATGTCAAAAACCATGTACCACCTATCCATCCAGTTGTCTCTGATGGGTGGAAAAGTGCACCACTCAATAGCAATATGTGGCCTACTGATCTCCGGGATGTTATCCGTCCCAGGCAGTCTAAACAATGAATAGATGGCTTGTTTTGTTATTTTTATCTTTTTTACCTCATTGTAACTCAAGCCATCAGCATATTGTTTCCTTTTTCTCTCCCTGTAAGATGCGATGCTATACAACGCATCATTCGATCTTGCGATCGTATCAACAAGAGATAACAATGAATCTAATAGGGAGCGGTGGAGCTCATCTCCACCCCTCCAAGTTGAACCAATCTCTCTCAAATGACCAATGAACCTCAGTATCTTCGCATTGTTATGATCCATAGTAGCCACTGCAATCATAAATACAAATAAAATATCATTAGAAATATAAACACATGATATAATGACATATCTAAGAACTGAAAACTGTATAACTATTGACATATAAACTAAATCTATCATGTAAATTTAAAGATTGATCTTGAATTTTACAGTAAAGAATAGGCGGCATAATGTGTTGTTGATGAATAAAATACCAGTACAACCAACGATTTTGTTAGATATGTAATTATTTGTTGTAGTGTGATGTTTTTTGGACTCCAAAGGCTATTTAGCAGAACTTTATGGATTCTATGGTTGCAAGTGGTTGGTGGGAATTTTCAACCCCAAGATTTACATGGAAAGGTTGTAGGAGATTTTTAACTCAACACGAATAATGCCTCACTGTTGTTTTGATTTGAAATTTTGTTTGAATAATGTATCACTACTTGAACATAGATTTTAATGGCAATTCTTCACATAGCATGCTCATAAATTATAGCAAGGAAATAACATTAACAATGATTTAAATGGATAATAAACAGACACCCAAAAACATAGTAAGAAGGTGCTTTTTACATGCCTGTAGCATCCCGTTGACAGATCTGGAAACGAACGTTGAGATACCCAAGTAATGTGGCCATACAATGTGATAGCAGTGAGAAAATATTATAATGGCTGAGATCTGAAATGTGCTGTAGATGACTATTGGGAAAACTTCATCTTTTACTTAAATATTCAGATTTGGAAATGAGAGTTATTTGACTCACAATACAGAGTTATGAAAGTACTATAGCAGCCTTAGAATGTGCTGGGACTGACAATCAATGGATGAAGAAGTAGACTCTGGTATAACAAATCCTGTAGTAGCTTTATTCTTCCCAATGCACCCAAGGGAAGTATGTAAGCACAATATAAGAGTGAAGATTTTACCACATTGATATTTCAATTTATGGCAGCCTGGAAACTACTGGTTACACTCTTCCCATGAATCATTTCATCTACAGCAGCAAAATCTTGAACTTCTTCTCCACATGAAGACCCATGACTATATACTGTCAGTGGGCATTAACAATATTGACGTGGGTGCTGTATATACAAATTGACTTAATGCTTCTAGTGATTAATAGTACATTTTCTATTGTGAAAATGACTATGTTCCTTCAGATTTTTAGAGATAGAATTTTACAATAAATCAGAAGTTTTGCCATAGAGCATATTAATTTACTTTGAATAACAAAATATGATAGCTATTTTAAGTTTTTTAAAGATTCTTTTAGAAATGAAGTAGCTACAAATGATTCAACATAGAGAGGACTGATGTAGCATTCTTTTAGTGCAATTGTTTTACCTCCTAATCATACTACAAAATTATTGTAGACAAATATGGTTTAATTTTTCAATCCAAGGCAAATAAATTGATGTAGAAAATGAAAAAAACATGAAAAAAACTGAAGAAAATACCTCACAAAGGGAAGGTTAATCCAAAGGTGGAGATGGAGGGCTCAAGCACACCCAAAATCGCGCATGTACAGTCGAGGTTTCGTCTTCGTTCGTCCAATAGCCGCGCCAAAAATGAGAAAAGGACGGCCTCGGCCGGTTTAAAATAAAAAAACAGGTTTTAACAATCGCGCCTCCATTTTAGCAAAGGAAATCGCGCACGCGATTAGCTTGACTAAAATGGAGGCGCGATTTTGTTTACTAGCCTAGTTGGCATGACCATTGCCAGCCTTGGGACTAGGCTTGGCAGGTTCGGTGTTGCTTGGGTTGATTTCTTTTTTTTGGATCAAGAGTGAATGACTTCACTCCACCATTGCATCTAAAGGGTCCCTCAACTTCTTGCACACCCCCTTGAGAGCAATTTAGAGAGTTAAAGGACCATTCCCAAATATAGTGTTGGTTGCCACCTTCAACTTCATTTTTCAGGATAATACTATTGTAGTCATGCCTTTTCATTGGTAATTTACACTTAAGTTGAAGCTTTCCTCTCTTTTCTTGCTTTCATATCATTTTAGTAGTTTTATTTTTTATAATATATCCTATGCTTTATTTTCTTTGTTTATTTGTTTCAACACATTAGTACTTGTCATACTAACCATATCATGATTTCTTGTATTGTTTGCAACCTATAAGGAAAGATAAATTTGCTCACTATTCAAATAATTTCCCAATGACAAAATTAACAACTTCATTTTGAATCTTTACTCATATTTATTCTATAGGTTTTCTACTTGCTTTCTTCTAAACTAGGGATTGTTGTAGGGTTAATACATTGTCTATCATCTCCCTAACCTTCGAATTTTGTATATTGAAAGACATTGTCCACTCACTTTTCAGGCCACATAGTACCCAACGTCTATCCCGATCCATCTTACACAACTTTTCCAAAACTACAACATCGTTTGAACTATTTTTATTTTCGATTGCACCACAATCCACACAATAGATGAAATTGTAAACATGCACCATTGCTCAATTTCGTAGTTTTTTTGTCATGCCACATTCCTACATGGCATTTGTAACATGTAATCTATGTGGTTGCTCAACAATATGCACTATGAACTACACATATGTAGTTTAATTGTAGTTCATTATTTTCCTAGTAATCCTTTTATTTATTTTATGCATTCCCATGATTATTATAATAAAATTTGGCTAATTTTGTTTTAAATTCTTTCCTAAAGTCTTCAAAATATGATTTTACATGTCAAAAATAACTTATTTGTGGAAGTTTGTGCATTATGATTAATACATATAGTTCAATACATTCTGGAAGTGAACTATATGAGGGTTATGCATGTGAGTGTTGCTGGATTGTCAAATCATAAAAGGCAATGCAATAAGTACTTGTCCTGAAGCACACAGGGTTTTAAATGAGACAATATTGACTCATAAATCCTATCAGAGATCATTTTCCAACGATTAAAATCATGATTGAGTTGTATTCACCTTTCATTCAATGAATTTCATATACTTCTTGGTTCTCATTTAATGATTCCTTATTTCCTCGGGTTTATTGGTTATCTAGTCCCAAAACACTTGTTCTTATTTTGAATTTTTGTTCATCCTAGAGCAATGTGATTTAGCAGGTGTCAATATGAAGAAAAACAATTGTAAGATTTGCAAGTTTGAGCCAATTAATACGAAATGGGTAGAAGAGTTTCCTAAATGTGCTAAGCTGTAAATGGGCGTAGGATGGTACTCTTCCTTTGAAAAAATCAACGGCTACAATGCTGAAATGACCAAGTTATACTGGTTCATTTGTAAATTTCCAAACTTTAAGTTTTGAATTAAATGAGGGTTCAATTGCAGAGGCGACGAGACTGCGCATTGAAGGTGAATGTTGGTTCAAGAAACATATTTTCGAAATTGATTTGAGTCTATACTTACTACCTGGTTATGAAAAATTGGATTGGAACAAAGGGATACATCTCAATAATGTGAAAAATGAGTGGAGAGACGTGCTCGACATCATACAACGTTATATCACTTGCGAAGGCAGGTTTGCCATTGTATTTACGTATCATCTAAGATTTCTTATGCATATTAATGGGAAATCAAAGTTAAATTTTCCCTATTATTTGTTCAAAAGCATTGAGAAGATGGATACTAGGGTAAATAACCATCATCATCACAAAAATCACTCTGTTTTCCACCACAGGCTAGTTAAATTGTTAGTATTGACTGAACTCAGGAAGCAAAATCGCTGCTAGAAGCACTTTCTGTTCTGGTCAGGCTTTGTGCCAAACAAGATTGAAGCCCAAAATGATTTCAATAATAAAATCAATAGTGAAGAGGAATAAATTTATGTTAATAAGAGGAAGGCTAGAGGTATATATAGAAGAGGATAAAAGAGGAAGGCCGATTAGGAAGTAAAGAAGGGAAAAAGGAAGTCCACTTTAGAGGATCAACCTATTCCAGAACCGGTTTAAGAAGATTTGTAGGATGAAAAGTTTTTGGAATCACAAAATGACGAAATAGTTTCCCCAAATACACCTAAGGATACAAAAGAAAAATGTATGATCGAAGATCTTTCTTCCAATACAAAAGTTGTTACTTTTGTTTCATCATTTCAAAAAACTTATTGGAGACAAAAGACTAGACCCAAAAATAAGTTAAGAATGAATATGAAAGTTGTCTTAAATTCTAGATTTAAGAAAATTACAGTGACCCTTATTGAAGATTCTTTGAGTGAAGAAGATCCACAAATTAACAATCTCTAATGTACATTGGACCAAACCTTGGAAGATATAGAGAAAGGTATTGAATCCTTTCTAAAAGTGTTTAAAGAGGATCTTAAAGATAAAGATAAGTAGAAGGTTTCAAAATATGAAATTGGCATGAATTCAAAGTCTCTAAATATGGAAGCATTGGTCGAATAGGTTAATGAACAAACAATGGAAAAGTTAGTTGAAGTTCAGGAAATATTGACTGTTGAAGACAGAGATAAGATTGCTCCGATATTAAGTATATAACGCCTTGCACATCAAACACTAATAGAAACATTGTCAAAAGTTGAAACCCTCAAAAAATCCTTACAACATTATAAGGCTCAAAATGATTACCTTAATGATTCAAATGACTAGTTAATGCAAGCAAATAGGAGATTAAGAGGGGGTCTTGAAGAAACTAATTTCAATTACCATGAGTTAATAACAACTTCAAAATAAGTTTTAAGAAGGAAGAAGCTTCCTCAACAGGAAAATGAAGAACTCATCAAACATACTACAGAACTCCATGACAAAGTCCAAATGATGAATACAAAATATACTCGGTTGCAAAAGAGGTCCCAGGATTTGGATGGACTTACTATATTGGCAGTCGCAGCAAGAAATATTTGATAGTTCTTGATTCGACAAACTCTCATTCCAGCTGTACTAGTCAAACATAGGATACGAATTGAAAAATTTCCGTAATTTCCAGGATGACTCATCTTCACTATCTGTCAGTTTATTAATGATAAATAGAAATAGGTGGAAGATTTTGTATTTTTATGAGTCAAAATAGTTAATATGTAAATATTCAATATGTTATCTCTTTCCTATTTTGATCATATTCGGTCCTAAAAACTTGGATCTTAAACTGAGATTTTAAAACTTTTTGTATATTCATAAATAGGAGAAGAAAAGTAGAGGTGGGAGGTGGGAATTGATTTTGTGATCAGGTCACGTATATCATAGCCTGCAATCAACTATGTTTTGATATTTTGTAAGCAACTCTAAAGACTGTATTTGGAATTATTTTATACATGATATGAGCCATATTTATTCATTGTCATTGTGAAGGCTTATAATCATTTTGATTATCCTGTTTATGACTCAGTTCTATGATGGATTTTTTTATCTTAGAATGCTCATGAGTAGGCCTACATTTTACCTTATTTCCTATTCAAAAAGTTTATTTGTACATGAATATTATTGAATGTTATATTTTATATTTGATTTGTATCATTATATATGATATATTCACTCAACCTTCTTCTTTACTTTCCTATTGTCTCAATATCAATCTTTGATTGTTTACCTTTAAACTTATCATCCTCATCTTTGCATTTCCCAAATAACCTTATAAAATATAGTCAATTATGAGTTATAGATCCAATTCATTATATGCATGGGCTTTGCACTTTTGTAGTCTAGGTACAATCTCCAGTGCAAACATCTTCTGGTGCCATTGCCGAGGATGAAATTGAATTATTTTTCCTGGGAATAATTTTAAAGGCTATGATTTTGATGGTGAACAAAACCAATATATCTTCAAAAGACTACATCATTCACCTCACCAGTTCCGGCTAATAAGGGTGTGGGGACTCAGAGTAATCATTATTCAACAATTATTCCACCTAGATATGATCTAGAAAGGATTATGTGATAGGATAGGGATCAACAGAAGGCATGTACTGGTTCCACAATAGATAAACAAAATGTAAATAAAGAAGTTGAATCAATAAAGGCTACCATAATTCATGAATTAGAAGTCTTCTCACCTAAATGGGAGGGAAGAACTAAGATAGAATCACTTCAACAACCTGAAGCCTTTGATCCTGAAATCATTTTAGATAAATATAGAGCCCTTATTGAATTAGTTTCCACTAGAATTCCTGGTTACCAAAAGTTTCCATATTTTTATTTTCCTCAAGAAACTTCTTCTTCTTTTCAAAATCCTCATTTTCCTAGCTTAAAAGAGGAAGTTGGAATTCCTGATTGGAAGCAAGGTTTGTCAATTTCTATTCCTAAACAATGATATTTTGTTTTAGAGTCACAAACATCTTTAAAAGTTTCACAAATCCATTAGCAACAAAGCTAGAAAGAGGAGAATCTGAGTATACACCTCTTACCGGCAAATCCAAGTTTTCATTACCTCCTCAGATTCAACATGTTTCAACCCAACCTATACAGTCTCAAGTAGTACCAGTACATACAGTATCACCTCATTCTTCAATTACTCATTCTTTCTCAAACATGGCAGCAACTTAACCTAATAGGATGCAAGCTATGGTTGCTACTAGATATGATCCATTAGTATTGCCACATCCCCTAAATGCTTTGCCTGGTGGTGATTATTTAAAATAGATTTCAAGGTTTAATAAACAAAGTGAAAACTCGACCGAGGAACTCTGGAATGCATATCACAGTTATGTTGATAATCAAAATATTGAAAATGAAGATGTATGGGTGTGTGTGTTTGTACAAAGCCTAGATGGGGAAGCTAGGAAGTGGTTCAAGGAATTATCAACTGGGTCAATAAATGTTATTGAAGAGTTAGAAGAGTATTTTTATGAAACAATGGGGATATTTCAAAGATCATTTATATTGCTTAACATAATTTGCATCTTTGAAAATAAAACCAGAGGAATGAGATACTAATTTTTCAAAGCATTTTAATAAGATGTATGGCAAGATCCCTACAAAGATAAATCCAACAGAGACTTCAGCTAAGTTTTCTTATGCTAATGCTTTTGATGAACATTTTTCATTATTATTGAGATAAAGAAGACATAATACCCTTATGAATATGCAGGAAGAAACTCTAGAAGTCGAATCAAACATTGGAGCAGTAGAAAAATTAAGGGGTAAGTCTCAGCATGAAGAAGGTGAGAAAAGAAAGATAAATGAATTAGGTCCTACTTCTTCAGGTTCAAAATAAAATGATAATAAGATTGATGAAATGTCAAAGATTATTAAAAGTCTGTCTTTAAATATTTCTAAGTTGGAAATGGAAAATAAAAATCAAAATAAGCCAAGTCAAGAGAATGCTAATCGAAACCATAACCAATTTAGAAGGTTATTCAATCCTAGATTCTTGCCTAGAGATAGGAGGAATAATGAAGATCAAAAGATACAACCTCCTTTTCATAATAACATGGTGCAAAATGATGAATCTAATGAAATTGATGAACTGTAGATTAAGGACTTAGATCCAAGTATTGATCAATTGGATGATACTCTTCTTCCAATTTCTTGACTAAGTCTTATTATCATTATGCAAAATTTTCTGATTATGATGAGAAATATGGCTTTGAGAGGGTTTCATACATCCCATATGTTTTCCAAGCAGTGCCACAAAAGACTTATGGTCTCAGATCTAGGATAAAACAGGTTCCATAGGATAAGAAAAAAGGCAGAAATATTCATGCTAAATACGGATTAGCTCTTGAAAAGAAACGATCAATAGGGAAATAAAGATAAATCTGCAGATATGGAAGAGGTAGGTAAATTTTCTTTTGGTTTCAATCTTGAATATTAAATTAGCAAGATTAAAAATCCTATTCCATTGACATAACTAATAAAAAAACAATCATATAGAGAACCTACTCTTAAGTTTATAAATCCTCAAACCAATTATGTCCCTTCAGATGTTAACCTTCAAGATGAAAATCCAACCATCATTTTTTGCCCTAAATCATTTGATCATATAGTTGATAAGTGAGAGTTTCCATCCCCATTTTATATTACTCTCACAATTAATGATCAAATGTTACATACTTGTCTTTTAGATTCTAGTGCTTCGCACAATCTTATGCCAAAGGAAATTATGAAAGCTTTAGGGATATTGTCACCAAGCCTTACCATGATTTATATGCTTTTGATTCCAGAGAAGTTAAATGTATTGGGGTTATCTAGGATCTTGTTGTTATCCTTACAAAATTACCAATGAAAAGTGTGTTAATGGATGTTGTTATGACTGATATTGCACCTAAATTTGGCATGGTATTGTTAAGGTCATGGGAAAAAAGGGTAGGAGGAACCTTGTAGATGGATATTTCTTATGCTACAATTCCAATATTTGGAAGGGAGTATAGGAGACTTTATAGAGAGGTACAACTTACTTATTTAGTAAGTGATAATCAAAATTCCATGAATCATCCTATCTATGCAATTCAAGTAGACATGGGATCTTTTATGTTACATTTAGATGATGATACCACAAGTGTTTTACAAGTTGAAAATGAACATCCAGTTAAACATAGAATGGAGATTCATGATTGTTTATGGCATATGTATTTTGTTGGTTCATCATGTAAAGAGGGATTAGGAGTAGGTATTGTACTTATTTCTCTAAGCGGTGAGATTATTTATTTGATAGATAAATTAGGATTTCAAACAACAAACAATTTTGTTGAATATGAGGCATTAATACTTGGTCTAAGGGATGCAAAATATTTGAACATTCAACAACTTGTTGTTTTTTGCGACTCCAAGTTAGTGGTTCATTAGGTGAAGAATGTGTATCAGGTAAAATAACAATTGTTAAAAGTCTACTGGAATGAGGTATGGGATCTTGTGGATAATTTTTTCTTAGCATTTAATATATCTTCCATCTCAAGAGATCATAATCAAACAATAGACTCATTGGCATTAGCAACAACCTACTTTAAAGTTCCAAAACTAACTCAACTCAAATATCTGATTGAAGTTAGATATAGACCTTCAACTCTGGATAATATCAAACATTGGAGAGTATTTCATGATGATCAAGAGATTAAGAAATTCTTGGAATTGACAGGTGAGTTTTCTACTGCATTAATTGACCAGAATGGAGATGTCAAGATAGATGAAAATGCTTCTATTTTTAAGAATTCAATTGGTGGTCGTGATGTAATTGAATTTTAAAAGATAATTTATTCCCAAAATTCTTGTCCCTTTGGAGAGATTGTTTTCCAACAATGACACCTTATTAAATCCTACTATGCAATCATTCGAAGAGAATATTTTAAGCTGCAATATTGGAACTGCAAATGACCCCAAACTAATCAAGTTGTCTAAAGAACTTTTAGATGAACAAAGAAGGAGATATATTAAGTTGATGAAAGAATTTGCAAATATCTTTGCCTGGTACTATGAAGATCTGAAAACGTATGACACTAATATAATTCAACACAAGATTCCATTGAATCCAAATACAAAGCATTTCAGAAAAAATTTAAGATGTATGAATCTGGTATTGTTACCAATTATTAAAAAAGAGGTAAAAAATATTTTAGATGCAAAAAATATCGTACCTCTTAAATATTCTTATTGGGTATAAAATTTGGTGATTGTACGTAAGAAAAATGGGGAAACAAGGCTTTGTGTAGACTTTTGTAATCTAAACAAATGCTCCCTCAAAGACAACTATCCATTGCCCAAATTTGATAAAATTTTGCACATAGTGGTTAGTTCTTAGAGAATATCAATGATTGATGGATTCTCTGGGTATAATCAAATTGTTGTGCATCCATAGGACAAAGAAAAAACATCATTTACAACTCCTTAGGGTACGCTTGTGTATGACAAAATGCCCTTTGGGCTCATGAATGTTTGTGCCACATTTCAAAGGGCTATGAATATAACCTTTGTTGGTGAGAAATAAAAGTTTGTAGTTATTTATCTTGATAATATTACAGTATTTTCCAAGTATGATGATGAACATCTAAAGCATCTGAGACAAAATTTTATCAAAAGCATAAAATTTGGATTGTCTTTAAATTCAAAGAAATCTCAGTTTTCCATGACAGAAGTTAAACTCCCGGGTCATATAGTTTCGCTTGAAGGCATTAAGATAGATCTTGAACATGTCAAAGCCATCTTGAAAATTAGTATTCCTCGAAATAAGAAGGAGATTCAAATTTTTGTTGGAAAAAAATTGAGGTGGTTTATTCCCAACTTTGCAGAGATAATTAAACAAATTACAGACATGCTCAAGAAAGACAGAGAAGTAAAATGGTCAGTTGAAGCTATATTATCATTTGAAAGGATAAAACAAGCTCTTATGGAAGCACCAATGCTAGCAAGTCCTAATTTTACTAATTTGTTTTAATATTTTCTTTTGCATCGGAAGATACTAAAGCTGCAGTGTTATTGCAAAAGAACTCTGAAAATTTAGAACAACCTATGCCATTCTTTAGTAAATCATTAAGAGACTCGGAGCTTAAGTATATTACAATGGAGAAACATGCGTATGCATTAGTTAAAGCTCTGAAGTTTTTTAGGATTTACATTTTACATTCCAAAATCATAGCTTACGTGCCTAGTGCAATAATTAAAGAAATAGCTTTGTAAGTACAGGAACAATGCCTTTGCGCTTTGATTGAACTAGAAATTAATCTCCTAGCTTGATATTGTGACAACAGAGGAATCCAAACTAGAGAAAAGTTACTTGTTACTTGGCATGTCATTGCTGCAACCACTATCTAGTAGCCATAAACCTGAGTTGCAATGTTCTTCAGTTGCTTGATAGGAGAGGGACATAACCTTTGACAAGCCTTCTTCTTCTTTAGAGACATTGGCTCTACCACTGTTCCAATATGCTTGCTTCTTTCTGCATTCTCATTCATGGTGGCCATACTTATTGCAATAGTTAGACTGAATATTGGACTTATTGGTCCATCTCTTGCCTCTCCCCCTCTGAACTTAAGAGTTGTGAGAGTGCTCTGAGTGATCTAAATCTTCACTACTAGTTCTGTCCTCTGTATGAGGAGACCCTCGACCTCTTCTTCCTCTGCCTTTTCCTCCTCTGCCTCGACCTATGTTGAGGCCAGCTTGGGTGCTGAAAGCATTTGTCGATGACTCTTCTTGATTGAGTCGAGCTTCATGAGATGGAAGGGATCTCATCAATTCTTCTAGGGTAATCTGAGACAAACCTTTTGCTTCATCTATGGCAATCACCACCATAGCAAATTTCTTGGTGAGGCATCGAAGAATCTTTTGAACAAATACTTTATGGTCCATAACCTCGCCATAGGTTTAGAATTGGGCCACAATGCTTGAAGCCCGAGACATAAACTGATCTATATTTTGAGTTTCCTTCATTTTTAAACTTTCAAACTGAAGTCGAAGAGTTTTCAATCTTACCATTTTTACTCGATTTGTTTCCTTGTAAGCAGATGCGAGTAGATTTCAAGCTTGATGTGCACTTGTAGCTCCTGAGATCCATGGGAAAATGGAATCCTCAATGCATCTTTGGATAAGCCATTTGGATGTGAGATCTCGATCTAAGCAAGCTTCTATGGTATTCTTTTGGGAATTACTCATTGTGGTCAGAGCATTTGTATCAAGTTCTTTGAACTCAATTTCAATCATATCCTAACATTTGTTGAGCTACAGAAACATCTTCATCTTGATAGACCAAAACTCATAGTTGGTACCGGTCAGTATGGGTCCAGAGATCTGCTTCAAATTTGAGGTGCTTGTGCTAGTAGTAACCATTTTCTTATGACTATTTGCTCGATCAAACTGGATATTGAGATCTGGTCCTTTAACTCAGTGATGCAACTTGTATAGCTAGCACAGGGCGACATAAGGGCGCGTTAATAAAAAATCTTGCAAGTGAACATTGATCGACGCACTTTTCCTTTAGACAAGGTGTGTCATCGATGGTCTTTTTATTTAGACAAGGTGCGTCACTGACGCACGTTTCCTTCATGCAGGGTGCGTCACCGACGCACTTTTCCTTCATGCAAGGTGCGTTAGTGGTGCCAGTGACACGTTTTTCCTTCAGACAGGGTGTGTCAGCACTCCAAAAGGGTAAAAGAAGGAAAATAATTTTTCCCTTTTCCTTTGGCTGTGAAGAAAACTTTGTCGATCCTCCATGTTGATGTGTTTCCAATCGTCTCCTCCAACAACCAACAACCTCCAAGCGTGAGATCAAATCTATGTGTGCTTTCCACCTTGTGAAAAGGCTTACCGGATGCAAGGGACAGAAAAAACAATGAAGCAAAAATGATGGAACACCAGTGGGTATATTGATAAACTTCTCATTATTAAGCACTAGCATATATAAGATTACATAAAAACAAAACCATGGGTAAATACCATGGGCCAAAAAATACTCTAGGTCACATAAAGTGACCAAATCAATTACTCAACTAACCAACTAGATAATGCACTATACTCAACTAACCAACTAAATAATGCATTAAATAATGTACTTTTTGACGAATAAGATTACATTTCTTAAGAATAATCCCATTTAGATTTCTCTTCCACTCAAGATAGTTAAAGAACCATCGCCAAAATGGCCATTTTCTTCCCCCTAAGTCAGGGGTATGTCTCAGGTGTATGTCTAACCCAATGTTTGATTGCAAGGTAAAAGAACAAGAGAACATACGTAAACAATACAACATATAATAACTCTAACAACCGATTCATGGACTAAATGATGAATAGCAATTCATTAATGTTAAACTTGGGTGTACACTTACATCATCAGATCGCACATGAGAGTACTATCTGCATGAGCATAACACACCAAAATTAAACAATAAAAGAATCTTTTTAATATTTCTTTTAGAGTACTCTCTGCATGAGCATAACACACCAAAATTACACAATAAAACAATCTTTATAAAAGATATATATACTTTTGAACTTAAAGATATACATTTACAAACCAGAAAAATTAAATCCAGACGGGGGCAAATTAATGCAGCTGCACGATCTATAAATGTCCATAATTATAATAATAAAAATTAAAAGCAATAGCAAGTCTTCAACCACAACAAGTTGAGGCTCCTTCTCTATGGGGCAGATGATCCTTTTAAGTTAGAGATGGAAGATATATTAAATATGGGGTCCAATCCAATGGCGGAGCGTACGGGGTACCTGGGGTACTATTTAAAGCCAAATGGCTATCAGGTTGGGGACTGGTTATGGCTGTTGAAGCGCTTTGACCGCAAAATAAATCATTGGGGAGAGAGATGGCTCTCTCTCAGCAGTAGATTAACTCTGACTCGTTCTGTCCTAACTAGCATGGCAGTTCACTGGTTTTGTTTGTGCAAAGTCCCTAAGTCCATAATTAACAAGATTCGGATGAAGATTATGGCTTTCCTTTGGTCAGGCAACAGAGTGCAGACTAAATTCCACTTGGTTCGGTGGGAAGACATTGCTAGACTGTTGGAAAATGGTGGATGGGGTTTACAGAACTTACATCTCTTCTCTATGGCTCTTCGGGCAAAAAGCCTTTGGATGGTGTTCACTGGAAACGGCCTATGGCCCCAAGTAATGCAGGAAAAATGCTTAAAAAAAAATTAAAGATCCAATGGGTCAGGAACTTCCAAAAGCAAGGCAGGAGTATTTTAAATATTTGGGCAGGCCTACTTGGCGCATTTGAACTTTTCTCGTCTTGGCTGGCGTGGGTCCCAGGAGATGGCAGAGATGTCCGTTTGGGAGAAGATCCCATTGTCGGGGGCCCATTCACCATGTTTTATCTCGGGAAATTCTTTTCCATCTACATTGGGGATTCTATTTCCTTAATCACATTTCTCTGGGATATCCTAGCCCTATGACACATCAGAGATGGATTTCGGCTGGTCAATTGGGTCTCTATGGGGCAATGGTTGCTGAATGGTCTGCATATGTTAAAGGTTTACAAAAGGGGGCTATTTCATTAAGTAGTTTTTCAGATAGTTTTCGCTGGTCCTATGATGTTGTTTCAGGGATGATATCCGCTAAGAAGGCTTATGCCCAACTCATGGAGAACTTCTCGGTCAAACACAAGTGGTGGTACCGGATGTGGTATTGGAAGGCTCTGCCTCGGGTAATTGTTTGCTGCTGGTTGGTGCTTGAAAATCGTCTACTCTCATGGGTAATCTAAATCGTCAAGGTATGATGGGTCCTGGAATTTGTTTACTATGTGGTTCAGAAAATGAAAGCATCTTACATTTATTTGTATCTTGTAGCTTCTGCCAATCTGTTTGGCAGGTGATTGGTTTGGTGTTCAATGTGGTTTCTCCATGGGGTAGTGACTCCCTTTCGTCATGCCTTTTATCATGGCGTAAAAGCTATCCGGCATGGGGAACACTCCCATGTTACATACTATGGGAATTGTGGAGGAATAGAAACCTATTAATTTTTGAAGGAAAAAGGACAGGCCCTTTGATTATTGCATCCAGAGTTGTGAAAGCTTTTTCTGAATTAGCCAGTGAGCTATCCATTAGTGTTTCCACTCGTCGTGCTGGGGTGCCTAAGCCTTTGGCCCCTCAACACAATATGATGAGTGTTTTCATAGAGTATCTCAGGCGGGCAATACCTTATGTGGTGCTGGTGCAATCACAAGAAAATTGAATTTCCAGGCCTGATCCGGACTCATCCGTCCGTGCTTAAAGGGTCTTTTAACATTAACGAGAGAGGGCGACGTACTAGGTAGAGATCGAGTCTTCCCCCTTTCTGCTGTGCGTTAAGAAGTGTTGATGGCTATGGCAATTTATTGTATCATACAAAGTCAGACGCCATTAAATCCATGTCTTTTTCACACAATTAATTAAAATTTTGACTTTGCTTTTACTTTTTATTATTGCTTTTAATTTTTTTTCCATATAAAATCTGTATATTTTATATTAAAATATTTGTAAAGATTAATAATAATAAAAACAAATCAGCAGAGACAAAGAAAAAACATAGAAAGAACAGGAGGAGACCCCACCAGAAAATGATGGACATCACATATCAAAAAGCCAGAAAAAACGCCCAAAACCTGGAGGAGATTTGTCCATCCTCGGACCACCTTTTCGAGAAGATGAATCATTCATCAGCCTTTAATGCAAGCTTAGATAAATCATCTGCCATTTGGTTTTGTTCCCGGAAAATGTTTGAGAACGTAATCCCATTGAAAGAATCAATCAAGCCTCGAACACAAACCAACCACGGATCCAGGTGTAGGGGATTAATAAGCTGCCCACCCTTAGCCTAGTCAATAATGACTTTTGAGTCACCATATATGTGCATTCCGTCCAAGCCACGGGCCAAGGAAAAATGAAGGAGGATCCACAATCCTTGGTGTTTGTACCCAGACAACAGTTCATCCAAAGCTTGAAGTAGGACTGGTCTGTCATGCTGAGAATTCACATACACAGAAATAAAGAAGTCTAGCATTTATGTGTTCCTGGCTAAGTTTTAGTAGTTCATATAGGTATTAAAAATTTCTGTGGAACGTCAAATTCCAGGCCTGGTCCCGATAGATGTCAGTTTAATTCTCAAAGCTGCTGAACAACTTATATTTACAGTCCAGTTTGTATTCTCTGCTCAGTTAGTATTCACAGTATTATTTGTAATTTAGGTGGATCTTACAAAAATAAGTTCAAAGCTCTCCACTTTCATTTAAAAAATAAAACCTTTTAAGAAGCTTTAATAATTGATGCAATCGTCTCTCGTTAACCGTTTTCAAGACCCTTTACGCAGCTAGGAGCGGTGATTAATATCTGCCTGTCATCACCTACGACTTTTTAAAATGTTGTACTTAATCGTTCAAGTTTGTTTATCTTTCGTCACGTGTAATAGATTAGTATGATCCGTTGGATTACTCTAAATGTGTCATTATTTAGATAATTATCTTGGAATATTTGTGATTGATATCTAGTTGGAATTATTGATATTAGATTAGTATGATTCGTTGCATTACTCTAAATGTTCCATGATAATCATTTTGGAATATTTGTGATTGAAATCTTTTTCGAATTATTGATATTAGATACTTATCGTTTAAAAAAATGAGATAATAAAATATTATGGTTTAAAAAAATTTGTATTATAACATTTTAATATTGGTAATGGTTGAAACAGTATAACAGTATCTAATAACAGTATTATAAATATAAATGTTATATTGTATACTTATCTCTGTTACACTGTTATCTCTCTTCTGCAAAACTATTTATGGTTCTGATAAGTATTTCTGTTTTTTTGATATTATTGATTATAGTTACGTTTTTCATGGTGAAACTATTTTGATGGGAGTGTTGTAGGTCATTTAATGTGGTTATAGAAAGCTTGATGCTTATTCGATTTCAAGTTGTTTGAGATTTAATTGGCATCAAGCATACTGCAACCGCATTAAATGACCTGCAAAACCCTAACTATTGTATTTTTATAGTGTGAAATAATTTTTGTATCAATTCCAACTAATCATAATTCAGAATAACCAGATTCGACAATAAGAGTATTTGCTTTGTTTCGGTTAACGCAAAGTCATAGTAAGAAGAGTTGGAACTATCAGCATAATAAGAAGATTGGACAATGTTAGTATTAGCCATAAGAAAATTTCGCAGTAGTGGCTTTACTAGTGCGATAAAACACAACTAAAATGTTTTGTTTTTGAAGAATTTTGGACAAAAACGGATAAAATTGTTTATATAAATTGCAATTTTAATAATTTTAAGATCACAATTTTGCAATTTCAACAATGGTAATTGTTTTGCTAAATTAAATGCTTGATTTTAAAATTATTCAAATGATTTAAATAGCAATTTAACCACTCCAAATTGCTATTACAGCAAAAGTTGCTCTACCGATTCGGTCAAATTGGGATGGGGACTTTTAGAGGCTTTTTAGTTAGGCCTTATATTGCTCACTGCCTTTAAATGGTACTGGTTTTAAATTAGGTAGAAGATTTGGCAGTATTAGTATTTGTTTTGTCTCTGTTAACCCAAAAGTCATACTAAGAATATAGTACTAGTATAGTAAGAAGATTTGGCAATATTAACGTAAGTCATAAAAAAAAAAATCATAGTTCGTGAGAGTCTGCTTCCCAATATGAACACCAAAACATTGGTTGAATCTTTAGTTTGAAAAAAAAAAAAATCTTAGTCCAAGGAGATATTTTTAGTATCAAAAATATTTTAAAATATCTTTTATGTTATTATACCTGCCTCCGGCTGGTATATTGTAATCCTTAGATTTCAAACAGCGTTGACTTTGGGTATTAGGTGGTGCATATCCGTGCATATTTAAAAGATTAAAATCTCTATTGCAATTTTTAAATTTATTAAAATTGTATTTATTTGTGTTGCTATTGGTTAAGCAGGGATGATGTCATCCTCAAAGTTTGCTATCTTTATTTGGGTAGACACCTGTTAACAATGACATCATATATAACTTTTCACCTACCCGCCTTCTTCTTGTCTCAGGGGGCTCAACAGAATTTCGAAATATGCATCGGACTTTGGATCTATCATTCTCCGCTATGATCTGGACCGTTGATTACTGGACTTTGCAACCTCCGCTTTCAACCTGGTCGTTAAAGCTGAGTTTGTTGAGAAAGGTCCTTCAGTAGTTTAGTTTTATTGATCCTACAGTTTAATTCAGACTCGGAGTTTAATTCAGACTCGGAAGGAGGTTCCTTTATAATGTCATTTACACCTTTAATGTGTTTATGGATAAAAAGTAGATCTGATCCATTGCAGTTTTGTATGAAGACAATGTCCATGAAATTTAAGAATGCAATGGTCCTCAGCTTATAGGGCAGTCTAAAGACCTTTCTGGACAGTTAGCTGAAGAATGTAAACATGAAAGACTCTTTGTCAAAAGTACTTGTAGGGCTGGCTCGCTTTGAAGAAGCATCAGAGATTCGAAGGTTCCTTCTTTGAATGCTATGAGTATCTACTATATGTAATTCATTTCAACTCGAACAAAATAACAATTTTTTTCTGAACAAAAAAATCATATCAGACAAAAGTGATCGGAATGAGGATCAAAGTCATGCGACGTGGTTATCAACAATCCTGGACCACCGGCAATTAAAACAAGAATATACAAAAGATGAAAAAGATATTTCGCCAGATGGACAGCATTGGATTTTCCTCTAGAAAACGTGCTTAATTAAAAAATATTTCAGAGAAAAACCAGTAGAAACCTTGTGAGTCCATGAAACCCTGATCAAAAAAGAAAAATGAGCTACCTGCCATCTCCTATGCACTTGCACAAAGTTCTGAGATGGACGAAAATTAAACATTAGTGAAATAATAACGAGCTATATACTCTCGAATGCAAAATTCAAATATGGACTAATCAATAACCATGCTGAGGACAATGTGCAAGATATGCTACCAAAAAAAAACGGATTATGAACAACAGACACTCCTATAATGTCCACTCTACAACAACTCGGCAGTAAAAGTCAGATAGTTAACAGCAGCCAAGGAAAAGTTAAAACAATAGATACTCAAGTTCAACGAACAAATCTGATGAACTGTGTATTGTGATAACAGAGATTCTAGAGCAGAGACCATCAGTACTAAGTAACTAATTAATTTTTTGCCTGCAGCCTTATAAGCCCATGTGTTTTG
>LPNX010520413.1:6196-34621 GCA_001517045.1 Pseudotsuga menziesii | reverse complement strand
AATTATATTTGTTTTATCATATATTTTTATAGCAAAATTATCCTATTGCTATATATTTTCAATCTCTTCTTAGGAGGCACGTACTAAGCAACTTTGTTGCTTATTCTACTTGTTTATAATTAGAAATCACTAGACTTACGAAAAAGATTCCTAAATTTTTTCCAATTACAATAGACACTGCTTATCAAACGCAATGTCTTGCTAAATTTACTAAATTTTTATATCTTTTATTAAAAAAATAACACTTAATGAACACCATTTTAACTAAATATTTGGCATACAATATTCGTGTCATAGTTCTATTTACTTAAATGGAGTATAATATTATCTAGTGCCCCTTTTCAAATGAGCATGCTCTTCCATATATATATTTCAGAATTGCATTAATTAAAGATGAGTACAAATTAATAAGGGTTTTTAGTAATGAGTGAGTGGTAATATAAATCTTGGAAATTATAATCTTTGCACTTAAAAGAATGGTCTAGTGAATATTTGTGGTCATTTACTTGTTTCATCAAGTTACATTGGTTTTCCATTTTTTTTGGGGGCAGTTTTCAACATTTTTTCGAGCTTCAAACTTTTGGGGCCATTTTTAGGCCATAAACGACGTGTTTTGGCCAATCGAGGGGGCAGGGGTTGTCGTCATAACTCCTTGG
This sequence comes from Pseudotsuga menziesii, assembly GCA_001517045.1. Lineage (NCBI taxonomy): Eukaryota > Viridiplantae > Streptophyta > Pinopsida > Pinales > Pinaceae > Pseudotsuga > Pseudotsuga menziesii. Next base: position 33,965 of record LPNX010520413.1, on the reverse strand, counting down.
TTCTGACTCAAAAGTTGTATTTCTCAATTAGTTCTTTTCAACAAACTATCGAGTTCCCTAAACAGAGATTGTAATTTTTTTTTTGCAAGAAGTTGGCGTATCAACTAGCCACCTTGGGGCCCATAAATGCTTTTGGCACTTCATATCCTAGGGTTGGGTTTTTGGATGTTAGGGTTTTTTTCTCTTTATACTTATTATAAAAAAAAACCTTTACAATCTCTTTGTAATCATATCTTGCGAGTGTGTATAGCCAACACATCTCCCTTCATAGATAAGCTAACACCATATGAGCTAGTTTGTATTGCTTTGTAGTTTAATGTTTTTTCATTCCATTCATTAATAGAATTTGGTTTTTATTATGCTACTGCGCTTTTTGCAAAGCATTTGTGTGTGTATTTACATATTATATTGTTGTCATCTTTTTGTTCTGCAAATAATCCAGATGAGTGGTATTAGAGCAATATACTCTTGTTGTTTCTTAGTGGATATCCCCAATGAGATCCAGATCAAGAGTTGAGTCTCAAACTAGTTCAGGTTTGAGAGAGGCCATCTCGTTGACCTAAGCAACATCACATGGAGGGAGAAGAAAAGAGAGATTATGGAGTAAGAGATCTTATTAAATTGTTGCTTGAGGAATCCCTCACGTAATAGAAGAATGAGATGATGGCTAATTTCACCCAAATCCTTCGAGTAATACCAATGACAGTAAGGAAAATTTTAGGGGCAGAATTTAGCCAATGGGCTAGTTTCTGACATTTCTTTCCTGAAAAATGAATTGTGAGCTAATTTCCATTTTTTCTAAAGAGTTTAAGCAATTCCATGCTATAAAAAAAATTTTGACTCTAAAAATCACCAAGAATGTTCATAGATCGTATAAAACCCTTAGAAATTTGAATCATTTTAGAAAAATATAGCCCAAAATTTTATTTTTCAAAACTTAAGAATTAGTAAGACTTGCCAAGGTTTCTACACTTTAAGAAAGTTATGGATCCTAAACATTTTCCCTACACAGTAGTGGTGGAGGCACCTTCAATGAGAAACCATTTTAGAGGTATGCCTCCATTCAAGGTACAAGTTAATTTTGGCATTCCCTTATTTGAAGTCTAGATTGACAAAGATGCTTTGGAGAAATGGTTAAATCTATTAGACGGTTTACTCTATTCAACTTTTTTCCGACAACAAAAAGGTTACCTTTGCACTCCTTAAGTCCTTGGTGGGATGATTATTGCAAGAGACATACTAGAGATAAGTCTGTATCATATATGTTACATAACCCACTTGAGCATCTTTTTTCAATGCCCTCATGGAGGATTTCTACCTCGTTGGAAACTATGATGACCAGTATATGAGATGGACAACTTTGTGTTAGGAGAGAGAACACACAGTGTTAGATTTTACCAATATATTCCATACCTTACACTCAAAGTTGGGTATGAGAGACTCTAAACAACACTTGGTCCCAAAGTACCACAATGGCCTACACAGGTATGTTTAAACATAGATGACTTTCTTGACAATCTTTTCACAAGGAGATGTTTATCGATATGTTGTCAAAATTGAGAAAAAAATAATGATGAAGAATAAGCGGGGGTTTGGGTTTTCAAATCAATCATAGTAGAATCCTAGTAAAGGTAGCCCTAACTAGAAAGAATAAGTGATGGTTTGGGTTTTCAAATAAATCATAGTTGAATAGAGTTATCTAAAAATAAATGGTACTAGTGCAAATTCATGTTCAATGGACCAAATTATAGGAACGTGAGCATGAAGAGGTGGATTCTCATCCCCACTGTCATCATCTAAAGAAGAAACTGGAGTAGGATCACTAGAAGAGAAGTTTGGAATAGAAGGTAGAACAATTCTCGAAGATGGATCGCAAGCTTAAGATGGAACAAACATTGAATTAGTTTCATAGGTCAATATATTTTCATCAAATTTAACAAGTGTTCTTTTATTAATGTTTTTCGTTTTTCATTGAGAATGCCAACCCATGCTTCACTACCAAACACATGAAAATGTCTTACCTTAGGTTTAATTTTACTTCATGCTTCCAATGTTATATCTTTTATACCCTTTGTGGGAGTGCAATTGACTACATGGAATTGGCATAATTAATGGCTTCAATCCAAAAGGAGAACTCAATCCCTTAGATTGAATCATATAATTTTTCATGTTCTGGATGTGTGATTTTTTCTCTCAACAACATCATTTTGTTTTGGTGTGTATGTAAGAGTATGCTTCATTTGAATTCCCTATGAAGTGCAATAATTTGTAACTTTATCGTTTACATATTTTCTTTCGTTATCTATTCTTAACTTGTGGATATGATGTCCATGTTGTTTTTCTATAAGGGCCTTATAGGTAAAAAGTATGTAAAACACTTCACTCTTATGCTTTAAAAAGCAAACCCAAGTGTGTCTAGGAAAGTCATCAAAGAAAGTTAATATGTACTTAAAGCTAAAGAAAGAAGTAGAAAGAAGTCACAGACCACACAAATTTCCATGAACAAGATGCAATGAGGCCGAGGTATGCCAAATGGCACATCTATCAAAACTATCTTAATGGTGTTTACTGAGAACACACATAGAACAAACACCATCTCTAAAAGAAATGAGAGGAATACTAGTCACCATTTTTGGATTACCTAGTTACTACAACGACTCACAATTTAAATGAAATCACTCATGCTAAAGTTTTTTCTTGTGATTTCTATGAGAAACAAAAATGGAGGGAAAATATGATGACCCAATGTTGTTAAATATGTACAACCTGATATTATCATCAACGATTTTGATTGCTAGGATATGATTAGGATTTTTGAAATCCTTGCTTCCAACTTGATGAGGTGTAATATCTATAGTCTTGCCTTCATTAGAATGAGTGATTTGATAAACTCACAACAAATTTTAAAGAAAGACTTGAAGAATATTGCATCTTTTAAATGACTATGATCTAACTTAGTAGTTCCAAATCCTACACACTGAAAGAAGTATCATCACCAACAAATATTTGTTTGGTGTTACATCATTTGAGGTGGAAAAAATATATTTATCCTTATCCATATGTTAAGATGCTCCAGAATCAATGAGTCATTCATTAGAAGAAAAAGAACAAGAAGAATAAGAAGATGATGATGCATTAAAGGAAAAATAAGAAGCTTAAAGTACATGTCCATGAGAAGAAGAGTTAGAAGAAAAATCAATATTGATTTTATGTTTCTTCATTGCTACTTACAAGGATTCCACATTCTTGAAACACTTAGATTCCACGTGACCATCTCTCTCACAAAATTTGCAATGTAATTTAGCCTCGTTTCCTTTCAATTTAATTCCTTTATCACCATTGGATGTAAAGGCTTGCTGAGAGTGTTTGGGACCCTTGTTTTACTTAGTGTTGTGAAGAGTGTTGCTTCTTTGGATGCTCGGATTATCCTTTTATTGTGCCACTAAGGATTTATTAGATGTACCTTCTACGTTGATCACTCTAAGGAGAAAGAGCTTATCTCACTCTTTAATCAAAGCATCACAAAAAAATCAAGAGTGGGTTTTATAAGCATCCCTTACAGCTTCTTTGATGGAGCAAAAAGTAGATACAAAAACAGAATAAGGAGGACCAATTTTAGCAAGAAAATCATAAATTCATTGTTTTTATGGATAAGATATATTGCATTCTTTAACTAAGAGGCTAAGGGTATTGATTTGAAATAGATAGTCTTGAGTGCAAGAGAAGTCACTTGGGTTTAAATAAACCAAATGATTTTCAATCTAGTCCTCAAATCTCATTGTGTTTACCAAATATGGTTTCCAATTTTTCCCAAGATGCAACTTGTGCATCAATTCTTTGATGGCAGAACCATAAGTCATTACAGATGGACATCCTAATTAATCCATGGGATGTGTAATTGTTACTATCCCTTTTTACTTTTTTATCAACATCAGCAGGGAAATTATTAGAATATCGATAATATGCATGAACATACAATAATATGTTTGCTAACATACAAAAATAAAGCATGGATATACTAGTATATCCTTCTATCCATACAAACAACAAATAATCAGGATGAAAACCCTCAAAACAATGAGGATGAAAACCCACGGCAAATATTTAGAGTATAATTATGCTATATTGTAGAGAATGTATTTTATGCAATAACAGATTGTCTTCGGCACCCTTGGCGCTAGATAAGAGAGAACACTGAGCAATAGAGAATAGAGATCAACTGTTTCAACTTTACATATTCACAACACATTAATAACAAGCTAACATCATTGCCATGCAAACAATAGTGAATGGCTGCATGAGAATTGTGCACTACATACACCAAAACTTTGAATTCCATTCATGTATAATAATTCAGGTACATTGGAATCTTCATCATGCATAACATATGCACCAATGCCTTTCATCTTTTACATTAACTGATGCTTAATTGACTCCAGAGTGAACTTGTCATCTAACTGAATGCGTGACCACTTATTTAGGATGATAAGGTAAGTGTCGTAATGCATTAACTCAAGTGTCGTCATGCAAATACTTTAATAACTGAAGTATCATCTTTAGTTTAACTAAAGTATAAATACTTTAGTTAACTAGTCCATCTTTATTTACACTTAGTTAACTATTACCAATTGAATCATGCCCATTGATTTACTTTGAAGTGATCATTGTGACTTGTTTAATTAATTGAAGCATACATTGTAGATTTAATCGAATCTTACAAATTCAAGTTCAGTTAGTCATTTCATGAGAAATTCAAATTCTCTTTTTCTCTGTGCATTATCTCTCTATCTCTTATCTTTCTACATGGTCAATATGTGCTAAATTTAATTATCTATCAGATTAGATTATACTCAGAATATTTGTCTGATGTTGTGATCATATTATATTATTTTTGACCAAATAATCATATGCTAAAGTAATTCACTCTAGAGGTATCTAATCTCTAAAGGAGACTTAATAACAATCAGTGACCATGGTTAGCAATACATCACAAAACATTTGATGTTTCAACAAGCAAATCATCCATCTCTATAAATAGAGGCCCACCCCATGGGTACCTACTATAATTAGAGGTCCACATGAGAATCAACTACCTCTATAACTAGAGGTCCACCCATAGGTACCTACTATAACTGGAGGTCCATATGAGAATCATGACTTGACACATACAATTCTAAAGCCTTTTCCAACAAGACTTTACAACATCATCACTTTGATAAATCAAAACATTCACCTCAATACATGAGAAATAACCTTTATAACTGAAGGCTTAGTCATCCTTAGGTCCAACCTAAAAATCTACTCCAAGTTACTGAGTCCAACTCAGTCTCTCTACCTCAACACATGAGTCCCAATCCTGGCTGCACAAGATTGGATTAGAGAATGACTTGTGATGTTGTACATTAACAGTAGATACATCACTTTATAACTTAAAGTTACATGAACTTTTTCAAAACTTTATAAGGAATTGAACCCAACTAGACCTCTTACTTAATAATGTAACATTCAACCAAGTGAGTTACACAAAAGGTTTACTAATATTATGAAAGAGAATAGGGTTTTTGTTTTTGTTTTTGTTGGAGAGCATGCATACCTAACAAACCTTGGTTTTGGCTTGCAAGGAACTTTTACACAACCATAAAAATACCAAAAATAATTATGAAATTTTCAAATTTTCAAATTTGTGGTTAGACCTTGGTTAGTTTACTTGGAAAATGCATGTTTTCTTATTATTTCTACTTTACTGAGTTTGTACGAGGTGCACTGCAAAGATCATACATAGTTAAGATACCCCATTGCACTTTATTTTTGATATGTTGTGCACAACAAAGAGCATGCATAGGCCAAAAATACAACAAACCCAAAATAAAAGATAAAATTAGGCTAAAGTATGAAACAATGTGAAAGGTTTTTTAAAAATATCATATATGTAAACAAAGTACCTTTGGATTTGGTAAAACAATTGTATCTTGGGAAAACATAAACTTTTTTTAGTGACTCCAAATGTGTTTCTAATTGAAAGAAGTGCTTTGGATGCAATGGAACACCCCTCTTAGCCCAAAAATGCCTAGAAATAAAGAATTCATAAATCCTTTAATGCATGCAACTACATAGGCTTAAGATATTGATCGATAATGGGAGAAGGTATTCATAAGTGCTTTGATACCACGTTCTACCAAAACAAAGTATTTCCACATAGGTTAAGCACCTTAAGCAAATGCTCACATAAATAAATCATAGATCAACACACCAATGCTTTTACGTGGTCAAACCCTCAAAGAAGGAAATAGTCCATGGTCCCAACCAAAATGTTAGATGAGACCATGTATTAATGAAAACAAAAGTTATCTACATACAAGTTTCACACAATCGATCATTAAGAAAATAACACTCCATGTTTTTTAAATAGGATCATGGACTAATTAAGCTATAAGCCATGGATCAATAGTTGTTAAGATTGCAATGAAGATGAACTATCATATCAATTTATATCCAAAACATATTGTTAATTTCCACATTACATAAGTACAAATACATACTAATGTATATTCAAGAAGCACATTTTACCTAAAAACCCATTATACCATATTAAACTTAACTAACTCCTCCTTATGCAAATATAATATAAACTTGTTTTTGATGATAAATAACAAATTAATATGCAAAATAATCTAACCTAAACTTGTTTTCCATCTTAAACCATGTCACTTTATAAACAAAAATAAAATATTTTGTCGTTAAATTTCATTGTTTTTATTCATTGAATAAACATTGTTGATCTTACATTCTTGGGTTCACTATTTTCTTCGACAACAATTCCTTCCTAGGAGGGTCTCTCAATCCTCCTTCCCACCCTCAGAGCTCCTAGGTGCACCTCCAAAATTGATCTTCCTCTTCTTCGAGCTAGAGGAAGCTCGGTTCTTCTGGCCACTTTGACCATCTCCCCTTGGGCTCTGAAACGAAAACAATCAAATACCAACTCCTACATGCAATTATACAAGTATAAAACATAATTTAAAAATCAAAATTACGTTTTAAAATCTTAAATAGCTCACCTTAAATGAGACCGTAAGTGGTGAGTTGGCTACCCCCCTCTATGATCCAAGTCTCTTGGCAATTCCACTCTGCAACATTTAAATAGTAAGATAACTCATACAATTTACTACCTATGCTAATTTTCGTTAATACTGCACGATATTTTCATAAACTAATCAATCTCACCATGAACACAACAAGCTGGTCCTGGGGGCTGGTAGGTGGAGCAATCGGCTGGTCCTCAGGGGTGGCAGGTGGAGCAGTCGGCTGGTCCTCGGAGGTGGCAGGTGGAGCAGTGGGTTGGACAACCTACTCTGATTCTAGGGTGGATGGCATATAGGAGGATGTAACCACATCGGCGTTGGCTAAAAAACTAGGGGGCACGGTGAGAGAGGGTGTGGACTGGAGTGGGAAAAGTGGTGATGTACGACGATAAACCCCGACTGGCTGTAGAATAGAATGGGACACCCTAGANGGTGGGGGAATATGGGGGAGTGGGTTGAGGTCTGGGATGGGGTGGAGGGATGGGTGAATGTGGATGGATGGTGTATCATGGTCGGAGGGGGGAGGGGGCTGAGTTCTGGGATGGGGTGGAGGGACGGTGTATCATTGTCGGAGGGGGGAGAGTGGAAACATGGGAAATTGCAAGGGAGGGGGTGGATGGGTGGGGCAAGGGGGAGTGAGCGAAGGCTGTGACGAAGAAGGGGGAGCCGGATCGAAGTGTGGTGGTGGATGGGAGACAAGGGATGGATGGAACGGGGTGGGGAGGGATGCATGGAAAGGGACATGTATGCCAGGGGCTACACCTAGCATATATGGTAGGAAAAAGGTAGTTGATGGAGAGATAGTGACACCGACATTCCTATGTACTCGAACCTGCATATATATTCATGGCCTCGTATATTAGTACATAAAAAATATAACTATACAAATCTAAGCCATCAAAATTGAAATTAAATGTATACTTTATTACATGATACTTGCTCACGAGGGGATCTGCTGATCCCCGGGGGGGATGGTTGGTCACTCACTCCTGCGGACACCTGTGCAAACACAAAAATATTTATATTTAATTACTAAATATTAGCTACATTGGACAACAAGATTAACTACTAACATTAAATTTAATTACTGAAAGAAAAATACCTGTGTGTATGGTGTCACGATGTCCTCTGCATCTTCCATGGCTCCATCTAGGTTGAAGGAACCAACGTCCTCACACCCGAGTGTTGGAGACTCAGTACTGAATAGCTGTACATTAAAACAAATCAATTCATCAACATATGATTCTAAGTTAAATTTATTAGAAATTTAGAGATTGCATAACGTATAATCAATACTTGAACATCAAATAAAACAATAACTAACCTGGTGTAGGTAGCTCTCTATGGCATGCTCCTGTGTGGGAGCATGGCATGGATTCCCACAACGAGAAGAATGATGTGGCACTGGTCCTGTCGAGCTGGATGGATCATCCTGGCTACCACCTGTAGTTGCTCTCCCTCGCCCACCACTAGTAGACAGTGCAGAAGTGTCTCCCTCGGGGTGGTCCTGCTCGCTCTGTGAGGACATAGCCACAAATGTGGTATGCCTAAGAAGGTGCTGTGTGGCACATCTAACAGAATCATGGATCTCATCTAGCCTGCTACCTAACCCAGGGGGTTGAGGAAGCGGTTTTGGCTCTTGCCTAGGTTCAGGAGGTCCTCTGAGTGGGTTCCAATGGGTGTGAGGTCGATCTTGGGCTGAGCCAAAACCGACACCATGGAACTCGGTGATGTCGAAGTAGTTCACATGGAACCATAACACAAACTCAACCCATAGTTTCTTGAGAAAATACTGTGGGACCTCGACATTGTTGCATGGAGGCTTGTCAAAAACCATGAACCATCTCTTCCTCCAATTTTCTCTCCATGGCTGGTAATTACATCAGACTATGAAAACTTGCATCTTCCTCACATTTGAGGTTGTCCTATTCTCGGATCTGTATATTTTCTCCACAGTTGGTATTTTTTGATATTCAGGTTTTTTATATCCTCTTTGGATTTACCAGTGCCGCTAATGTTCTCTCATTCGAGCCCTATATTGGCGCAAATTGGTTATCTCACTATGGGCAATGTTGATGGACTCTATTATGTTTTGTAGTGGTGAGGCGAGGGAAACCCGAGAGGGTTCCATGGTGTTCTTCAGTTCATCACTCAGTATTCTTAAATGGTTTAAATCCCTGTGTAATTCACCTTCGAGGCTTTCTTTGTTTAATTCAGGGTTTTCTTTGTTTAATTCGAGGTTTATTGGGTCCTCTGATTGGTTTGTTTCACCCCTTTCTTGGGATGGTTCATTGGTATTTGTCATTATGTTTAGGTAATTTGTATCTGCAATATCAAATTATTTCTGTTTCAATTCATTTGCAATTTTTTTTAATTTTGTATTTTATTCGAAAAACAATAAAAAAACATTAAAATAAACAAAAAAAATGCAAATACTGCTCTGTCTACCTTACTAAGTCGCCATGGGTGTTGTTTGAGGTTGCTTGGACACTTCCTTTGGGCTTCATGGGTGTCTTTTTGGCCTCTTGGGACGTTGTTGTCAGTGGCTTACGCGCTCGTGGGTCGGTTGTGAGTTAACAAAACTGTTCACTGTTTTGTTTTGTTTTGTTTTTTGAAAACACAGGGACGTGCGCACGTCCCTGTATACGAATGCGCAAAACACATGTGCGTCATTAGGGGCACGTGCACGCTCCTATTATCCACTATGGAAATCCAGTGTGGATGTTCCCCGCTACCAAAGCAGGAGTGCATGCGCACATCCAAGGGTGCATGCGCGTTCGTGTTTTTTTCCGCTCGCGCACTCCTATTGCATCATAATTGGGTAGCAGGTTCTTGCAGGCGCCCCTTTTTAACAATAGAGGAATCTAAACTAGAGAAAAGTTTCTTATTACCTGTCATCTGATTGTTGAAACTACTATGTAGTAGCCATAAATCTGAGTTGCAATGTTCTTCAGTTTCTTGATAGGAGAGGAACACAACCTCTGATGAACCTTCTTATTCTTTAGAGACATTGGATCTACAACTGTTCTGGTATGCTTGCTTCTTTCTACATTCTCATTCATAGTGGTCGTATTTCTTACAGTAGTTAGATTGAAAATTGAACTTATTGGTCCATCTCTTGCCTCTCCCCCTCTAATATTAAGAGTTGTGAGAGTGCTTTGAGTGATTAGAATGTTCATGAGTAGTTATGTCCTCTGTATGAGGAGACCCTCGACCCATTATTCCTCTACCTTGTCCTCCTCTTCCTCGACCTCTGCTGAGGGAAGCTTGGGTGCTAAACACATTTGTCGATGACTCTTCTTCTTGATTGAGTCAAGCTTAATGAGATAGAAGGGATCCCATCAATTCTTCTAGGGTAAACTAAGACAGATAGCAGTCACTACCATAGAAAATTTCTTGGTGAGACATCGAAGAATATTTTGAACAACTACTTTATGTTCCATAACCTCTCCATAGGTTTGGGATTGGGTTACATTAATGCCCGAAACCTGAGTCATAAAATGATCTATATTTTTAGTTTCCTTCATTTTTAGACTTTCAAACTAAAGTTTAAGAGTTTACTATCTTACCATTTTTACTTGATCTGTTCCCTTGTAGGCGAATGCGAGCAGATTCCAAGCTTGATGTAAACTGGTAGCTCCCGAGATTCATGGGAAAATGGACTCCTCAATGCAGCTTTGGATCAGCCATTTGGTTGTGAGATCTCAGTCTCGACGAGCTTCTACAATATTCTTTTGGACATTATTCATTGTAGCTAGAGCATTTGTATTAGGTTCTTTGAGCTCAATTTCAATCATATCCTAACATTTGTTGAGCTGGAGAAACGTCTTCACCTTGATATGCCAAAACTCATAGTTAGTACTGATCAATATGGGTCCAGAGACCTGCTTCAAATTCGAGATGCTTGTGCTGGTAGTAACCATCTTCTTATGACTATTTTCTCGATCAAACTGGGTCTTGAGATCTGGTCCTTTAACTCAGCGATGCAGCTTGTATAGCTAGCAGAGGGTGACAGAAGGGTGCGTTAATAAAAAAACTTACAAGTGAACAATGTTCAACGCACTTTTCCTTTAGACAAGGTGCATCACCAATGCTCTTTTTCTTCAGAAAAGGTGCATCGCTGACACACTTTTCCTTCATGTAGGGTGTGTCACCGACGCACTTTTCCTTCATGTAGGGTGTGTTAGTGGTGTCAATGACACACTTTTCCTTCAGATAGGGTGTGTCAGCACTCCAAAAGGGTAAAAGAAGGAAAATAAGTTTTCCCTTTTCCTTAGGCTGTGAAGAAAAATTTGTCAATCCTCCACGTTGATGTGTTTCCAATCATCTTGTCCAACAACCCACAACCTCCAAGTGTGAGATCATATCTATGTGTGCTCTCCACCTTGTGAAAAGGCTTACCGGATGCAAGGGACAGAAAAATGGATCACACCATACGCTCTGATACCATGTTAAAATGTTAAAGAAAGCAATGAAGCAGAAACGATGGTGGAACACCAGTGGGTATATTGATTACCTTCTCATTATTAAGCACTATAATATATAAGATTACATAAAAACAAAACCATGGGTAAATACCATGGGCCAGAAAATACAATGGATCAGATAAAGTGAACAAATCACTTACTCAACTAACCAACTAGACAATACACTAGATAATGTACTTTTGACAAGTAAGATTACATTTCTTAAGAATAATCCCATTTAGATTTCTCTTCCACTCAAGATAGTTAAAGAGCCATCGCCAAAATGGTCATTTTCTTCCATCCATCGCCAAAATGGCCATTTTCTTCACCCTAAGTCAGGTGTATGCCTAAACCAATGTTCAATAGCAAGGTAAAAGAACAAGAGAACATACATAAACAATACAACATATACCAACTCTAACAACCGAGGTCCAATTCATGGACTAAATGATAAATAGATAAAGGAGGTAAAAGGATTTTCTATTTCTCTTTCCCTATCTTTAAATGGGGAGGAGACCCGAAGTTTCATGACTAAGCCAAAACTCACTTGTTTTTCAATTTAATGAATAGCAATTCATTAATGTTAAAATTGGGTGTACACTTACATCATATCTCACATGAGAGTACTATCTGCATGAGCATAACACACCAAAGCTACACGATAAAAGAATCCTTCTAATATTTTGTTTAGAGTACTCTCTACATGAGCATAACACACCAAAATTACATGATAAAACAATCTTTATAAGATATATATAATTTTGAACTTAAAGATAGACATTTACAAACGAGAATAATTAAATTCAGATGGGCGCAGATTAATGTAGCTCCATGATCTATATATGTCCATAATAATAAAAAAATAAAACTAGCATACCCCCAAAGCGGGGGAAATGAAACACTGAAGAGAACTTCGATATGTTTCAAAAATGAGAGAAATATAAGTTTATGTGATGAAAGCAAGTCTAGGAAAATAAGTGAAAATAAGTTACATCAAACTTCTAGATTGTCACATAAGTGAAAATACCCTCAAAGCTGGGGAAATGAAACCCCGGAAAAAAAAAAAAAAAAAATTCAATATCTTATAAAATGAGAGAAAGTTGTATGTATGTAGAAAATATAATTTTATGTGCTTGAAAGCTTATCTATAAAAAGTAAGCTTTATGTGTTAGCACATCTCTATGGCTGCAACAATCTCACAAAGTGTCAAATTTATAAAATATCTGTCATGAATTCACCTATCTTCATGAAAAATTCAGGTGACATTAGATGTTGCAATAGTTCCAATAGAAAGAATCTACAATTGTAGTTTTTATTCATTTATGATAATTTATCACAATGTTAAACTATTGTAAATAATGATTTGTGTAATAGTTATAAAATTCTCTTAATTCTTTAAATTTTTTATTATTTTTAAATAATATTTCTTAAATTTTAAAAAATTATTTTTAAAATAAAAATTTAAATATATTTAAATATTTAGTTAAATTCATTTCATCCATTCTATATTCATTATTTTGAATTCATTTCAATTAATGTGTAAGATTTATAAATAATTGAATATAAATAATGTAACAATACTTTTGAATTGCTATGTATAAAATATTTTCATTTTTAACCTTAATTTCAATCTAAAAGGTTATTCTTTTTAATTTAAATTTAAAAAAGCTTTTAAACAAATTAAAATTAGGAAAACACTCAATCATGAAGTAATGTGAAAATAGACTTTTCAATTTCGTTAATAAGATGATGATAGTAGATGAAGCAATATCAAAACAAACATGTTATATTGGCGGAAACGTCCTATACATGTAAGGAGGGTGTCTTGCATTCGCATGACTAAGCTGTAACCAAGGGATACTTGAAGCCGGGTATCTTCCATTGACATTTGTGCAAGTTGCAAGTTGCAAGTTGTAACTAAGGACTGGGGGCATATCTATTCCATTTGCATCATTTGAAAATCATGGCAGGTTGCAAACTGGAAACGATGCTTAATGGGCTCAAGAAGCCGAACGAGATCCTTGACAGTTTAGACTATGACGCCAAGGGCTCACAGATATATGAAGAAATCACGCCTCTCATCCGTTATTACTTATTCAACGTGGAACGAGATTTGTTGGAAGAAAATGCAATGGATATAGCCAACGTCATTATTCCTGGAAGCTTGTTTATGGTGTTGAGGTGTGGTAATGCTTGCAAAACCACAACCCTACTCAATGCTATGAAACATGTCCATGGAAGGTTATGCAACTCGATCTTTCATTTCTTCTCATATTCTCTCTATTTTTTGTCTTAAGTTTTCTATTTTCAAACACTTCTAAATAGCATTGTTTCTGGGGCAATGCAAATGTAGATATACTGGAATTGATATTTCTGAAAGTACTTTAAATGAGGAGTGAAAAAACCTGAATGAGATTGTTGTGGGACTGGAACCCAATGCCATAGAGTTGATACACGAGGATTTTTTCCAAGGTCTGGCTTGGCAATAGCGTTGGCAGTTTAACAATTGAAAATATAGTCCAGTTTTTCAAAGATACTAACAACAACCACATTAAATTAATTAATGTGTCTGAATACGTCGATAGGCTTAAATTTAAGCACATACTATAGGGAAAAACATTAATATAAAAAGTATGTGCCTAAATTTATGCCTATCGACGTATTTAGACACATTCATTAATTTAATGTGGTTGTTGTTAGTAACGGGTGACATATTTACAAAATATTAATTACAAAGTATTAATGGGAATAATATTGTTTATTTAATTATAATATATAATTAACAATGTAATTTTCTTATTCACATGTTACTTAATTAATATAAAATATAATAAAGGTAAAATATTATTATTAATTTATTAATATTGGATATAAATATTAATTAATATTACGAAACAATTCATGTAGTAATAATGTTTTTCTTATTTATTACAATATATTATAATATTTTAGATGATATTAAAATAATAATAATATTGGTTAGTTAAGTCTAATAAATATTAGAAAACAATTCATGTATTTATAACAATGTTTATAACATATATTATAATATTTTAGATGATAATTAAATTGTAATAATAGCAGTTAGTTAAGTGTAATTAATGTTTTATTACATAATTATATTATTTATAATATATTATGTTAGATGTTAATAAATTAATATTGATAATAGTTAAGTAAGTGTAATTAAATAATAATTTTATAATACTATAATTTAAGTACAATGATAGTAATTTTAATAGTACTATATTATATTATTTTATTATCAAAATATGGTTAGTTAAATTATTGATGCTAAATTAATAAAATATAGTATTCAACTAAAATAATTGTATTAAAGTATTAATAAAATAATAACATTATTTTTATGAAAATAATAATATTTAATAATATTACTATATTATATTATTCTATTGTCAAAATATGGTTATTATTTAAAATATGTCAAACTAATAAAATATAGTATTTAATTAAAATAATTGTATTAAAGTAATAATAAAATAATAACATTATTTTTATGAAAATAATAATATTTAATAATACTACTATACTATATTATTATTTTGTCAAAATATGGTTATTAGTTAAAATATTGATGTGAGACTAATATAATATAGTATTAAATTAAAATAACTGTATTAAACTAACAATAAAATAATAACATTTATTTTATGGAAATAATAATATTTAATTATTATATTGTATTATAATATGCTAATTAAGAAGAAGGTATTTAATTCACGTTACGTTATGAAATTTGTGAAGGCTCATTTTGGATCGCAACTTTTATCGATGGTCATGTTGCATTATGGTCTCTTTATAAAATAAGGTTTTGGAGATATTGGGTTTAGTTATATTTTCTACATTCCTTGTTTTTTTCGCATTATGAAATCGATGAAGGGTTATCTTGGATTATGATGTTCATTGGTGCTTATGGTGTCTTGTGACAATCGTCCATGGTTATGTTGTACTATGTCTGTGTTATTTCATGAATTATGTCGAGTTATGAGGTTTGTTGCAAAGATTTGGAAGGATTGGGTTTAGTTTTTTTTTTTAAATGGTGTTGTTTCATTTAAACATACATCAAGGGGTGTGATGGATTACAATATTCGTCCATTCATTATTGGTTTTTGTTAGATCATCACATTTATTTTTTTATGCTGGGATGCAATGTTCATGACAGTTAATGTTGTATTGCGACATACCTAAAGGGTTACGATTCAGTATGGTTGTGTTTTTTAATGTAATTTCTTGCATTATACATAAATAATTACCGAAATAAGCATGACAATTATAATAAAATGATGTACACATGTGGGATTGTGGCAATTTGATAGTATTCCTTCGAAATGTGAGGTTGCAACATTACAATTTTTTTAATAAATAGTCAATATGTTGTTTAACATTGCATTCATGAATATAATGTAAATAAATGTATGGATTGTTAAAGTTTGAAATTTGGGATTTTAATTGCAACAATTACATAGATTAATTAAATTGTTATTTGAGAAAGTGCAATATTGTATTACCACTTGAAATGCCACGTTGCAAAATTACCATTTTTTTAATAAATAGTTAATATGTTGCTGAAATGTTTTGGTAGACTCTAATACTGCAACAATTGTTTAATTGATATGTATTTAAATGTGAAATTGAATTATTTTATAAGCAATTTGAGTTCCATATCTTTTATGATTCGTGATGTTTATGAAAAATAAATAAAAAATTGTTAAATGCAATTCGTGATTCATTGAACACACAAAGAAATATTAGGAAGAAAAATCCAATTAAATTAGTAACTAAAAAAATGGTTGCCTCTATTATTTTACCTCGTAATATAGCTTAACAAATGGTTAGAGATGGAATTTTAATTGAACATATTGAAATAGCGTAGGTTAACATATAGGAAAAAAAAATTTCTCGACAACTGTATGAAGAGACAATGAATAAATAGAGATTAAACCCATTATGTTTGTTATTTGGTTTGCTCTCTTGCAACCTATACTTCTTGCTGCCAATGAAAATAATAAGAATGAAACATGTAAACATAAATGTGTATACAATAAACAATCAAGTTACCTAATAACCTTATAGTTGTGATGTTTAAGTTGAAATGGATTCCAACCATTATTCTTCTTTCTTCCTGATTGTAGCATATGCACTTTTGGCCATCTTTGAATACCTTTCAAATGTAAAGGGTAGAGATATTCATAAACCAACAATAGATTTGACCCTTGAAATTGCTGTGAAAGTTAAACCTTTCCTCTCTGCGATACCGATGTCAATGGTTTCCCTTTGTAAATTCAAACCTTGTGATTTGTGTATGGTAAGAGCCCAAGCCATACTCAATGGGATTTGCTTGTGATTTCCTCTAAAAACAGGTGCTATTGGCACAATTTTGGGATATCTGATGTCCCATGGCAAGCCAATGTAATCATTAAAAGAGACTATAGCATACATTGGTAGTTGTGGTGGTATGGATCCATCAGATTAAAAAATGTTTTGAACTCTCCCAAGTGCTCCATTTACTAACCCTGCTTCCACCCACAAGTTACACGTCAACATGACTCGTTGACTAGGACATAAAAGCACTTCCTGTTGAAGTTGGTCATCATCAGCATCATTAAAATATTTATTCTTTGTATGTTCAGCAACACATCGTGCTATAGGAATTCCAAGTGACTTTAGCATACATCGATTATGTACATTTACCAAGGTGTTCGTAGCAAACAAATGAATTTCTAAATTGAAAGTATTAACTTTAGTAGCATCCATATTTGCATCTGTTTGTGACATTAAAAGATTCCAATCATCCACTGTTGGGATTGCATTTCTGAGGTTGGTTAGCAACCTTTTAAAATTGACTTGATTTGGATCTATCCCTTGTTGACGAAATATCGTGTCCAATGTAACAACCTTTCTGAAATATTTCCATAAGAACCTGCCAGTCGTGTTTCCTACGTACAATGGTTTATCTCTGATAGGAGGCAACTGCCCAAGATGTCCAACAAGAATCAATGATCTTCCACCAAATGGAACTGGCATTTTTTCTGCAAATGCCTCCCGTAGACGTGAATCAATTTGTATGAACAACATTGTCCCAATGAAACTCATTTCATCAATTAAAATGTGTGTAACATGACACATTTCTTCTTGGAATACAAAAAGTCCCTGATTGTGTAAACATTTGAAGTCTTTAATAGGGATTCTAAGGGTCGAGTGAATTGTTTTGGCTCGTATGCTGAATGCAGCTACTCCTATAGGTGCTAGCAATAACAAAGGGATTTTTCAATTTATGGAATGCATTGAAAATTCATGTGCAATACAATGCATAAGGTAAGACTTTCATGTTCCTGCAGTTCCTTGAATTATCATCTTGAGTGGGTCTGCATTCGGTCCTTCATGGAAATGTTGAATAACAATTTCAAAACAAAGACGTTGCTTATCAGAAAATGAGGACGAAGAGGCCGACCTAGAATCTGAGAGATCTGGTATGGATCCTCTTGAGCATGCATTTTTTATGAAATCGATTGGGTCCTCTAAGTTACTATTTGAACCTATAGTACTATTCCAAGCATGGATCAACTAAAAGTCTCTACGACCAAGAGTATCAATGTCTGAAACTTGAATAGTATTGGGAGGAACAAGACATGACAACATCTCCCACTCATCCATGCCATTCTCATGAATCACTTCATCTTGATGTGTATTGCCTTCATTGGTATCTGGTGCCAAAGGTATCCTATTGACATGCCAAGCTCGATATCTAAGGCTCCTCCAATTCTGAATAATAATTTATGTGATGACGCCAATATCAATCTGAATGTTTCTGAATGGTTTATAGAGAAGTATTTCACTGAGGAAAAATGACTCAAATGAATTTGAATTTCTCTTAGGAACCTCACAGAACCATGGCCATACATGAACTATCGCAGGTGTATCTCTTGGATTCCACGGTTCTTTCTTACGTAGTGCACTGAAATACCAGAATCGTGCAGTTTCAATCAAAGATAGGTGCTCAAGAAATGGAGGTCTCTTTTGGTATTATTCTAAAAACCCAGAGCTTGTCAGGAATTTGTTGTTATCTGAGTCTGAAGAAACTCTTTTGAATATTTTTCTACCAACATTAACTGAAACAAAGCTACGGCTAGAAATAACAAGAAGAAGCTTTAACAACATATGATATGTTTCATGTGCTCCTATATCTCTTTCCACAATTATTTCAGCAAGAAACTTTTTATATGCACATATAGAGGGAATTTCAGAGTCAACGACATTGGAAATTCTTGTCAACATGTCTTAATAGCTTTTTGATCTTCTCTCATATTTTGAAGCATACTTTGCAATGTATTTCAAAACTGTATGACGTGAAAGAACCGACTGGAAATCAACATTAGCATGCCATATTGAAAGAAGAGGAATGTTATGAACATTTAACTTGTCGTCATTGCGAGTAGGTTCATATTTTTTGTGTCCTTTGTCATTGACAAATATTTTCGACTGGTCTGGCATAGGTGAAACTCAATCATACTGATGAGATACTGTGCATTGCATGGCTTGGCAGTAGTGTTGGTAGTTTAACAATTGAAAATACAGTCCATTTTTTCAAAGATATTATAATTATTGTTGGATCAACTTGTCAACTACTTGTCTCCATGGGTATGTGAATATATAACCCAAAATACCATATTCCATAATTCGTTTCGTTCACTTAATAATTTCAAGGTTTTCTAATTGTTTATGAAATCGTGTGGTAGACATGTGGAAGAATCCTAGAAATCTTCATTCAGCATATTATGACAAGCATGGGGTATTTAAGAATTTTATTAGGAACGCTACGGAGAATACCCTATCTTGTATTGGATATGCACTAGATGAGGACTTTTCAAGCTCGGAGATATATGAAATTGACATCAATAATAATTTGAGAAGAGTTGAAAGGTATTTAACTTCTCAATAGGGCTTGAGTTTAAACATGTACCACCTTGAAATCAGGTAATTATATTTGCAAGTAGATATGAGTTTGGATGGGGAGCCTCAATAGATGCAGCCATAAGTAAAGGACCCACCAAGCACAACTACGCCACCACCACCATCGGTCCTACCCTGATAGCCATTGTTATAGTTCTAGGCAGCGCTTTACTGGTGGTAAGTTACTACAAGATTTTTGCCAAGTATTGCAAAGCTTCTCGATGTAGACCTTTTTTCAAGAGGAAACGTAGGAATTTGGACTCTGAAGAGAATATACAAGTCCATTCTTATTCACTGGAAGGATTCCAAGACCAAGAAGGCTGGCAGATAATTGTTCAATCATATGGCCTGGCAGATAATTACTCAATCATATGGTATGGATGAAGCTTGATCAGATCCATTCCTCTATGTAGATTCACTAAAGCATTCCTCTGTGCAGATTCACTAAAGCAGAGAAGCTCATAGACAGCATGGAGTGTGCAGTTTCTTGATCCGGAGGATTATTCATCTTTAATTTACACTGATCCAATATGGTACAATGGTATTTAATCTATGGTTCAAAGAACATAACACATGTTTTAACTCATAGACATAGCTGCGACAAACTTTTCACACTGCTATGACAGACTTAGCTGTGACACAAATTTAGCTGCGACAGACTTTTCACACTACTGCGACAGACTTAGCTGTGACACAGATTTAGCTGCGACAGACTTTTCACACTGCTGTGACAGACTTGGCTGTGACACAGATTTAGCTGCGACAGACTTAGCTGCGACAGACTTTTCACACTGCTGTGACAGACTTAGCTGTGACACAGATTTAGCTACGACAGACTTAGCTGCGACACAGATTTAGCTGCGACAGAATTTTCACACTGCTGTGACAGACTTTTCACACTGCTGTGACAGACTTAGCTGTGACAGACTTTTTACACTTGCTGCGACATGGTGAAGTTAGTGGTGACATCAAACGGTTACATTACGTGTGATGCTAGGGTATGGTGCAACATATGTGCGTAATAGTCATTGCAACGTGTTGTGAATCAACATGTGCGTGGATTTAGTTGCCACGTTTCGAGGATATGGAACATAGTGGTAACATAATGCTTGTGCAGTGACTTGGCCGAATTGCATGTTTCAGCGTATGGTTGTAACAATTAAAAAAAAAAAGGTAACAGCTGAGATGATGGAATCGAATCAGTTACTTATCCCTCTCGCTGAACTCTTAAATAGAGGAGGCTGGCCACCGAGAAGAGGGGATTGTTTTGGAGCACAGAGTATCGTTTCTCTGTTATGAGAAGCTTAGACATCATTTTTGCTGCGAAGTGTCCAAATGTTGTGCTGTAGAAGTCGGCATTCTCTGTTATATTTTAGCTTTCTTTATCTTTGAATGTTGATTGTAATTTCGAGAGAAAGGTCTTAAATATTTTGTACAACATTCTGTTTACAGTTGCTGAAGCTGTTTCCAGAACCATTTTGTACCATTTTAAAAAGATTAATTGGATCGGTACCCATTGGAGAGGGACCCGGAGATGTATCCCAGTGGAGGCGGTGAACTCCATTATCAACTTCTGTTTGTGACGCTCTGATTCTGTGCTTCCTTATATCTGTTTATCAGTTTGTTTTCCATCTGTTTTCAGTATTTAATTTCTGTTAATGCTGTTCCATTAATTAACCTGCTGAACGCATTCTTTTAACACAAACTTTTAATGCACACAAGTTGAGGTCCGACGGATCATGTTATGGTAGCAGAGCTGGTTGACTGCTTGTGCAAGTTTGTGAATGCTTACCAGGTCCAAGTTAAAGCATGGTGAAGGAGAATTAGTTGAAGAAGATCCTGAGATTGGCTCAAGGAGAACATTCTCAAGAACCATGTCTTCTCCACGAGGGGAAGAAGAAGGACATACAGAACGGGAAAAACCTATTATTTCTGAATCTGAATTTTTAGAGGCTTTTATGAGCATGAAAGCCATTATGGA
This sequence comes from Pseudotsuga menziesii, assembly GCA_001517045.1. NCBI lineage: Eukaryota > Viridiplantae > Streptophyta > Pinopsida > Pinales > Pinaceae > Pseudotsuga > Pseudotsuga menziesii. Next base: position 12,468 of record LPNX010520413.1, on the reverse strand, counting down.
AATTCTACTCGATGAGCGAGTAGAAAGGAAGAAGAAAGAAGAAGGATCTTCATCCAAAGATGCAGAAGTGAAGAAGGAAGAAAAGGGTAAAGGAGTAGGAGGTGATGGTGATCCTCTTGATACTACTCAAACTTTCTCTTCTTCTCATGCTTCTCATTCACATAATGCTAATGCAAATTCTAATATGCCTTATTTCAAATTGGATGTTAAGTTTGAGTTACCAATTTATAATGGAGATTTAGATGCTGAAAAGTTAGACAATTGGATCAAGCAGCTTGAAGTATATTACAGGGTGTAGGGAATTAATGATGACCCTTCCAAGATTCAATTGGCCACTTTGAGAATGAGTGGAATGGCTCTTACTTGGTGGGAAAGCAAGATTCAGCAAGATCTTCGAAAGAATGGTGAAATTATTTCAGTTTGGAATGAATTCATTGAAGTATTTGAGAATGAGTGGAATGGCTCTTACTTGGTGGGAAAGCAAGATTCAGCAAGATCTTCGAAAGAATGGTGAAATTATTTCAGTTTGGAATGAATTCATTGAAGTATTAAGGAAGCAATTTTATCCTTTAGGCCATATTCAACAATTAACCATGGGTTGGCAAATGTTTAGACAAGCTAAAGGACAAAGCATTCAATATTATACTCATGAATTCAGAAAAAGGGCTATTGCATTGAATATTGCATTAGATACACAGGAAACTTTTCTTAAGTACATTGGTGGCATGCATTCTTATTTGAAACATACTTTGTTGATGTTTAACCCCAGTAATTTGGATGATGTATGTGTTCAAGCTACCCATTTAGAAGCTAGGGGTAAGCATGCTAATGATACTTTTGGGAAGAAATCTTTTAAATTTGACTGCAAATCGAAAGGTCAAGATAAGGGGAAAAAGAAGATGGCTACTGTGAAGAAAGAGGGTGAAAAGCCTACATGTTCGCATTGTCAGAAGGGACATGATGTCTCTAAGTGTTGGAAACTTCATCCAGAGTTAAGGCCAAAGATGTACAGAGGAAACACAGACAAAGGAAAAGCAAAAGCTACTGCTGCAGTTATTCAAGACTTGGGATCCGACTCAGGTGATGAAACAAAGGTTACAGCTGTCGAAATCCAAGGTAAGGATAAAAGTATCTCACTTCCCATTGATTCACAATCTAGTTCTAGTGCAATTACAAGTCTGCCATCTACTTCTAAGCAAAATGATAAAGATAGAAGTGCATTGTTTCATGTTCGTGTCATTGCAAATCACACAAAGATTGATACATTGTTTGATAGTGGTTCACAAGTAAATCTGATATCAGAAGAAGTGGTTAAGAAATTGCATTTAGTTACTATGCCTCATGAAAAGCCCTATCCTCTAGGTTGGGTTACTAATGATACACGATTGCAAGTTACAAGGAAATGTGTATTAAAATTTGCAATTACTGAAAAGTGTAGGGATGAGGTAGAATTGGATGTAGTACCACTTGACATTTGTGGAATTGTACTTGGGAGTCCATATTTGTATGACCGAAAAGCAGTCTTTTATAAAGAGCAGAATAAGTATCATCTTTTTAAAGAAGGTATGGAATATATTGTACGAGCACATAAGATAAAAACTAATCTAGCAATAGTCTATGTAGGACAAATGAAGAGGTTGGTAAATGCTAGTAAGAATTTTGTGTTGATGATGGTTAAGATGAAAAATGATGAAGTCTCTAAGTCTTTTGAAGAATGTGACCCTAAGCATAAATCTGAACTGATTGACATCATTTATGAGTATGATGATTTGTTTCAAGATCCAAAGGGGTTACCACTGAAGAGAGAGATTCGGCATGAGATACATTTGCAGCAGGATGTGCCACTCCCGAACATAGCCATGTACCGGATGTCTATAATGTAGAATGAGGAGATCAAGAAGCAAGTTCAGGAGCTGATTGAGAAGGGGGTCATCCGGCCCAACACTTCTCCTTATGGCTCTCCTATAGGCTTGGTTCCAAAGAAGGATGGGTCGTGGAGAATGTGTATCGACTACAGGGCCCTTAACAAAATCACCATTAAAAATAGGTATCCTCTTCCTCGCATTGATGATTTGCTTGATCAGTTGAAACATGCAATTTATTTTACAAAATTGGATCTGCGTAGTGGGTATCATCAAATCCGTGTTGCTGAAAATGATGCCTGGAAAACAGCGTTTAAAACAAAACAGGGTTTGTATGAATGGCTTGTAATGCCTTTTGGGCTATGTAACGCTCCTGCTACTTTCATGCGGGTCATGAATGATGTCTTTCGACCATTCATTAATGATTTTGTAATTGTATATTTGGATGATATCCTTGTGTTTAGCAAAACCTGGGAAGAGCATATTGTACATGTGAAGAAATTTTTAGATATACTGAAGAAGGAGAAGCTTTATGTAAAAATGTCTAAATGTGAGTTTGCTAAAACTTCTTTAGTATATTTGGGCCATATTATTTGTGGAGGCCACCTGCGAGTGGACCCAGCCAAGGTTGCTGTCATTGTAAATTGGCCACGGCCTAACACCGTTACTGAAATCAGAAGTTTTCTGGGTGTGGTTCAGTATTGGAGAAAATTCATTTCTGGGTTTTCTTCCATGGCTGCTCCATTACATGCGTTGACAAGCATTAAAGAAATTTTCCAGTGGGGAGGCAAGCATCAGAGAGCCTTCGAAACTTTGAAGGAAAGGATCAGTACAGCCCCAGTTCTGACGTTTCCAGATTTGCAGCAGCCATTTGAGATCGAAACCGATGCCAGTGGGTTTGCCATGGGAGCCGTTTTGATGCAAGGGAGGAAGCCAGTCTGTTACCATTTAGAAACATTCTCTACTGCGGTAAGTAACTATCCGACTTATGACAAAGATTTGTATGCTTTAGTACAGAGTGTGAAGAAGTGGAAACATTATATTATGGGAAAAGAAACAGTTATACATACTGATCATCAGCCACTTCAATATTTACAATCTCAAACTAAAATACAACAAAGTGGGCATTTAAGATGGATGGGATTCTTACAACAGTTTCATCTTGTAATTAAATACAAGAAGGAAATTCACAATAAAGTAGCAGACATGTTATCAAGGCCTCCTATGAATTCTTTCATCGTTCTTCAAAACAGTTCATTAACACATGAAAGTTATATTGAACAGTATGCAGAAGATAAAGATTTTAAGAAAGTATATGCATCACTAACACATGGTAAACAGGAAGAAAACTATTATGTGCATAATCAACTCTTTTATCATCTTGGTAAACTCTGTATTCCAGAGAAAGAAAGAGTGCATGTGATCCGAGAGGCACATAGTTCATTGATTGCTGGACATTTTGGAGTAAGTAAAACATTGTCTGTATTGCAGAATCATTGTTATTGGCCTTGTTAAGTCAGTAATTTTTCCTCCATTTTTGGTTTATTTTCTCCAGTTTTGGTTTGTTTTTCAATCTACCTCAGTTAAATTTTTGGTTTTAATTTTCAGTTTTGGTCTCCTTAGAAACTCTATTGGTGATTGAATAGGTTTCGAACACAATCTCTTTAGATTTTATTTGATTTTTGATGGTCTTTTTATATTTTAAAAGGGGTAAAGAAGGTCTTATGTTCAAAGGTTGATTCATTAATGTGTTGAGAGAGTAATTAGACTTATTTCTTAACCTTAACAATTCTCTAAACCTCCGACAATTTGGCAAAAAGTTGCAAAACTGCGAAAAATTGGCTTAGCAATTATTCTTGTAGCGCTGGTGGAAAATTTAACAAAGGGCACGCTACAAGAATATCGCGGCCCTTTGTTTTTCCGATATTTTTGCAGATTTTCATCATGGTTTTCATCTGGAAGTGATTGATTGTATTTTGCAAGATGTTTTAACACGTGTGACTGCAGTTTAGACACGTATTTTAGCAGTTATCAGTCACGCAGCCAAAGCAAGTTCATCATTGCTAAAAACGTGGAATCAGTTGGACAAGATCAGCAAATCTAGGCTAAAACAGTCAAGTTTCTCGTACTACATGCATTATTATAGGAGAGGAGAGTTAGTGGAGAAGAGTCAAAACGCTAAAGAAGTGGATCATGTTCCTGTGAAGAGAAGACAGCATTTTTAATGCCAACAGAAAATTAGGACATCTTAATTCTCTCGTTTGCGGTTAAGAAGATGATCTGGAGACACTTGTATACCTGAGGAGAGACCGTTGATATCTTAAAACAGAGCTTTAAGCCACGACAGTCAAAAATTGGTAGGTGCTTTGCTTCAAAACCCTTATAACTCAAAAATTTGGGTTTTTCTTGCTGCGCGATAATCTGGAGAAATTGCCTGGTTAAGATGATAGAATGGGACATAAAATAACTTCTTCACCACAGAAATAGTTATCAGAAGCTATTGTAAGGAATTTGCAGGAACAGAGCAGCAAAGAGGCTTTGAACTTAAAGCATGCAGCCTGTGAAATTTTAGTGATTGTTTGAACAAAGATAGTATATAATTTGTTCTCCCATACATTCGAAACTCTGGTGATGATGCATGGTGATTGTAATGAGCTAATTGAATGGAGTTTGTCTCTGACCTAATGCCAGTATAAACCAGAAATTACAGGAAACAGCATGCAGAAGATTTATAGATTGGCTGGTTATGCTCATGTTTCACACAGAAGGTGTTTTGTGATTTATTCGAGTGGTTTGAAAAGCTGTTGGAATTGTCATGACTTGTGAAATCACTCGCTTGGAAAACAATGTTCAAATGACTGGAGGATATGTTGACTGTTATGTACAGGATTTGATGATATTTTGTGGCTAGGGTGAATATCTTGCAAACACTGATGTTTTTGTTCTCTCCTTTCATGCTGTCAGTCTCTACTTGGTCTAATGAGCCTATGGATGATGTTATGTTGCAAATCTGAAGCAGTGGAAGATTTAGGATTTGAGGATTGAAGCTGTTTTGATGCTGTTTTGATGCAGAGATTTAAGTGAAACATTGATATAAAACAGCCATATTTACTGACAGTTTTCCATGGCATTGAATATTCTGGACATTGCAATGCTATTTTGAATGTCTCAAACCAGTTTGTAATAAGGATGGAGTTTATGTTTGAAGACACATCATACTGTTTTTTATAAACCCTAAAACGAGGAATTTGAGTGACTGATATTCTAAAACAGTTCGACATTATGCCTGATGGTGCAGTTTGAAGTTTAAGCAGAGCCATATTGTTCTTATGACAGTTTTCATGTATGTTTGATCTGGTCTCACAGTGTGTCTATCCAGAAACCTAATTCTATGGTTGAGACAAGGGAAAATTGACATTGCAGGCCTGTACAAGGGTACATAGCAGATTGAAAAGGAGTTCAAATAACAGCAAACCAGTTTTAAAACATTTCTGAAACCTTAAGCCAGATTGTTTCTATCTGCTGAAAGGAGAATATGGGGAAAAGTGGAAAAAGTGGAAAGGTCAACAGGGCTGAGCCCACAGACCTAACCTGGGTTCAGAAGCTTCCTGACTATGCAGAACTGTTTCAGCAAGCAGGTTGGTTGAAGTTTTTCAAGAAGATTGATGGTTTCAATGCTCACGTGTCCTGCAAGTTTGCCAAGGGACTTAAAGAAGATATGATCATGATGGATGCTTTGAAATTCAAGCTAACTGTGGAGTTAATAGCAGAAGCTACTGAGATCAGCAATGAGGGAGAGCACTGGTTTAAAAAATCACCTTTTGAGTTTGAACCCCAAAGATACTTATTGCCTAATGTGACTCCTGACTGGAGCAAGGGTATCCTCATTCAAAATTTCAGGAAGGAGTGGATTGAGCCTATAAGGATACTTCAAAGTTATGGGACCTGTGAAGGCAGATATTCATTTGTCTTTAAATACCACTTCAGGTTCCTGCAACACATAGTAGGAGTTTCAAAAATGAACTTGCCCTTCTTTTTCTTAAAAATCCTGCAGAAGATGTCAAGTAAAATAAAGCCACATGATGATCACACTTCCCAGTCACTTTTTCACCATGGTCTCATTAAACTAATCATCACCACAGTGTTGCAGCATGAGGGAAGGAATTGGGATTTCTTTTTATTTTGGTCAGATGTTCATCCTCAAAAAGAAGACCAGCAACCAAAGAGACAGAATGACAAGGGGAAGGTTATGATCAAAAAGCTAGGTCACTCAGTCAAATATACAAGTAAAGATGAGGTCAAAGCCAAGAAGGTGACAAAGCAGGTGAAGATGTGCAGCCTTGTTTGAAATCACCACCAGTAGCACATTTTGAGCAAGCTAGGACTGTTGATATAGAAAGAGCTGCTACT
>LPNX010520370.1:175671-196007 GCA_001517045.1 Pseudotsuga menziesii | reverse complement strand
CTCTGTCCTTACCATGGATGCAACATTTTTAAGGAACTCTTCCAATTTTTGACTCATGCCTACCTTTTTAGAGTCGTCGCTTAAGCGACACTTAGGAGGCAAACTGTCGCTTAAGCGACACTTAGGAGGCAAACCGTCGCTTAAGCGACACTTAGGAGAATAGCAATTTTAGCGCCGTTGCTTAAGCGACGCTTATCACCACCATGTCAAAAAAAATAATTTATCTTCCTTATTTTTGGCACTGTTAAAATAAAAAATCCACGCGCCGTCGGAAAAAACCGTCGGATTTTGGATTGAAATGTAGTAGTGAACCCATCCCATTTTCACCCTCATTAATGCCTTGGGTAAATACCTCCTTGATTTGGGGGATCTAGGTTTGACTAAGGGTGCTAGTGGTGTATTTTTCCAATTTTGGCTCTCCTAGGAGAATTTATTGCCACCTTGAGCCTCCCACTCACCTCTATATTTTCACCCACACATGCCTTGGAGTATTTAATGCCCCAAAACACTTCACCAATGCTCACGCCTTGGTTTGTGACTGTTTGGGCTGATTTGGAGCTCCATTGGTCGACCTAGGGGGGATTGAGGTCAAATACCACCATGACGCATGTACAACTCCAATTGGCTTCTATATCCTCACAAATTTTGTCCAATGTATTATAAATGTATACTATAACATCTACAAGATGCATGATAATAATATGATCATAAATTAGCACCATTCACATGTGCTATTCCAGCTATTTTGTGTCTCTTTGTTGATTCTCTTGCACATTTTGTAAAACACTTTGAGTGTGAATAATGTTCTAGCTCCTAGATCTGATTGAGAAGAAAATTCTCACAACGGGGATGGACATCCTTAAGCATAGAAAACCACCAAAGCTGGAATACCATTAAAATTGAGCTGAAGCCTGACACCCACCCAATAAAAAAAGGCTTATAGGAAGAACCCATACTACAAAAATTGAGTCAAACAAGAAATTGATCTATTTTTGGTGCAACTTACGGGGTTCACCATGCTCACAAGCTATATTTCTGGTTGTGTCAAGGAAGAGGCCCATTGATTGAACAAGAGTTGATTCCTCTCAGTAGTAGGATTCTCAACCAAATTTCCCCACTTTTGGTTAGTGCCTCTACCTCCTCTGCATGCAGCCTATAGATAGATTTTTGGTTGTGTCAAGGAAGGGTTCCCTGAATGAACAAGAGTCAATTCCTCTTAGTAGTATGATAATCAACCAAATAGCCCCAATTTTGGTTAGCGCCTCTACCTCCTCTGCATGCGGCCTATAGAAATATTTTTGGTTGTGTCAAGGAAGGGTTCGTCGAATGAACAAGAGTTGATTCCTCTTAGTAGTAGAATTCTCAACCAAATAGCCCTAATTTTGGTTAGCGCCTCTACCCCCTCTTTGTGCGGCCTATGGAAAGCTTTCTGGTTTTGTCAAGGAAGGGGTTCTCTAAATGAACAAGAAATGATTGCTTTCAGTAGTAGGATTCTCAACAAATTCTCCCCACTTTTGGTTAGCGACTCTACCTCCTCTGGGCTCATTCTATAGATATCTTTCTGGTTGTGTCAAGGAAGGGGTTCACTGAATGAACAAGAGATGATTCCTCTCAATAGTAGGATTCTGAACCAAATCGCCCCGCTTTTGGTTAGTGCCTCTACCTCCTTTGCGCGTGGCCTATAGAAATATTTTTGGTTGTGTCAAGGAATGGTTTTTTGAACGAGCAAGAGTTGATTCCTCTCAGTAATAGGATTCTCAAAACAATTTCCCCGCTTTTGGTTAGTGCCTCTACCTCCTCTGCACACATCCTATAGAAATATTTCTGGCTGTGTCAAGGAAGGGGTTCGTTGAACGAACAAGATTTGATTCCTCTCAATAGCAGGATTCTCAACCAATTAGCCCCGCTTTTGGTTAGTGCCTATATATCCTCTACACGCAACCTATAGCTAGCTTTCTGGTTGTGTTAAGGAAGGGGTTCGCTGAACGATGATTCCTCTCAGTAGTAGGATTCTGAACTAAATCGCCCTGCTTTTTGTTAGCACCTCTACCCTAGCTTTGTGATATCAAATTGGAAATAGCATGCAAAGGTATCGAAATCATAAGGTACCACATCATGAAACATTGTTTATTCACCTAAAACTAACTTTAAACTTTTAGGAAGACAACCATAAAGAGCTACTAAAACATGCTAAATGTTGACAAGTTAAATTCCACTCAGAATATGAGTTACATAACAAGTCAACAAGTAACAATTTAAAAATAATACTAAGAGATTTTCAGTAGTTCTTGAATGTAATAGCCGTAGGAAAAATAAAATATACATATTATCTTCATAATATTCAATTCAATACTATTAGGAAACCAAACTTATATTTATTACTTCTTCCATAATAATCAATTTAAATAAGGTAAATGAGGTCAAGCATGAGGATTAGGTTGATTATGATGTCGATGATGAAGATGGTGATGACGATGATGATGAAGATGGTGATGACGACGACGATGAAGATGGTGATGACAACGATGATGATGGTGTTGATGATGATGACGACGACGATGATGATGATGATGATGATGCTAATGAGGAAGATGGTGAGGATGAAGATGATGATGATTATGATTATGATGATACCATTGATGATCATGATGATGATTATGATACCATTGATGATCATAAAGATGAAGATGATGATGGTTAGGATTATTATAATGAGGATGAACATGATGACGATGATTGCGATTATTCTAATGAGTATGAACATGATGATGATGATGAAGATGAACATGATGATGATGCTGAAGATGAACATGATAATGATGATGATGATAACATTGATGATGATGATGATTATAACATTGACGATGATGAGGCTAAGGATGCATATGAGGTTGATTATGATTTCGATGATGACGATGATGAAGATGGTGGTGATGATGATGATGACGGCGATGACGATGATTATGATTATGATACCATTGATGATCATAAATATGAAGATGATGATGGTTGTGATTATTCTAATGAGGATGAACATGATGATGATGCTTTCTATTATTCTAATGAGTATGAACATGATGATGATGATAACATTGATGACAATGATGATTATAACATTGACGATGATGAGGCTGAGGATGAGGATGAGGTTGATTATGATGATGATGACGACGATGATGAAGATGGTGATGATAATGAAGATGGCGATGATGACGATGACGAATATGGTGACAACAATGATGATGATGGTTTTGATGATGGTGACGAAGATGATGATGATGATGCTAATGAGGAATATGATGAGGATGAAGATGACGATGATTATGATGATAATGATTATGATACCATTGATGATCATAAATATGAATATGATGATGGTTGTGATTATTCTAATGAGGATGAACATGATGATGATGATGATTGTGATTATTCTAATGAGTATGAACATGATGATGAAGATGAAGATGAACATGAACATGATGATGACGATGATGATGAAAACATTGATAATGATAATGATTATAACATTGATGATGATGAGGCTGATGACGAGGATGAGGTTGATTATTATATCGATGATGACAATGATGAAGATGATGATGATGATGACGACGACGACGATGATGATGATGATTATGATACCATTGATCATCATAAAGATGAAGATGATGATGGTTGCAATTATTCTAATGAGGATGAACATGATTATGATGATTTCTATTATTCTAATGAGTATGAACATGATGATGATGAAGATGAACATGATGATGATGATGATGATGATAACATTGATGACGTTGATGATTATAACATTGACGATGATGAGGCCAAGGATGAGGATGAGGTTGATTATGATGATGATGATGATGATGACGATGATGAAGATGGTGATAACGACAACAATGAAGATGGTGATGATGACGATGATGTTGGTGTTGATGATGGCGGTGATTATGATGATGATGGTAATGAGGAAGATGATGAGGATGAAGATGATGATGATTATTATGATACCATTGATGATAATAAAGATGAGGATGATGATGGTTGCGATTATTCTAATGAGGATGAACATGATGCTGATGATTGCGATTATTCTAATGAGGATGAACATGATGCTGATGATTGCGATTATTCTAATGAGGATGAACATGACAATGATGATGAGGATGAACATGATTTTGATGATGACATTGATGACGATGATGATTATAACATTGATGATGATGAGGATGAGGATGAGTTTGATTATGATCTCGATGATGACGATGATGAATATGGTGATGATGACGATGATGAAGATGGTGATGACAATGAATGATGATGGTGTTAATGATGGTGATGATGATGATTCTAATGAGGAATACAGTGTGGATGAAGATGACGATGATTATGATGATACCATTGATGATTATGATGATGATGATGATACCATTGATGATCATAAAGATGATGATGATGATGACTGCGATTATTCTAATGAGCATGAACATGATGATGATGATTGTGATTATTCTAATGAGTATGAACATGATGATGATGACGATGATGCACATGATGATGATGATGATAACATTGATGACAATGATGATTATAACATTAAAGATGATGAGGCTGAGGACAAGGATGAGTTTTCTTATGATGATGACGACGATGATGACGACGATGAAGATGGTGATGATGACGATGATGTTGGTGTTGATGATGGCAATGATTATGATGATGATGACGCTAATGAGGAAGACAATGAGGATGAAGATGATGATGGTTGCGATGATTCTAATGAGGATGAACATGATACTGATGATTGGGATTATTCTAATGAGTATGAACATGATGATGATGGTGATGAGCATGAACATGATGATGATGGTGATGAGCATGAACATGATGATAATGATAATATTTATGACAATGATGATTATAACATTGACAATGATGAGGCTGAGGCCAAGGATGAGTTTGATTATGATGTCGATGATGATGATGATGAAGATAGTGATGAAGAGGATGATGAAGATGGTGATGACGACGATGATGATGGTGTTGATGATGGTGATGATGATGATGATGTTGATGATGATGATGATGATGATGATGATGATGATGATGATGCTAATGAGGAATATGGTGAGGATTAAGATGATGATGATTATGATGATACCATTGATGATCATGATGATGCTTATGATACCATTGATGATCATAAATATGAAGATGATGATGGTTATGATCATTGTAATGAGGATGAACATGATGATGATGATTGTGATTATTCTAATGAGTATGAACACAATGATGATGATGACGAGGATGAACTTGATGATGATGATAACATTGATGGTGATGATGATTATAACATTGACGATGATGAGGTTGAGTTTGATTGTGATGTCGATGATGACAATGATGAAGATGGTGATGATGACGATGATGAAGATGGTGATGGCGATGACGATGATGGTGTTGTTGTTGATGATGATGATGGTGATGTTGATGATGGTGATGATGATGGATATGGTGATGATGACGATGATGGAAAAGGTGATGACAATGATGATGATGATGTTAATGAGAAAGCAATGAGGATGAATATGACGATGACTATAATGATACCATTGATGATCATGATGATGATTATGATACCATTGATGATCATAAAGATGAATATGATGATGGTTGTGATTATTATAATGAGAATGAACATGATGATGATGATTACGATTATTCTAATGGGTATGAACATGATGATGATGATGGTGATGATGATAATGTTGATAATGATGATGATGATAACGTTGATGACGATGATGATTATAACATTGATGATGATGAGGCTGAGGAGGAGGATGAGGTTGATTATGATGTCGATGATGACGATAATGAAGATGGTGATGACGACAATGATGGCGATGACGATGATGACGATGATGAAGATGGTGATGATGACAATGATGTCGATGGTGATGATGATGAAGAGGGAGATGATGACAATGATGATGGTGTTGATGATGGAGATGATGATAATTATGATGCTGATGCTAATGAGGAAGATGGTGAGGATGAATATGACGATGATTATGATGATACCATTAATGATGATGATGATTATGATACCAATGATGATCATAAAGATGAAGATGGTGATGGTTGTGATTATTCTAATGAAGTTGAGCATGATAATGATGATGATTATAACATTGTTTATGTTGAGGATTATAACATCGATGATCATGACTCATCATAAATATTTTCATCATCATCTTCTTTATTGAATCAACATCTAGTCCATAATCGCTATCATTAAAAGGATCATTCATATTATCATCAACATCAACGTCATTTTTGGTTATATATTCATCATCGATATTATCATAGAGTACAAAATCATCTTCTATGTCATTTGGATGATCAACTTCTTAATCAAATTCTTCATATGACACATCTGCGGTGGCCAACTGCTCCTGATCTGCATCAACTTATTCTTCGACATTGTCTTCTTCCTCTACATTATACTTGATTGATGTTCCTCTTGGATCATATATAACAATGTATTCCAAACCTGCTTTACCTGGAACCTCTAAGTAAAAGACCTGCTCACATTGACTTGGAAGAACATAAGGCTCTATACCTGGTTCAAGTTCCCTTCTATTAAACATGGTAAATCGATTGACATGCTCAATGACAGTTCTTTCAGGATCATGTTCATTCATTCGTAGCCTGTACCATTCGACCTCAAAAAAAATATTTTAAAGTATTTAAAGTCATACTCAATTATATATTCCAAATAACCATACTACCAATTTTCAGATATTTCTGGATGCTTGTCACTTATAGAGGAAAATTAGTGACTTGAAAAAATGCATCTATCCCACAATTGAATATTTTCTTCTTTTCATCCAACTTTTTGATGCAAAATTTATGACCATTGGACCACATAGCCTTGTTTTGTATCAACTCCATCGTGCCCGACTCAATAAATACATATATAAGAATAAATAAACAAAATAAATACATTTATTTAATGGGAAACAAAAAAAAATGATCAGGATAAATATACTTTCCTTTTTATCTTTTAAAGCACATGCTAAATCAATTTCCCTTTGTATAAGTTCACCAGGATATTCTTCTCAACGACGATGCATTCTTTTAATCAATTTACTCACCCCTTCCCATGATAAGGTACCATAGAATTATATACATTGTTCTATCCATTTCTCCATCCAATCAATGTTGCTTGCAATGTATAAATATACTACATCCCACATGTGACCAACTATATGGAAAAATAACAATTTAGAATTGTTAATTAGCTATCATTAAAGGAAATTAAATTTACCTTAAAATACTGATGGAATAATAAAAATTGCATGAGTAAGATATGTATGAAATTGAAAAATTAATTGTATAATAAATTAAATCTACACCATCTAATTACCTTTCAATTTCATTGTTCTACCTTTCCCCAATAGTATCTCCTCTTCAAAAATGTTGATGGAGTTGACAAGACAAATGTGAGGAAGATTGATATGTTTTGCTAAATTTGGAAGATACAGTTAGAATAATCAACCCATAGTTTACCCACTTAGACATTAATTCCATTATTTTTGTCTTATTTTCCTAGTTCATGTATCCCACCTTGTGCAAGTTGCTATTTTCCTATCCATAGAGGTCAAACTTACCTTATTTGACTCATGCAGTGCATGGGAGAGCTAAAGGAATCAATTCTGCTTTATTCCTGGCCTCCTAGGCACCCTTCTTCTTTTTCTTCTTTATTGCCTGCTTTTTCAGTGTTTTAAGGCAAAAGGAAAAGCTAGACTAGGTGAGGTTGACTTGTTTTTTGTCCTACACATCCTCCTCTCTTTTCTCCATGAAAAAGCATGTATGAGCTGCCATTCCACCACTCTTTAGCTTTCCTATGCCTTTTTTCCAATTCCTGAGCTCCATGATAGATTTGGGATCAACTCTTTACACCTATGGGGGATTTGCTTATTTTTGGTAAGCCTGCTTTATGCTAGATTTGGATGCCTCCTCATGCATTCGATTTCTTGATGTATTCTATTTATTTAGCAACCTATGTTATTACAGGGTTGGCTATTGTACACTGACATAATACAGTTTAGTGTTACAGCTCCATTTTCAGTCTCTTTTGTGAGTGATTTTGCATGATCAATTGATAACTGTTGTGAGTAAAATTAATCTATTGCTGGCCTTAATGTCCATAGATACTGACTAGTGTACACGATGTATTGATATACCGTATATCACTACACAATAGAACCCTCAGGAATTTCTCTTTGTCTAACAAAATAATTCAATGACTTCAAATTCCTTTCCACCATCCACATTGATCTTGTGTGTACAGGTCCAGATAATTCAATCTCCTCAACTTGGTGTATGAGAGAGTGTTCTTATGCATTGAAAAATCATGGAGGTAGATACTTCCGAATTTCACACATTAGATGAGGAATTTCTCTCTTCCAATACCTAATATCTTATTTATGGATTTCTTTAGATGAAATCCACCTACTAATGATACAAGAAAATAACAATGATCAACAAGATTGAGGCCTATACAATAAAGTTCCAAGTTGTAAAACACAATATGTCAATAAGCTATGCAACAAAGTGAACAAACATTTTCATGCATATAAATTGTTAATCACCTCATGTATTTACCAAGATCATATATAATTATGTTGTCATCCTCAAAGCTATCTGGGAGAGATAGAGGTAAAACCTACTGTAACAAAAAAAAAATCATTATTTATTACCAAATAAGAGACAACACTTACTAAAAATATGTACTAAATGGAAATTATAAATGTAAATAATCACCTTAATGAATGTATTCCAGTCATGAGCTTTAACACCACCAAAATCACCTTTTTTGTTAAGATATTTTGTATGTTCGACAAAAACTCGATCGAAAAAACTTATTTTCCGAATGACCTATTTTATATCATTGTTATGTTGCTCTGTAAATAACCATGGAAGACTAATATTTTGGATCCCCTCTCTGGAATTAGAATTAATTACACTTTGCAATGCGTGATTGGATTTTGCAATGTCACTACAATTTTTTTCCAATTTTATCTTTGTTAGTCCTTCCATCTAAGATTCACCATATCATTTCTATTACATTCTTCCTGATATGGATTGTATCAAACACATGAGCTATTTGTAGGTGCTAGTAGTAAGGAAACCTACTGAACTGT
Source organism: Pseudotsuga menziesii (assembly GCA_001517045.1). Classification (NCBI taxonomy): domain Eukaryota; kingdom Viridiplantae; phylum Streptophyta; class Pinopsida; order Pinales; family Pinaceae; genus Pseudotsuga; species Pseudotsuga menziesii. The sequence goes on along the minus strand of LPNX010520370.1, from coordinate 186,789 downwards.
ATGGGATAACTCTTCATTCCTCGTGGAATCCCATTCATGCCTTCATGACATTCAATGTTAAACATAAACAAAAACACATTAAAATTAATTCATGACACCCATGGTAGAGAAAATTCAATAAAAATATAAAATTCATAATATTACATATTTATATGCTACATAAACAATTTTCATACCATGACAATGTCTATTATATTCCAACTTCCATAGGTGAAGTGTCATTGTTGGCCACTTTTCCTAACTCACACGACAAATGTTCTGCACAACTCGTCAACCCAAAAATCACCCGAGATATCGGCCTGACAGAGCAAGCCCCATCAGCAACACCTGCGAAGTAGGCACAGTCTCACCCGAGATATCTCTTCGATGGGTAATCGCTGGAACCACGCTTTCACGATTGTCGAGGGATTATAGTCCCTTGGCGCACAACCAAGGAGCTCGAACAAGCCATGAGGATGGAGTCATATCCACCGAACAGTAGCGCCCACCGCACATATATTTTACTAACTACTAATGGCATGAAACAAATTCGACCTTAGTACTTTAAACATGGAAGAATGAAAAAACAACTATCAGATAAGTGCAACATACAGGTATGCAATAGTGCTTGCGCCATACACATAAACTAACTCTCAGGGAAGTGTGTAGGAACCTAATCATGCATTCAAGCTCTTATTGACCAGGATTCATTCAATCATAGTAGGACTTGCATCATAAGCATAAACAAACAAAAACAAAAACATTCACAACACCAATCACCCATTCAAACAAAAGAGATAACATGGAAAATAATCTGGGAAAAACCACCAAGGTGCTCTTCATCTGGCATGAGAAAAGGATATAGAACCTTGCAGTATGCAGGGTGCAGACTGGTCATATGATATGTCTTTATGACTCAGAATCATGGTTCTCATGCTCTCTGTCTTATTTATCCTAATATACTGCTATCATCTACAGATCCACACACGACCAAGATCAACCTCTCTAACATCTACACTGCTCTAGCAGATCTTTTCTTCTACTACACTAACTATGGCTGCATCATCCAGACTCCTGGATACTCTACTACTTAGATATCTCTCTTTTGTTAACCCTTACCCAAATATATTGACATGATAACCTAAAATGTAATGACGAATAACAATCACCAACCTTCTAACTATTGAATCCTTCCTATTTATACTATTTTACATGACCACATAGAGTCGACTGCATACAAAAAGTTTGCTAACTGTCACCATAAGCCACCCTTCAGACTACAACTGTGGTGATCATGACTTGACACGAGGCACTAACAGCCTTACTTACAGCGTGCTTCCACTCGTGTGGTATCCACTGACTTAAGACGAATTCAAAAACATGATTTACCTGTTGCTTTCAGACATTATTCTGTACTTGTGCTATCACTTTATCCCACTGGCATATTCCTTCCATGCTATTCCCTCTTCCACGTAGGTGACTTCTCTTGCACCTATTCCTTCTTCTATGCAACTTTCCTTGTTCATGCAGTTTCCTTGCTTGAATTTGCGTTGTGTATTGACTCTTGCGCTGATTTCTTGTGCACTTTCCCTAGGTCCAATAGGCACCCAATACTCACATGTGGCTCATCCTGAGCCACTAAGTAGTGGACATAGCAAGTGGCGTGATAAGAGCAGCCATGAATTTTTTTTTCCTGCTTCCTCTTTTGCGCATTTTGTCACTTGTGCTATTTTTTTTGGCAGTGTTTCCTACACCACGGCTACATCCTATACTTAGAAATTTTTTTATATGTCGAGGCTTGGGTTATAGAATTTCTTCTTTGAACTCTTCTGAGAAGTATATGTCCATAAATTTTTCCTGTGTATTCTTTGGGCCTTTTTGATTCTTGCTCCTCTTCATCTTTCTATATGCCTTTGTCTTCCTTTTCCTCTTCTTCTCTTTTCTCTTCCTTTCTTTCCTCTTTGTTCACATTCTCGGGTGCATATTTTAGTGCAGATTATTCTGCACCTCCAAATTTCTGTTGGAATTGGGCCAAAATGGGAGTAAGCCATTCTATCTCCCAGTAAGCTTCATCTGCATGTTGCTCAAGCTCCTGTACTCTGTTGGTGCTAGGGTGTTCCAACGAGGTATTGGCTAGTGCCTATGTGAACTCATGGATTTGCTGCTAGATAGGCTGAATTAGCCATGTTACCCTTTTACCTTCGGCATGCTTCTCAGTCATCTTCTTGTTGTGCATGATTTCCTGGTCATGTAGAGCTCTTGCCTTGTTTAGGAGCTGCTTGAGCTCAGTATCTTTGGATAATTTTTCTTTAGTTGGAAGATTCTTAATCTCTGCCTTCATTGCCAATATTTGTATGTCTTCTTTTCATGCTTGTTTGAAAATTTGTTCTGCATTATCATCGTCTATTAGTTTCTTCCATGTTGCAGCAATTGCTTCCACTTCTTCTACGCAGATGTTCTTGGCTTCCCTAATCCAGGCAACAAATTGATTTTTTGATTCTTTCCTTTTTCGCAACACTTTAGGGGGCATGTTGGGATTCTGGTTGGTTCTCCTTTCCTGAAACTATTTCTTTAAGTATGTAGCACATAACCGCCTTAGTTGGTGCATAGGTTGTACCTCAGCTTCATTATCCTCATTTGACAGTGTGACGACAGCCTCCTTGATAGCTTGTTCTAGTGAGGCCTATTTCTAGGCTTGGGATGCTAGGTCTTCCTGTTGGCATTTGATAACTTGATTGTGATCCCTTGCTTTCCTGGTTGCCTTTGCTGCTTGATATGCAACCACATTTTCCTAGATTCTAATCTCTATGGTGGTGACATGTTGAATTGAATATATCTATGGCAAGGTGAGCTTAGAGAAATCTAAAATTAATGTGTCTAAGCTATGGACACATGCCTCTTTCTCTGCTTCTTCTGTAGAAAATTACTGTGGAGGCATTTCTATTCTTAATGGAGGAAGAATCACTGGCATCTCTAGAGTGTCTACTGAGTCTACACCATAGGTTTCAGCCTGCATTGTGTCACACACTTCTGCGACGGTCTCTACCAGCTGGTTAACTTTTGTAGTGATGGACACCATCCAATTGGTTTTCTTGCTTGTGATATTTCCCAAAGTTTTCTCAGCTACTTCAGCATTTGCCTCGGTAAGAAGAGTCAGATCCTCATTTTTTATGCCCATGACTTGGGGTCAGTTATCCTTCTACTTCTTTCTATGCGGGATGCTCAAGGCATCTTCATTTTCCTCCATGGGTTGTTTACCCCTCCTTTTCCTGGTTCTTTTGATGCTCACCTCCTCATTAGTATGGGGGTCTTCATCATCGGCATTGGATGGGTCTCAGTCTTCTTCTTCTTCTTCTTAAGTGTCATCCTAATGCTCCCAGGTATTGGTATTGGCACAGGTCTGAGGTAGGTTCACTTGTGGACCCCCCTGCAACACTTTTTTCTTTGCAGACACCTCCTTATGGTGGCTAAGCCATTATTTAGGCTAGTCTTTGATTTCTCTTTCAATATCCACATCTCTTAGGATAAATAAAGTTGAGAGTGCCTGCTTCTTGGGGTCATGGTGCAGATGCAAAATGATGTTTTGCGTCTTGGTGTGGAAGTGAATGAATGGATATTTGGCCACTGTCTCAGGATTCAACCAATATTGCTTTTGTACAATCTACATAAGCGTTTCTCCTTGGAGAAGGAATGTAAGCTTCATGTCAGTATTGTACTTACTGTCCTTGTGGTCCTAGAGGTTTTTATACAGGGCACGAAGGAACTCTACTAGGACCTCAATGGGTTTATAATATGGTGGAAGAGTCCATGTTGCAAATGAGATCAGAATTAATAGCCACAAGAAGTGGAACTTCACTGTGGGAAGATCCTACGCATCACGCGCATCATCCATCAATTTGTTCAGGAAGAATACAAAATAGTTGATGTGTACTCCCTGCGCACACTTTTCTATGAGCTCTACTGTTGCAACCATGCACTCAGCAGGCCTAATCTTTCATAGAACCTTACTACACAATATTTTTGTTGCAGCCCTTACAACAAAGTCATCAATAGAGCTAAGGAGGAATCCCTTTCCACTGCAAAAAAGCTGGTACTTGGTCTTCATGTCATTCTTGTCCAGCTTTTCCCCATCCTTGTGCAAGTATGGGGATAGGTTGAGCCCTTACTTTGGGAGATGTATGGTGGCCGAGATCTGGTCCACCATTACTTCATATGACTTGTTCATCCAGAGGTAGCCTCCATGGAAGCATACCAACAACTGCTTGACATACATCCCAACTAGGGAGGAGCGACCAAAATGTGGCATAAGGAGCAGGTTTAAGATACTTGTCTGCTCCAATTCATGCACCCACTCCTTTACAGAAACAATGTCTACATTCGGTGGTTCACCGGGATCCACAACCATGAATTTATTTATGGACATGTCTTGTTTCCTGTTGTCGTAGTCCTCAAAATTTATTCCTGGAGTTTAGGAGTGATGGTATCCTGAGGCCATGTGATGCCTTCTGGAATAGAAGGCTCTTCTAGAAGTCCCTGCATGCCACTGTTACTTGTGTGGTGCCTGGTTTCCTCGGTGATACATATGGAGGCAGCAAATTCTTTTCTTCATTAGTCAACTCTACTTTTGGTGGTGATGGCGGTGGTGGAACCAGTTCAGCTCTAAGAGATTTGGGTATCTTTGCTATGGGGCCAGAGGAAGTGGGGAGGTATGCACTTGATGGGGCTCTGGCCACAAAAAATTAGTCTCCGAATGGTTGCACTAGTGTCCAGGTTGCAGGAAATTGCATGAGCTAGCCCCCTGCTGGTGGTGGGTGTGGTGTCCTCTGTGGTGGTTTATGCACTGCCTTCAGCTTAGCCTGAGTCTTTTTCATCTTCTTAGTCAGCTGAGTTAGTTTAGGGACGTATGGTACTTCCAAAATTGGGCACGGTTAGGCTAGTGAAACAATGGAATCCTCACTCTCACTAGATAATTCAACGAGAATGGGATTTGGCTCTGAAGGATGGTTTAGGTTCACTTAGTGGGATTTTCTCTCTGGTTTCTTGGTGTAGTAAAGAATTGCAAAAATGACAGAAGTAACTACTTCTTATAGGTAAACGGTCTCATCAGCTGTGGATGGATGCAATGATGGACCATCTGATGGGGCACATGGGCTCGTCCTTAGTCAACTTTACTCACACACATAGGTTCCATTATGTGTTTGTCAGGGTAGTTAAGGGTAATATGATGGATGGGACCAAATGGTACCAAAAATCCCGCTGCCATTCTCCTCGTACTTTCCAACTTAATGCTACCGAACTTTTAGTGGTGCTGAATATTTTTGTAATTCTCATGCATTTAACGGGTCGTCAGTGCCTGCTAACTGTCTACCACCTCCCACCAGTTGTCTCTTAGCTGGTCCATTGGTGTTTTTAGAGTGCACCCCGTCTTTTTTTTGGGGACCCTGGTCTTATGGGATCATTCTGCAGTCATCGTGGTATGGTTTCAATCGGCTATCGTTGATCATACCTACAACCGATGTTCCATCCAGCTTGTGTAGTTTTATCACGTCTGCTTTAGTAATGCGCACAACAACATATGGGTATAGACAGTGCGTTTTGAGCTTACCTAGGTGCTATGAACCCCTGGTTTATCAGCTGTTGTTGAAAGGATGTTATGAAACACATTTTACCAGCTAATATTGGAAGGAGGGTATGACCCCCTGGCTTATCAAATGTTTCTCAAAGGATGCTATGACACCCTATTTACTGGCTACCACTGGAAGGAGGCTACGACCCCCTTATAGGAATGTATTCTTCCCTAGCACCACCCTGCCATCCTAATATGTTTTTATTAGACTTCCAGATCTTCTTATGTCTTCAATTCTGTCACTGGTTACTCATTACTTTCCTTGGTCTCTTTCTTCTTTCTGCTACGTGGATCTAAACTGCAGAGATTCCTTTACTTCAAAATGAGATTCTGTTTAAATAATCTATCATATATTTACAACATCATGTATCCCTTCATAAAATGTTCCTCTTCAGCATCACACACATCCTTTCATAAAACATGCCTCTTCATTTTGGAACATGACTTTTCACTATCGCACCCTTGTTTAATTTAACTCTGTTCAATTATTTCTTCTTTTGTTTTAAATAATACAATCATGTCTCTTCTTATTAATCATAACTTTGTTTGTGATTAACAAAATTTGCTACAAATAATGTTTCATTAAATACATTTATTCATCAATCTAATTATGTTTATAACAATCTGTTTAGTTTGTCAGTCACACCCTTTTAACTAATACAGTCATAACTCTTTTCATCATTCTTTCATTATGGACATGTGCCCGTGACTCTTTAGAAATTTCTCGCACAATTTTCGAGCATCAAACATAAATCCTTCCGCAATTTTCTTTCCACAATGACCTTTCCGTAACATAAATCATTCTGCAGCGACCTTTCAATAAGAAAAATCCTTCCGCAATTTCCTTTCCGCAACTATCTTTCCTCAACATAAATCCTTCCACAATTGACTTTCGTAAATTAGCTTTCCGCAATTACCTTTCCAAAATTAGCTTTTTGTAAAATCCTTTCACAATTAACCTTCCACAATTGTGGGTTGCAGGTTGCGGGAATGCCTTTTAGTTTTTTTGAAACAGGATTCCATAAATTCCTTCCATAATTAACCTTCCTCAATGATATTTCTGCAATTAACTTTCCGTAACAATTTTTGTGCAATTAACTTTCCGAAATTGTGGATTGCATATTATGGGTATGCATTTCAATTTTTTAAAAACAAGATTCCACAAATTCCTTTTGTAATTAAACTTACACAATGATATTTCCACAATTAACTTTCCTAAATTGCGGATTTCAGGTATGAATTTCCCAAATTTCAAAAATGTCTTTCGCTATTTTGTGATCGCAATGTTCTTTCCACAGTTGGGTCGCGGATAGTAGATTGCGTATTGTAGGTTGTGGGTTGTGGATTGCGGATTGCTTTTCATAAATTCTCAAAAGTGACTCCTGCAATAGTATTTCCACAACTTTAATAAGCTTGCATCTTATAATTTCAAAAACTATTCTAGACCATTGATATTTCTCTCTCTTATGATCTAGGCTATCCAAATCTTTATTTCAACAAGCTATAGCCTGATAGGATGGGACGGGTATTTCCCTAGGGAAGTTTTGACTAATATTTCCATACTTAGTTAATTTCCAAAGTTTCACAAAATTACCATACTTTTCCAGAATGATGTCATATTGCAACACTAACTTCATGATAGCATCGAAACACCATCATATGTATTTCCAGCCTCATAACACATGCCATGTCATCAATTCCTTTGTTATTCATTTTTTGTATACTGAGTTTGCCTTGCAATCATGTCCTTGTTTATTCCTTTGTCATTAATGAACTTCTTTGACATCAATGAAAACTATATTCAACATTCTTGTAGTGGGGATTTATCCCATACTATGTGCAAAAGCACCTACCCTATAGTCCATATTATAGGGCAGAGTTGAATGGTGTAAAGGATTACTCAACTTTGACTAACAACAATAAATGATGAAATAAATAACAATATTTTTTATTTTTTAGATATATTCTATTGGAAATTGGGTCCAGTGCTCACTGCGAGTTTCGTGACATGGACTAACCACCTCCCAAGATCCTAACTCTGGCGATTGCAGCGGAGATTAAAACCTGCAGGTTTTGGTCTATTGACAATTGTGAGTCCAACAAATGGTATTAAATCAATAGGTCTAGGGTTTGAAACTCACCTAGCTCACACTGGGGGGATATTGTTGGACATTGGGTTCAATGCTCACAGTGAGTTTCATGACATGGACTAACCGCCTCCCAAGATCCTAACTTTGGGGATTGTAGCAGAGATTAACACATGTAGGTTTTGGTCTAATGAAAATCATGAGTCCAACATATTCAACTAAATAATGAAAAACAAAAATAAAAATAACTTTTTTCTAAAGTTGGGTCACTGCAGCCGTCCAAGGAAATGGTCCCGTAGCTCCATGGTTTTGGTCTCTAGTCTACTCCACTAGTGGTTTTCAGGTAGGGGGAATGGATCCAAATGGGTATGGAGTAATATCAACATAAAATATGGGAACTGAAATGGAAAAATATGGGGATAATGTAGAAAATTAATGACATGTAATGGAAAGTGTGAAAAAGTGTTTTTTGGGAGACCTTCACAATGCATTTATAGGATGGTTCAAGGTTTTTTGACCCATGGTATTTTTTTGTGCATGGTATTTATCTATGGTATTTTGATCCATTCTCATTTTTAGGGGTTTTTGGTCCTTTTTGGAGAAAGTGGGGATATATTAGAATAAATGATCAACTTCCCTTCATTTATGGGGAAGGAATAGTAATGCTTTGGACCATATTTGGTGGAATTTTAGTTGTGAAGGTCAAAATGGAGAAAATAATGGTGGGAATATGATGTATAGTTATGGTTTGGACCATAGAGATCCAAGTGAACAATTTTTGGTGTTAATAGATTGGCCCCTAATGAATGAGGGAATGAGCTCATCGTATGGCTGATAAACATCATAGGATCAAGGAAAAAATGGTGATAATGATGGAGAGAATGGAGAGGATCGGAGAAGAGTGAATTTTCCTCATTCAAAATCCAGTGGATTTTGGTTTGTATTACTTCTAAAGAATGGATGAGATACATATAATCTCAGACATGTATATGGACAAGGGGGCATACCCATGCTCGTAACAATGTCACAATATAAAAATGGGGAACAAGGATTAAACAATGGGAGTTGATCAATACATACATACAACTGGTGATACATAATGGGGGCCTTAATGGGAGGCTAAATACAAATACTACTTTTGAAGAACTGGTACATAGGAAAAATAGCATTCTCATAGAATTCAATATCACAACAACTAATGCTCTGCTAAATTTGGAGGTGTACACAACTGTATGGACTCGATGATTGAGAATTAGAATATTCGAGGTACAAGAAACAACATCAAGTATTGTAGATACACAAAAGCATGACACTGAGGGGATTCCAAACACTATTGCCAATGCATCCTGGAAATCAAAAGGGACATGAAATTGTATGGGTTCCATAATAGACTCACCAATGTTCTAGAGTCAGGTGACAGTCGGGGTCTTCGACCAAATAATGAAGGAACCAATACCCTGTATGAATCTCAACAGTGCAATAATGTAGTTGAATTCAAGCACGTGAGACATAACCAACCCAAAAGGAACTAAGGAATCCTTCCAAGTGGTCAAAGGAACTCATCAATGAGGTGGATGAAACCAAGATACATAGACATATGGGTCTATCCTCTAGAATAGGTGTGTTGACATTGATAGAGGGAGACCTTCAACTAGAAAGGAAATGAGGTTTCCTTGATAGAAGAATGAGGGGATAACCAGAGAGGTGGAATAGTCAAGGGACTGAGACACTGAATGGGGAAAAGGGGAATGGAATTACAAGGGACTCAAACTTCCTTTGTTCAAAGTATGCCGATAGGGATGACTTGGAAACAAATGATATTGACTCATGGGGAAGGGATCATAGCTGTGAAACCAGGGATATAATTGCAATGGGAGATACTTGGGAAAGTAACTGGACTAGTAATATCTAGGGGATCCAAGGGAGTCTCATCGCGGAGTACTCTGAACAAAGGTGACCCAATGGGGGAATGATGCTATAATGTGAGACCACATGTAATATGTTTGGGTGCCTAAAGACACAGTGTGGTCCTTCTTCATAGGTTAAGGAGCACGAAGAAGGGATAGAAGTATGATCAATATGATTCTCTCTCATGGATTTTTATCGAGATCGAGAGGATAAATGCTTGATGGTGTTTTCATGTTTAGAGAGTTTGAAAACCAAAAGAAGACTCCTATGGTTCTCTTTTTCATACAATAGTCTCCTAAGCCCGAAATGGATAAAAGTGTACAAAGGATATCTCTCCCAACTGAAAGGGGTAGAGAGACTTCTTTACCATAGGTAGTCCAACAAGACTGAAAAAAGGTTAAACCTATAATGATTGGATGGTCATTCAAATAATTTTACGGGCATGAATGAAACTAAGTTTTCTCAACGATATTTTCTTTATGAGAGGGCTGGAAAAGAGCTTAAATACAACCCATATGATATTTTTTGTAAGTTACAGTACCAAAGTTCTATAAAGCATAAAAGGATACAAAGGGAAACATTCCTAGCTGGAAGGTTCCAGGGTGGTCCTATTCTTTAAATAGTCTACATAGTTCGAAAAAAGAGACAAATGAGGCCACATATATGCCCTTTAAAATATTTTAACAAGCGTGAAAGGAAGAAAGCATGCTTGATAATCTTTTCATTCTTTTAGGAGTAAAAAAAGGGCCTAACAGAAACTTCATAATGGTTAGTCAAGAAAGGATGAAGTGTTTGATGTACCAAAATGGGTGATGTTGTGAACATGGTTAAGATAAATAATAATGGAACACAAGTGGGGACTCCTTGTGGGATGATGGATGGTGGTAAAATAAGGCCAATTTTGCAGTATGGATGGAGCAGATGGATCATGAACATTCCAATACATACAAGGTTTGATTTGCATGGTGATATACAAATCAAGGTGACTCCAGAAAATGGCCCAAAAAATTAGAGGGAGAGCACAAGACATGGGTCTCGTCACCAGACAGAGGACAGAAAAAATGGATGTTGGATGACTCTGCGGTCACTAGTACATGTGAACATTTTTCCAACGATGAATCGTCGCTATAGAAAGATTGTTGTGTCGCTATAGCAATGGATAGGAGAGCAGAGTTTTATTGAAAAATTCTCATCGAAATAGCCACACTTTGAACATTTCATCATTGTAGTGACATAAAAGAGATGGCACATGGAAAGTGTGGTCATTTTTTCAAACATCTATACACGTCACTATAGAAACGTTAATTTTTCACTAGATAAATGTTACTGAGTAGCTATAGTGAGAGAATTTTGTGGCAAAAACAAGTGTCTAAGTCATTTTTCATCGCTGAAGCGACGAACACTTATCGCTATAGAGACGTAAATTTGTTAAAATAACAATGTTAATGCATTGCTATAGTCACTAAAGTATGTTGTGTTAGTTTTTCATCATTTAAGCTAGCATTATGATACGATATT
>LPNX010520370.1:113223-171111 GCA_001517045.1 Pseudotsuga menziesii | reverse complement strand
AATGAGAACCTCAAATGGAAATAGCAAAGGATTAGATCTTACCGATTTGAGGTGTCCGTCCTTGTCCTAGAGTTCGTTGATCTAGGGTTTGTCACAGAAAACCTAATTTTCAAAACTTGGAATCTTTCAGATCTGATTGTATGAGCAGATATATCTCTTCAAATGGAGCTGTCCAATGTACTCCTTTTCTGAAAACAGTGAAGCGAAACTCCCGGAACAGGAAGCCCTAATTTTCTGATTTCTTCTGCAGAAATGCCTGTTACTGTTTCTGTGATATATCCGAAATTAATGATTGTATGTGTCTGAAATTTCTCACTGAGGTAACCTCACATGTCCCTGATCCAACACCGCAGGTTTCATCAGCATTGGTTTCACCATTTGGGATTTATGATCCTTTTCCCAAGGTGACCTGTTACTGGACTGTTCAGAACAGCGAAGTTGTACGGCATGCCACATGTCACTGGTTCATCTTCTGAGTCTGAATTTCGTAACAAAGAAATTAAAGTCAGTTCCCTTTCTGGAAAATCTTCAGGAATTCCATTTGGACCTCTATAGCCCAAGATATTGCAGATCTTCCCAGGTGTCCTGTTTATGGATGATTTCTAGAAGAGGATGGAACCCTAACTTGGAGAGATCATATCTCCCAGAATATAGCGAATCAGAGGCTGAACTTTGGAAAGAGTGTTCATCAGGATTTTATCTTATGCCCCTGAAATTTTCAGCTTCTGATACTTCACCAATCTCGGAATATATCTACTGTACCAAAACTTAGCAGTTTTAGTATTTAGGGTTTCTCCTAACTCAAGGTCAAACTAGGGTTTGACTTTCCCGGAGTTTCACCCAACCAAATTTATTGATACAGGTCTCTAAATTTCGGTTTTGATGAGGATAACAATCCTATGCTATTCTCACTCAAAAATTCCTCTTCTGTAGAAATCCCTAATTTCCACATCGAAACTGAAAATGCTTGAAATTGAATTCTGTATCGACAGAATGATGCACCATTTAATGGAGAGTCATATTAGTATACTTTTGCTGAAAATCTGTGGAGGAAGATCCAAAAAATAGGAAGCCCTAGTTCCTGTAGCTGCACAATGTCTTCTTCTCAGGTTAGCTCTGATACCATGTTAGTTTTTCATCATTTAAGCTAGCATTATGATAAGATCTTTTCACTGAGAGAATAACAAGCACATCAATCACATAAGCACATCACAAGAGACAAGAGACACAAATATTTTAGGAGGGGAAACCATAAATGGAGAAAACCCCTCAACTTCCTCTAAGATAGTATCACCACAATATGTGATACAAAAACAGTAAGATGACCTCCCAACACAACAGCAGCCTTCTGTCTTCTGTCAAGCCAAAGTATTTCCTTCTCCAAAGGTGCGCCACACTTGAGAGAGCAAGTGATGTATGTCACAAGTGATAAATAGAGAGACTCTCACTCTCTATTTATATTATTCCATTGACTTGAAGTGCACTCAACCATGTAGGCTTAACTTACAATTACATACTCGAGCCTACACCTTAATTAGTGTATAATAACCCAAGTGCCCCTAAACTGTGGGGACTTACCTAATGACTTGATATGACTTGTTTACATTATTAATCCTCCCGATCAGAACATCGGGGCATGACCACATGACTCAAATACATAATAGAAACATCCCGGAATAAACATCGGGTTACAATATATGAAATACATAGAAGAATACATTCCGAAGTTACATATACATCAACATGTTGCATCTAAGAAGTGAATAATTCCTTTTCCTTTGCTATAGCATTGGTATATCGTCGTTATAGAGATGTCTAGTTGTCGCTATAACAACATCAATGTGTTGCTATAGCGATGACAATTTGTTTCAACTTAGAAGCAATTAAGCATTGTTTCGTTGCTATAGAAACATCACTGTGTCACTATAACAACACCAGTCCATTGATATAGTGACATACATACCAACGAATGATAGTCGCTATATCCACGACTTACTGTTGCAGAACTTGAAATCCCAAGCCTTCATTCATTGCTAAAGCGATGTTCTTTATGTATTTAAAAAAATATTATAATTTGCAACAAAGATTGTACAAATACAAACATGTCAAATATTTCTCTAAAGCTGTGTGCTAGATATAATGTGGTCTCAATATACTCCAAGTAAGATGAAAAATGTGAAGAGTCACCTACAAAGTTTCAATATCCTCCAAATAAGTATCTCTGTCCACATAAGTAGGGTGCAAACATAAGGTGATGGTTCCTCTTCCAAATCCAAGTCAACAAGTATCCTTAACCACGATACCATTCCACATGTGAATGCATCCTCCATACTATAAGGTTTATATTCAAAGTTATTGACGATGATAATACATTTCAATGATGACAATGTTGGGTTAGAATTCTACAAGCTGGTTCAAATATTGCTTCTAGTTATGACGTCTACAAATTACTGCAAACTTTCCCACAAAAAGGACCCAAAAAGACCATGAAAATGAATTAAGAAATAAACCAAAGAAGCAATGAATTGGATGTCATATATTTACGTCATTGCTGCTAGATACATATACCATAGTCTTCTTTGAAATTTGATTTCATTAGGTCTGCAAGAGGCCAGGAATGTGCCCTTCAATGTGCTCTAAGCAATCCAAGTTCTTGGAATTTTTCTATGGATTCGAGGGACAAAAACATGTTTTATTGCTGAATGTTTGTTAGCACTAAAAGTGTGATTTGATTTTCAGGCTTTGAGAATCTATAATTTTCATGTATATTTTGTAAATAATCAAGAGTAGTGATAGACTCCTATGGGACTAGAAGTATCATATAGACTTGTTATGCAAATCCTACAACAAATATGATGTTAAGGAATCCCACACATGGACACTTTTCGATCCACACATTATTAAAGCATTGGTTTGAAGCTCAAATAATACCTCGGGAAAAATCTTGGTGCAAATTGTATAGTATCTTGATATTTGGAGGCCATTGATATCATTATGATAGTTCGTTGGTAATATTGTGACATTCCTAGATAACAATATCATAAGGAAGATGGTTCCACCAGTCATAGGAATTAGTGCATGGTTGGAATTTCAATATTGCATAGTAGCAAAGTCAATTTCTAGTAGGTTTCCTCGGGCCCTAATACATATGGAATCCACCTGACTAAGGCCTAAACAGTGACATACACCAGTAGATTTGGAGACAATTGAAAGGCTGAATTTTGGGCACGAATTAAGATGTTTCTAGGAGACATAAACAACAACATCATAAAAGCATGATTAGGGAACCATTTGAGAACAAGTAATGGAAGAAAATGATTCAATTTCAAGCTCTTTTACAATGGTCATGTACCTTGTCTTCAACAAAAGAGACATCATTGCATGGAGATAAAGTATGATTCCTAATATGAATTATGTACTAATGTTTCCAAAAGTCTTGGTGGCATGAGTTGTGATGGGATATGGAAGAAGTTCATCACAATATTCATGGGAAATTTGCAGCCCTTTAGACAACCATAACTATGGAATCCTTGAGGAAACCATAACTAATGGCTAGATTCATCATAAGAGTCGCTTTGGGACAGTCCTTAACAATAGTATGGTGGTATTAGACAAGTTCTTGTGCCAATGTTAAGACCCTAGACTTATGAATTCGGAAGAGAAGAACACATAGTATCCTACAAAAGGTTATGATAGTGGATTCAATAACAGTTCCCTACCCCTATGAAACTACCCCTATGAATGAGATAAATACTTATATTTGGATTAAAAATTCATTTGGCATTACTTATGCTACTTTAGATACCTCCAAGCCAACTTGTTCATGTTCAGTTCAATTAGTAGAAAATTCAAAATTACTTTCCTCGAGAAAAATCCACCATTAGTAGCACACCATCCTAGTCCTATACTAGGAGCATCGCCTTATTTGTCTTTCACTTCACTGGAATGCACAAGGCACCACTCTAAAGACACAAGATCCATACAAATGTTTAATGCACATTTCGACTAATTTTGAGATGATACTACTAATCCACGTTTAAGTATTTCTTAGAGTATGAAATGTTCTCATCAGTAGATGGAACACCATGATCCTTTCTTTTCCCAAAATTCATAACATTGTCAACCAAAGTAATGAGCAAATTATGCCATGAAAGCAAATTAAAGCTGATAATATTGTTTCATAATCAGTTTCCTTTCTTAGAAAACATAAATATTTAAGAAATGAAGATTTCTCCACATTCAATGATAGTACTTTATCTAATTTTGTTTTTGAAAAGTGTAGAAATATGCTTTTAATAATATTTAATCCCACTTGGGGAATAAATACAGATAGTAATTTTCCATAACATAGTTATTTGTCGCTTGAACAAAAGCCTATGTATTCAATTGGTAGAATTTTTTCAAATATACTTGAAAGGGAATGTATAACAATTTGTATCACACCCATTGAGATTTTCCTATAAGAATCCCACTAATGTGTATTTTTGACATGTTTATTTTTCAGCCATAATGTTTTCAAAATGAACTTATTTTCTTTAAATTTCAACCACTCAAGAGAAAATTCAACCATTGGAGCTACCTGATAGGTTGATTCCATGACCAATTTTCAAATCCCACATCATTAAGAGTAGTTTCTTCATCTTTCCCATGCTCTACTAAATGGATATTTGGAAGAGTCCTAGCTAGATACTATAACACAATAAATGATTCCCTTGAAACATCTAGGACTTCATTGATTGTGTCTCCCAATAATTTTCTCAAAAGAAGGGAGGATAGATGTACAGGTAAAGCTACAAACTCTTAGGTAGATTCAGATTAGGCTTGTCTCTTTGATCCCTATACTTATTCAAATTGAAAATACATTCTATTGTTGAATCGATTTCATGTGAAAGGTAAAACTTCCAGCTAAAAATATTATTGGAAGAGTTAAGAACATATGTCTACCTCTCCAAAAAATGTATTGTTGTTTCATGTGTTCTCATCTAGGCATTGAGAGCATGTCACTTGTATTTTATAATTATTTTTCTCAAATATTCCAACTCAAAGTTGAAACAATGAGACAAGCATGTCCAACATAGAAAAACCATACCTCAATATCCTTCATGTCCAACATGTACCAAAAACAATGAGCTACAATAACCATTAAAGTACTTAAAACAATAACAGTAATAACAATAGCGATCTATATCATATCTGAGTTGTTAATGAAAGACAACAATATATAATAGTAGCATGATATATCATATCTGAACCAATTTAAAACTCAACATAAGATGTTAGGGAATACCTCCCTTATCCTCTTAAAAAATGCTTATAAATAGAATTCAACCTCTTAGCATTAGGTTACTTGGATGAGACTCAACTAGACCAACATACGTATGAAAGGAGAGAAACCAGAACTGGAAATCACCATAAAATAGATCATCCAACCCTCACAAATAAAAAAAAATAGAAGCATAATAGTACGACCAATTTGCAATGAAAAGACAGCACCGTACTCTAAAAAAAGTCATATAAGTTAACTTTATGATGGATTGCACCTAACGAGGGCTCTTAAGGTGAATGCAAAGGTGCAAGAATGCATAAATAATCTTATGTAGATAGGTCTTGCAAAGTACAAAAAAAGTGTTCAAAACAAATTTTGGATCATCCTCGCAGCTAATGTTACGAATGCCTGCATATGGAAGGAGAATGCCTGCAAAAATGCACAAAAGGTTGAAAATTTCCTTGTGGCAATGTTTAACTAGCTGCAGGAATTTTATCTTAGTCTTGCTTGCATAATGCAATACTTACAGGAAATATTCAGAAAAATGCATTCAGGAAAAAGAAAAATTCCCACATGAGTGAAGGAGATGTCATTAAAATGCACATAGGGTCCCAACTATGCTCGTAAGTGGAGGAGAAAAATGCTAGCCAAGACTTGATAATATCCTCAAGCCTCAAATATGCCCACATCTAGTTAAAAATTCCCACAGGGCAATAAGGAAATAAAAATCCCCACAGGGAAATAAGGAAATAAAAATTCCGTCAAGGAAATAGAGTAAAAATGCTCACAACCTGTAAAAATGCTCGCAACTAGTTAAATATGCCCACATTTAAGTTGCAGAAAAGATTTACATCAATTCTCCAAATTGGATTAGCAGTTGATTTGGAAAAATGTTTGCATCCTGTTTAGAAATGCCCACAACTAGTTTGAAAATGCTCGTTGGACTGATAAATTGCCATAGGCCTCAAACATATGCACGCATGTCCATACAAATGCCTACAAAAAATCACAAAAGGTTGAATAATTCATGTAGGAATCCATAACAATAGATGAAGTAAAATGCACAAAGAAATCAGCTACAATATGTTTGTAGAAGTATACATTTGTGAGATATTACTTTTCATCGATTCTGAAGATATATGTGAGACAAATTAAATATCTTTAGATGAACAGACCAACAAGGTTTTAGGGGGAGCAATATGGTTAGATAAAGAAAAACAAATAGAGTAAAGCAACATTGTGATGTTGTTATTGATGCATGCTTACCTTTTATGAATTTACTAGATGTCTGTTGATACATTCATTATGCGGGCATGTCCTTACATGTCACAGACATTTCAATTATAAAGTTAAACACTTGACATGTACAACTAAAGTAAAGTTTCTATGGGAAGCTTGATCTTATAAAGATATTATTCAACTATATTGTACGATCACTTGGATGGAGATGAATTTCCATAAGTCCTTGATTTGTTTCAATTGTATGATTGATCATGGCATCATATGTGCACTACAAATATTCACTTTTTTATAGAGATGGACTTCATGATGGATTGAAGTACCTTGGATTTGTTCTCAAACCCCTTGGATATGGCATCAAGGATCGAGTTTGGATGATAGGAAGGATTGAACATCGAACACATTTCTAGTATCACATGTGGATATCATGTGGAAGAAGAATGACTCTTGTTAATGACGTTCTCTAATAAATTCATGTTTACTATTTATTACTTTATCATTGTCCCAAAGGGATACAAAAAAAAAATTAGAGGTTGTGTTTTGACTACTTGTAGCACATAAATTAGGACAAGGTAAGGTTTCACCTATCTCATTTGAAAGTAATTTCCAAATCAAAACATGAAGAGGGAAAGTATATCTCTGCGGGACTTGGCTACTCATCTTAAAGAAGCAACTTCTAAATTCTTTCACATTAATTTTACACATGTATATAGGGAATTAAATAAGGAAGTAGTACAAGGGAAATTGCACATATGTGAAATAAGGAAGTACCCATGAACATTTTTGCTTAATTTTTATATACTATGGACCCATGACCATTTTGACTTGGTTTTTCCATGTTTTAACATCATTGTCAACATTAACCACTCTAAGGAAGCTACTTTGTAGGTATTTTCTGAAATAAATTTATGTGAACTACTTTATAAGCTCAGGCTTCCCATGACAGGTACATCAGTAAAACTGTTGATGACAAAGAATGATGACATGGAAAAATGGAATATAAAGGTTGATGAAAAAGGACGATGACATGGAAAAAATGAATATAAAGGTTGATGAAAAAGTATGATGACAGGGAAAAAAGGACATGACAACTTGGACATCAAGTCAATGTGAGGTTAGGTTACTCGACCTTATCAACTGTATTTGGTCATACATATCATGTGTCTCATGCAAAGAGTGGAAGCTCATAATAATCATCACTAGATAAGGAAGCTCATGTGGTCATCTCATATTCCTTAGGTTAAATCAGTAAGGGGTGGACAACCCCTTGACGATAACCATAGTCCTTGAAAGATGTCACACATATTAAAAAGTAAGCTATGCAACAAAGTGAACAAACATTTCACATATAAATTGTAAAAAGCACAAATATAGGTATATTATTATTTTTAATCAGCACAGTACTATCAAACAGAGAGTTTCATTAATAATCATTAAATTCATGAAAACAAAAACAGTAATAACCATAATCATGTAAATGCTACAATATTGGAAAATACTGAAGGGGGGGAGGGTGAATCATTATTGTTACCTTTTTCACAATTTTAACCACTTTTAAAATAATAAATAACAAACATAATCAACAAGATACAGAGAACAAAAATTTATCGTGGAATCCCAATTGGTAAAAACAACAAACACTTTCTATAATTGAAAAATTAGATTTTCAATTGGTTTCTATACTCTGTTTTCCATTTTTATTCTATTTAAAACTAAATAGTCACACCCTTTTAATTTAACTTTGTTTTTATTAACAATCATTCCCCTTTTTATTGCACCGAGAAGCGCTTTCTACAGCCCAAGTGAGTGATATTTGTCATGTGTTTAATGCTGATGTGTCACATGTTAGCTAAAAAACTTAAATATAAATTTTATATTATAAAACTAAATAAATAAAAAAAGCAAAAGAAAATGGTAGAAGGTAAAAACTATAATGTTGTAAAATCTATAATGTTGTAAAAAAAGTAAAAAATAAGAGAAAATGAAACACAAAGAACTGTATAATTTGTTCTTGATGGCCCAGGAAAACAAATTCAAATATCTTATATCTTATACTTCTATCAATACAAAGTACCCAGTCCATGTCAAAAAACTATCCTACATCCCATCATCAAAGGGTGTGCAATAAAAAGATTCAATCCAACACCAAAAAGACATTCCACGCAGTCCAAAGAAGCACATAAAGACCCATGAAGTCTTATCTAAGGAAGCACCTAGGGGGTAAAGTGAAAATCCCCCCAGAACTAAGGCATTTATATGCCATGAAAACAACTCATCAAAAGGAGTAGTCAGTAGAGCATAGTCAAAGGCTAAAAAAAACTTGAATCTTTACTAATAAATATGAGTAAGCCACAACAAGTATGTTCAATAACATAACTTAAAAGAACAAGATGGTATCACTCCCAATAGATTCTCCATTCAACATCTCAATATAGGAGATTTTTCCCATCTCAAGAGAAAGTGCTTCCTTGGATAAAACATCAACACTCATATTGTGCTCCATGTAAATGTGCTGAAAGTGTATGGGATGAAAGAATATTTTACCTTAGTGATGCAATCACACCAGTGTTCTAGGTCCACAACATCTATACATGCCACTGAGTTTTCCCAATTAATGATAACTTGGGAGTCCCCATAGATAGAGAGGGTAGGAAGGGCTATAGATACTGCAGATACCAAAAGTGACCAAAGGGCCATCAATATATTTGAACACTATAAATTTATATATCACTTGAATCCCTTCCTTGAAATATTTGGACCTCGTCCTTAACACAACCAGAAATCTATCTATAGGCCACACGTAGAGGAGGTAGAGGTGCTAGCCAAAAGCAGGGAGATTTGGTTGAGAATCCTGCTACTGATAGGAATCAACTTGCTTTCATTCAACAAACCCCTTCCTTGACATAGCTAGAAAGCTAGATTATGAGCATGGTGAACCCCTTAAGTTGCACCAGACACAGGACAATTTCTTGTTTGACTCAATTTTTGTAGTAAATGTTCTTCCTACAGACCACTTTTTATTGGGTTTGCATCAGGATTCAGCTCAATTTTGATCTCTCCCAGATTTCAATGGGATTTTTCTATGCTCAAGTTTGTCCACCCCCTTCATCTCCAAATGCAACATAGAGGGACATTGATATATTTATATTGAGACCCATAAGCAAAGGTGAAGGTCACCAAGGCATCAAGAAAAACATAGGATAAGGCAAATTCAGGACCAAGTGGTTTAAAACTAGTAGTAGATCCAGTATAAGTATATTTTTTACCCACAGAGATGTATTCGACAAGTCAACTACTTTCATTTAATCCGTTAACTCATTTTCTAGCATAATATATAATGCTTTGTGTGTATGAGAGTTGCTCCTATCTTCCCTCAATAAATTGTAGTCAAGGTTTTATTAATAGATACAGTTATGGTTTCCTCCTATATTCCCTCCACCGATTGATTAGGATGGATGTTTTTATACAAAAAATACTTCACCTACTTCCTATCAACCCTACTTCCAGGTATAACACTGAGCTAGTGAAAGATTTTGAAGACATTTAAATCCCACACTTAATGGACATAATGCCCGTAGGTATTGAATTATGCATGCAAGACTAAGATAAAATTCCTGCAGCTAGTTAAACATGCCCATAGGGTAATAAATAAATGCATGTTGAACACCAAAATTCCTGAAATAGAGGTGGAAAGATTCCTGCAGGACGTGATGAAATGCCAGCAGATCATTGAAATTCCCGTGACATGTATGGACATGCCTGCATAAGTAAGCAAGCACTCACACATGAAGACTAAATTCCCATGAAATGTAAAGACATGCCTACATAATGAATGTATCACCACTCATCTAGTAAATTCATAAAAGGTAAGCATGCATAAGTGACAACATCACAATGCTGCTTCACTTTATTTTATTTTCTTTATCTAACCATATTGCTACCCCTATCAATATGTAGACTAATTTCTCCCCATGAAACCTTGCTAGTTTGTCCATCTCAAGATATTTAATTTGTATCACACATATCTTCACAATCCATGAAGAGTAATATAAACCATTCACAAATGTAGATTTGTGTAATCATATTGTAGCTAATTGCTTTCTATATTTTACTTCATTTATTGCTATGGCTGCCTGCGGGCTTTTTTCAACTTTTTGTGATTTTTTGCGGGCATTTTTCAACTTTTTGTGAATTTTTGTGGGCATTTGTCTCCACATGCATGCATATGTTTGAGGCTTGTGGAAATTTTATAAGGTATTGCAGGAATTTTATTAGTCCAATAGGCATTTTCAAACTGGCAACGAGAATTTCTCAACAGGCTGCGGACATTTTTCCAAATCAATTGCTTATCCAATTTGGAGAATTGATGTAAATGTATTCTGTAACTTAAATGCAATTACTTGTAGACTGTGTGTATTTAAGTGAATATACCAATCACCTCCTACATCCTCATAGCTGGAATTATCTAAACAATAAAGGCATTAATGCAACATAACTATGAAACTTATTAAGAGGATGACTAACCCCCCCAAAAAAGACTTGAGATCTCATACTTGCTCTTGTGCCTCTTGTATTCTTTATGCAACCTATATGGGTCCTTGGACTGAACTATAAGAAAATATAGTATCTATACTTGTGCTAGAATTTGACTATCTATATCCAATTTATTTGGAATCTATTGATCAATATTTGGGGTAGAAAGATTCTCTACCTTGTCAATGTCTATTGGAGACCCATGAGGCTTAGGGGACCTTGCATCTTGATCAAATCTGACATATTGACATACAAATATATTTTGTAGGAATGGAATGTAAAACTTTGAAGCCTAATAAGTCTTGTTATATCCCACATAAATTTCATTCAAACTAGAGGGTTCTAACTTATTTCTTTTCTCCTAAAAAAATGAATATATACAAGATAATAAAAAACAAAAAAATGTGATACGTATGGTTTCTCATCGATAGAATATTATCACCAATACATTAACCACTGTCATCCTAAGATCAGGGATGGTTCTATGTTGGGTATTTTATGTTGAAATTAGATATCTATAATCGTGGATACATGTTTTGAACAAAACATTTAAATAGTTTTTCACCAATGTTACGTGAGTAAATAAAAGAAAGACATAAATCATAAATGTAAATGTAAAGGGACTACATTAACCACTTTCATATTGACGTCAGGAAAATAAAAAAGTTATATGCATTTTTCATGTGTCAATCATTGTGGTGAGGAAATTGCAAGAGAAATCCTACAATGCTTGAATGAACTATCTTGTATGGCATCCCAAAGTTGGAATTTCTCAGGAAATTTGTCATCCTTTGGAATTTCTGTAAAGGCCATCCTTTGGTATTTCAGTAAAGGATGATTAGAGGTTTTTCTCCCTCCCTCAAAAGATATTCTTAGATTCATACCTCACTAGATCACAAGGTACAAATTTGAAACGTGGTAAGTTATAAATGATACAACCATTAATGAAATGGAAATAAAATTTGACCTAGTCTATGTTTATAAGGGTAATGATGGCACCCCATCCTCCTCTCTTGGTACCATACTGGTCATATAGGATGGGTTCAATTTTGGACTTTCTTTGATTATTGGTACCCTAAAAGGCATTTGATACATCCTATCCATCCATCAATAGGCCAGTCAAGGCATGGATATCATGCACATGAATTTTATAAGCCATGTCTATCCACAAGGTGTTCCCATGCAATCAACTAATAAGAAACTTTGTGCATCTAGCAGTTTCCCTAGTGGTGCCAAATAATAGTAGTTCAAGTAGAGATCATGGTTAGAGAGACCACATTTCAAAAGGGGTGCACCACCAGAGAAGAGAGACACTAGTCCTTAGCAAGTGTGCATAGTGTAGATCTTCCATGTAGGTCTATATAAGTGTCCATGCAGGCTCCACACAAGTCTCAGAATTCAATGTAGCTTCTCAAAGTGATTAGGTTTTTAAAAAGGTAACATCACATTATTTAATGGTTGAAACTCTTCTATGGAATCATGATATAGAGAAGCATTCCACCAGTTCTAACCACAACTTCAAAAATAATATCATGATGAAACAATTCCTTCACAACAAATCTTCGTGAAGCATCCACTTGAATAGAAGCAATTTATTAGTGTGTGGAAGGGAAGGGAATGCACCAAAACCCTAATTTAAATCCTATGGGAACTAAGTAAATATCTAGGCTATTTTACGTGACCCTTTATCCAACAAGAATAGAAATAACATTCCCATAATTTCAATGAGGGAATGGTAAATTTAGTAGGGATACTCACGCTTCGATTTCATATATTTGCCCTTCAATAATGCATAGAAAAATAATATATCATTGAATATATATATCAATCCATTTCAAAGGATTTCCACCCAAAAACTGTTCAAACTATGAAGATAATTTTTTTAGGGGAGACTGAAAGAGGAGACCAGTCCTCATTTATGGTGGATAAAATATCTACATTAGTGAGTTGTTTGAGACTAGTTATTTTACCTTAGAATTGGAAAGTTTAGGGATCCATACAGACACCTAGGTCTATCCCACTAACATGGTGGAGAATGAGGAAGAGAAGAAGTTATTCTAGTAGATTGAAAATGTTGGAAAAGGATACGGAACATATTGTTTTCCAACAGAGTTTTCTCAAACAACTAAAACCGATACATCTCATTAACATGGAAAAATGATATATGCACCCATCTGCATGGAATCATGTGGAACAATCCTCGATTTTTTTTCTTCGAATTATGGAGGGAAGATAAGTGTAACTATCCTACATGTAAAGCATTATAACTTACACATGGATTAACTAAAATATGTTGGCAATTTATTGGGAATTGACAATAGACCGAGGCTAACCCACACCAACAATAAATAAGCATTTAATGACAACTTAAATGTTGTATAAATGAAATCGAAAAGAATTGAAGGTAGGGTATTGATTGAATGCATTTATGAAAGTGTGTACATGTAGGATCCTAGTGTTGGGGTGGTTTCCACTTCCAGATGGATAATGCAACCAAAATATAACCAACAATAATATAATTTTAAAAATTATGGGAGTTTTTGCACCTCTGCAACAACTTATCCATAAAAAATTTATACTAATTAAATTTGATGCCTTGGACACAAAAATTATGTAACTTATATGGTGTCCAACATATATTGTCCCCTGGTATACTTATTCTTTATGATATCTATCTTTCTTTCAATTACTCACTTAGCATTGATGAAAACATATATAAAAGTACTGGTGACAGCAAGCATCCTAGATAGTATATATCCAATTTCAACATAGAGTTTAAACTACCTAACACAGAACCATCCCTATAAATTTGGGCATCCTTGGAGTCATGTATAGAATTGTAAGGGAACAAAAATTATTAATGCTTTAGGGAAAAACATACATCACATATACAAATATCCAATGTTAACATACCTACCAGACACAAAGACCCATTCCTAAAACTTTGGGCATCCTTGGACCCATTCCTGAAACTTTGAGAAGCCTTGGAGCCATGTTCAGATGTAGATGACAGAGATTACATGTTTGAGCTAGTGAAACAAACCAACATCTTGGAATAAAATCTAAACACTAAATTTTGACAGATAGGGTACACCATAGACATACAACAAAAAAAATCGAATGCAATTCTCTTGGCTTCCAAGATCTTTCTAATATTTTCTATAGTGTTTAAGACCTGGATAAGTCTGTTAAAAATGCCAAATAGAATAATCCAGTCTCACTAGTTCTACGCACTGAATCAACTAGACTTAATAGTATGTTATAAATGGATAGGCATAAGTGAATGTGAAAAATAGTTAGATGTAAAAGTGTCATATAATATGTGACCTTCTAACAATTGTATTGTTTTGTGTGCAGGGATCAAAGGTATGGCCCATAGAGACAAGAGATGAGTTTTAAGTAAAGAGGGAAACAACTATAAGGGCATCCCTAAGGTATGGTTAAAGTCCACACAATGTAATAAAGGGGATTACACTAGACTAAGAGGAGGGTAAAGGACTATCACCAATATAAATGAGGTTGTAAAATCCTTAGGGAATATTCCCAAGGATGTAGTGTTGAAGGGAAGGAAGGAAGAGGCTACTAACATCCTGCAGGGTGACCGAGGGGGTAGAAGCAAGTTGCTACAAAATCTTGGGAAAAGGGTAAATTCTACTACTATAGCAAAAATGGACCCAAGTCACTAGTTGTACTGTTATGGTGACTGATTACAACATCCAAGGTTTGACCACGATTGTGATGAGTCTACTAGAAAGTTCCTAAATGTGTTTGGGGCTAAGTATCACTGCTGAGGTCTTTATGCTAAATGACTAGGTCATATTATTATTTGATGTGCTTAGCCTAAAGGCCATATCAAATGAATACAATTTTTTGACATGATGCCAATAATGGTTAATGCAATATACAAACCGCATGGGTGTGGCTCATTGACAGTTCTATTGTTATGAAGTCACTTGTTGTAAATTGGAGGTCATGAGATCAATCCCACCTGGGTTTACCTATGTCCCATGTCTTGCGGCGAGTGTGGGGCACCTAGGGTTATAGTGGTAGTTGGAATGGATCCCTAGACCCCGTGTCATGCGAGTACCAGCCCGACCCCATGATCCAGATTTATGTGTGAATGAAATAAAAGAACATATACAGAATTGTAATCATAGACATTTTGTAAAGATAACAGAGATATAGTAAACACATATTCTATTAAATGGCAGAAATAGAACAAACTGTAATACAATTGCTAGAATGGTGGTATCTATCTCTGAGAAGAGATGTGGCTGCTATGCTCATCCATGCCAAGCTGAATACAAAATGAGGCCAAAGGGACCTATTTATAATAAGAATGAGGTGAGAACCCCAAAATTCCAAAACGTAACCCTAGAAGATGAATCGTCATAAAGTTTTCGGCCCCAAGGTGGTAAGTTGAACAGTCAACTTCTCGGGGTCATAACTTTTGCATACGATCTCTGATTTGGGTGTTCGATAGCGTTGGAAAGGTCTATGTAAGATTTAAAAATTTTGGTTCATCAAATAAATTCCAATGGAAACCATTCGGACCCGAATCTATAAAAACATTGTTTAGGGCCTCAAAACGGCCCCGAAAGTTTAGGACCCGAAAAACTGTAGAAAAATAACTAGGAAATTGCCACAATGGGAAATTGTTTTGAGATAGTGGAATAGGTGGGTGGCCACTGATCTCCTTCTGGATCAATGATGGAGATCACCCCAGTTGTCATTTCCCCTAGTAAAAAGAAAAATGGTTAATGCAATATACATAGCAAAAAATAGCTTGAGTGCACAAAACACTTTGGGCAGTCTTGGACTGAGCCACTGATGTATCCCATTATATGTCAATGAATATGCTTAATTATCATGGAGTTCTCTTAGTGGGGAGTTCAATTATAAGAGTTTGAGGAATTCAATTCTATCTTATAATGGGTATTACAAAGCGAACAAGAAAGTGATTTGCATCTGAAGGTCAACTGGGACAATACAAGCAAACATAAATGATTGAAAAACAAACCCATTTCTAGAACAATATTATCATTCGGGTTTTCAATTGAGAAAATTTAATAAGTAAGAGAAGGTTAACAATGATATGATATTGATTTTTACTCCCACTATGTAAAAAAAAATAGTATGGCACAATTGTCTACAGTACAATAAAATTATGTCATTTTTGTGGAAAAAAATAACCATACCTCAATGTTCTTAATGTCAAGCATGTCCCATAAACAATGAGCTACAATAACCATTAAAGTAATGAAAACAATAATAGTAATAACAATAGAAATACATATAAAATATAAGTTGTTAATGAAAGACAACAATATATAACAGTAGCAATATATATAAGATATGAACCAATTATATACTCAACATAAGATGTTAGGGAAAAGCTCCCTTATCCCTAGAAAAAATTCTTCTAAACAGAATTCAACATCTTAGCGTTAGGTTACTGCAATGAGACTCAACTAGACCAACATACATGTGAAAGGAGAGAACCCAAAATTGGAAAAGATCCTAAAATAGATCATCCAATCCTCATAGATAAAAACCGTAGCAGCACAATAGTAAGACCAACTCACAATAAAAAACGACAGCAAAGTACTCCAAAAAAGTCATATAAGGTAGTTATATGGTGGATGGCACCTAAGGAGGGATCTTAAGGTCAATGCAAGGGTGGAAAACACCTCTAAGGGGTCACACTAGTAATCAACAATTCTAACGTCAACATTTAAGGGTTGTATAGCTCAACGTTACCATGCAAGGGTCAATCACGAGTCACCACAAGGATAAACATTACATACAAGTAAACATGCAACTCAACATAACATAAATATGCAACATGACATCATACTAGGATCATGCACATCAAGTCAACGTGAGGATAGGTTACCCAACCTTCTCAATTGTATGTGGTCATAAGTCTCATGTGTTTCATGCAAAGAGTGGAAGCTCATAATCATAATCATTGGGTAAGGAAGCTCATGTGGTCATCTCATATTCCTCATGTTAACTCAAAAAGGGGTAGAAAACACCTTGAGGATAACCATAGTCCTCAGAATATGCCACACATATTAAAAAATAAGCTCTGTATCGATTAATACAAATACAAATCTTAAATTTCTGCAGCTACATTTTTTTTTTGTTTTGCGTTTTTTTCATAAAGTCCAAGATGGGGACATATAATTCATTGTCACTTCCCATTGCACTTGTTGTGCCCTCTCTTTCCATTGATTGTGTGGGAATTCTATCCCGTAACATACTTTTGGTACGTCAAATAGCAAGGCATGTAGGTCACTAGAGAGGGGCATCATCTACAAAAACCAAGACATTTAGATAGATATAAATGTTTAGTTATTATTGAGATACATATTTCATTATTTCCAATATAATTACAATGATCTTTACCTATTGGCTGTATAGCTGAGAGAACTGGAGTGCTCATTGGTTTTTCCATTTGTTCCTCTTTCATTTGAGCATGAGAAGGTACATGCTTTGGCATTCATAGAAGAAAATTTATTACTACACGTCATAAATTATATATTTGAAATCATATTAAATACTTCTATTTTATAGCATACATACATGAATGGCTAGGATTCTCGGCATCAACATGAGACAACTACCCACAATCATGTGGTACCTATTCA
The DNA here is from genome assembly GCA_001517045.1 of Pseudotsuga menziesii. NCBI lineage: Eukaryota > Viridiplantae > Streptophyta > Pinopsida > Pinales > Pinaceae > Pseudotsuga > Pseudotsuga menziesii. Next base: position 153,420 of record LPNX010520370.1, on the reverse strand, counting down.
GTACCACTACAATCGCTTCTTTTGTTTCTCTCACATTGAAAACCCAAAAAGACATTTCTTTTTCAATGTAATCATTCATGAATAGATTACACAAGTACATTATAATGATGGCCTTATTATGAGGAAACTCAATTGTTTTGGTAATATGTTTGACAAGAATAAGTCTATAAAAACATAAGGCCAAGTACACCAAGGTCACTCAAGTCACACTACCTTTTCCATCATTCTCGCTAACACATTGCTTGTTGTCAGAAATTTCGCACCTTCTGCAGACAGAAGTTGTTCGTTTGGTCTGAATTGTTCAGATCCAAAACAAATAGTTCACAACAAGGTTGGAAGACTTCTCCTAGAAACTACAGACACCTGGAATAAGTTCTCAGATGGAACGATGTGGCTATTCACCTATGGAAAAATATCTCCAAGAAAATACCTGTATAAACACATCAAGCACAAAAGATCAAAAGTACCAGAACATCATCTATAGATCTATATCGGTGACTAAGGAATCTGATAATAAACATGCAATATTACACATAACAAGTATATGGGAAGGGAACCAACTTTACATTGATAAATAATGAAATATTTTACAACCTGTGTCTTAGTGTTGATGCACTCCTCCACAAAACTGATGTCTTATCCCAAATAGCTCCAACTTTCTCTTCTATGCTCACTCTTAATGGATCAGGCCAGAATGTCAAAATAGCAGCATGACTTTGCTCTCCCATCAACCATGGGTATGAGCCTATTTTTATAGGCCTCCAATGGATATATATGGTTGATATTTTGGTGGGTGAGGTGGATAGGAGATCCCCAAAGCATGCATCTTGAGCTCAACTAACCCAGGTGAATAGGGATAAGGCCTGCCATGAAGCTCTTGATCTAGAAGCTTTGTGAAGGCTCTCTTTTTCAGTTTTTACCAAGGGCACTGCTCCTGCTCCTTGATGACAGAGCGGTGCTAGGGAAAAACCGCTCTTCAAACAAAGAAAAAAGGAGGTTCCACCGCTTGTCTTCAATAAAACTCAAGCGGTGCCGAAGAAGGTACCACTTCTAAGCTTAAGGGGAGAAGCGATGCTAGGCTTTTATATGCAAATTTAACATCTGGATCAAGGATTTCACTTCAAGATTTGGGAATGAGGGAAAAAATGGATTTTTAGGATCTTATCACATGTTGATGACAATATTTGGGTGTAACAGAATGCCCCCCAAAAGCATGAGGCTAGAGTGATACGATAGGCGAGAGCTTTGATAGAGAAAGTTATCACTTCAAGGAAAAAATTGACTTGATTAGAGATCAACATCAATTAGGCATCTGCAATACATCAATAATTTTGACTCATGAGCAAATATTTCTTCACCATGGATGTAGATCAATACAAGGTAGATCCATGGGAGAGAATAACAAACATGGATACTAGAATACATCGTAGATCTATGTGATAGAGGACTCAAACTTGGACATAGCTACTAGACATACAATGTAGATCTATGTCATACAGCTGCAAATTTGAGCATAGCCACAACCATAAAAATGTGGATCCATGTTGTTACTTCATACAATATAATCCATCGCAACCTAGGGAGAAATCTATGAATGCTTTCAAACAGACACCCATGGTCTTCATCTCGTCTTCCACAAAGTATGAGAGTCTATCCATGTGATTACAATTATTTGAAGTCGAACATGATAGAAACCACTTGATTACTAGTCAACTATGTGAACCATTAACAAGTGTGAGGGATATCACCATTAATGTCAATGATTCCCATGGTACCCTATTACAATCCACTAAGTGCTAATAGATGATTTGGTGTCCAGCACCCAATGGAATCCTTAGATCAAAAGTCAATGATGTGAACCTATGTTGAAAGTGAGAGAATCTGTCATTGAGGCATATAGATATCGAGGTACTAAACTTGTTTCTAAGACTATTTCCCAGATTATGAGCTTACGTCAATAGGAATAGTCTCGTCGAAGGAGGGCCATGATGAATCCCATGTCGATGACAAAAAACTTGGAAGAAAGTTATGGAATGTGGTAGATAATGTAACCATAGGACTGACTCAAAATTACTGACACAAAGGTTGTTTTAGTTGCAGAGGTAAACTTATTACTCCCTTTGAACATCGGGAGACAAAAAAAAAGACTTGGCAGCATGACTGGACCAGACAGACACACAATACGACAATGGACAATGCATTCTTTTGAAAGACTCAAAGGAGTGACATGACTCATAAAAATGGATCGACTTGCAAGTTAGCTGAATACCCACTTGAATGAATGATATGCAGATAAGTGGCATGTTCAAAGGTGACAAAAAAATACCATTTATTTGCAAAATGAACTGATTCCCTTCCCTTAATTCCCCCATCATGATTGAAAATTTCCTCTTTTCATTTTTACGAGTCCAAAGAGGGTAACAAACACTCATATTAGCTTGTCTGAAGACAAGTCCATTCTCATATATTTCACAAACCTAAGAAAGGAGGGGTTCATTCCCTGAACGAGTCTCTCAGTGTTTAGTTTAACGAGTCCAATGAAAGAAAACTCAGTATCGTTCATGTTTAGAGAGTCTAAACGAAGATGGAAGAAGACTCCAAAGGGTCCTTTTTTGTATGATTTAGTCTCCAGGCCCCCAAAAAGTATAAAATAATACCCCAGAGAACTCTTCTAGTCATGATTGGTTGGAGTGTTCCTTTTTCATAAATAGTCTATCCAAACTGAAAAAGAGATAACCTACCATCGGAGAGATGACTCTTCAAATAATTTTACGAGTATGAAGTAGAGAAGTACTCAACAATATTTTCATATTTAGGTAGTCAAAAAAGATTTAAAGGAGACTCTATTAGGTTTCTTTTTCGCGACGAGAATTTTTTACGAGCCTAAAAAGAATTGGAAAAATACTCAAAACTTTGATACTAAGTTCTAAGAGCGTGACCAAAGTGTCGAAACAAATGCTCGAGGACTTTTTCCATTTTATGGAAGTACAAAAAAATTCAAAAACAAACCCCTCCATATACACTACTGTTTATATTTTCATCCCTGCAAGACTTAAACGAGTCCATTAGTCTCCTAAACATTCAAATAAATGACTTTATAAACTATATTAAAGTTTATTTCCATATCAAAATTATTTAAAAATATTAATAATAATGTGAAAAATCCTAAAAATATATTTAAAAGCCAATTGAATAGTAAAAAACCCGAAGGGGATTCCATCATAATCCAAAATCTCATAGGCCCCTTTCGCTAAAACCTTGGAAACAATAAAAGCACCGTACCACATTGATTCGAACTTCCCTTTTCCTAGTTTATCATGTTTATGATCATAGGTCAAAACTAGGTCACCTTCATTAAAAACACAAGGTTGGACAGATTTTTCATACTGCGCGTTGACGCGTTTCTTATGTGCCTCATTGACTAAGGCATCATCTCGTCTAGTTTCATCAAGATTGTTTAAGTATAGAAATATTTCTTCCTCGGTCGAAGTATTGGGGAGACGTTCAATGACAAGTTTCAAAGATGGAATCTGGCACTGAATAGGTAGGACAACTTCTAGTCCATAAACCAATTGGAAGGGTGTAAAACTAGTCATTTTTTTCACTGAAGTTCTATAATACCAAAGAGAAGAAAAGAGAATCTGGTGCTAGATGGATTTATGATCTCTAAACATCCGATGCAGCATATTTTTTAAGAATTTTTTAATGGCACCGACCTAACCATTAGCCTACGGATAATAGGGAGTTGATTTTTCATGGTGGAAACCCAACTTAGCACTTAACTTTTCCATCATCTGACTCCGGAAATGTGATCCATGATCAGTGACTATAGACTATGGAACTCCAAACCTTGCTATTACGCGATTGAATAGAAAGATGGCGGTAGTAGTCTTACCATCCTCTGCATATGTAGGCATAGCCTCATCCCATTTAGTGAAATAATCCATGGCTACTATGATGTAACCATTCCCCCCGGTTGAGGTAGGATTACAATGCATAAAATATATACCCTATTTGGAAAAAGGGCCAACGACAATGATGGGGTGTAACGGAGCAGGGTGGGTGCGCTTTTTCGGATAGAAATGTTGGCAAGGTGGGAATTTCTTAATAGCCTCATGACAATATTTGAAGATTGAGAGCTATAAATAGCCAGCGTGAAGAATTTTTTGGGCTATAGCCATCCCATAAAGATGACCACCACATGCTCCAGAGTGGTAGTCATTGAGAACCTATTTAGTCTCTTCATGGGTGAGGCATCGTCAAAGAATGAAATATATACCATGCCTTTACTATGTATCATTTAGGATGAGGTAGTATTTCCATGGTGATGGATGCGGCGACAATCATCATGAGATATATTGGTATGAAATCTCTGTGTCTAGAGATAACTCCAAGTCAAGTTTAAAGGGGGGATTGTTAGGGTTAACCTTGACTCGAGATCGAGTCAAAGGTGGTTTTAGGTCTAGCACATGGTTTGTTGTATCCCATGGTATTTTACCATGGTATTGCATGTGATGAAGCCTTTATAAGGCTTGAGGAGACTCCATTGTAAAGTGGTCTGGAGGTGAGCGGTGACTAGCTCGCTTGGCCCGGATGGCTGGTTTTGGCCATGTAATGAAGATCTTCATTGGTGCTGGTTTTCCCCGCATGGGGTTTCCAGGGTATATTGTGTGTGTATATGTGGTTTCTTGTGATAATTTTTATTTCTCACTCATTATTATGCTCGTTTTAACCTAACAACCGGTATCAGAGCCATGGTTTGCCTTGGTTATGCTCATTGGTGTTTCTATGTGCATGTGCTATGGAAAATATTGCGTGTGTAGTGAGATTGAAGTTGCCAGCCCATGGTAGAGCGTGAAAGTGTTAGATATGTGATGACAAATTGTAGATCGATTGTTAAATATCTAGACCCGTTTAGAGCTTAGACGCCCATTGCTTGCAGCTTATTGAAGCTGAGTCAAAACGGGATATGTTTAAAGCATGAATGTGTGCGCATGAACGATTGTGAAGAATGGGGCTGGTGCTTGGCATAAATATTGATGAGAGAGAGGTCATTGTTTTCATGATGGGCAAAGGTCCTCATTAATCCATAATTTATAGAACCATGGAGTGATCCCCATGAAGAGTCAGTTGGAGCAGTGAACAATTGCTGGAAACAAAATCTTTGAAGACAATCGTTGACGTGAAGGGATCCATGTGAATGTAGATCTGCATAAAAGTGTGTAGGCCATAGAGGACCATTCCCTGGATGATTTGGTAGATCCAAGGAGGAAAAATGCAGATCTGTTTAAATTATTTGAACTGTTGAACATGGGATGGATCAATTAGATCAGGTTGAATGTGTTTATGAAGTTTTGCCCAAATAAAAAAAAAAACACCCTAGCTGCAACAGTGTGAAGAATGAAGAGTATTTTCCGTCTTAAATGAAGCGAATGCGATCTCATGCTGGTCATTTGTTTGATCAACAAGGAATTGGATTCCAAGGTTGTTGGAATCGATCTCATGTGAATCCATACCAATACCTAAAGGCGCTGAAGAGTACCATGAACAAAGGTAAAATAAAAATATTTTTAAATGTCCCACTTTATATTTCTTAAAAAAAAAAATGGGAGGGCACATCTTGAAGATCTCATAAAGGAAGTGTTTTATGTCCACCTAATTTTATAAAGGAATTTTTTAAATGAAGCGCTTTTATGAGTAAGTTGACATGATATTTAATGAAGTTTTTTTTTTTGGGTATCTTCTTTCACTAAATGCTTAAAAGGGGGAGGAGCATGTTTAATGAAAGGAAATAAGCATGAAATAATGGTTCATGGTCAATGATGAGTAGGAATGTGGGACATGTGGGGGCATGGTATATGGAAGTAAGAATGACATGATGAAAAGGTGGTAGCACATAGATTTGAAAAACATTTATTGTATCGGGTTTTTTGAATCAAATTGTGGGGTGCATGTTCGGTGGTACCCAACACCTTAGCAGTAATTTTTTGGTCCATGTGAAACTTAGCCATAGGCAAGTTTGGATTTCTATGGATGCTAAAAGCACAAGGTATCCCTCTTATGTGCAAAGAAGGGATGTTGCATCAAGTGTGGAATGAACCACTAGGTAGGTACGAGGGTGGCAGGTGTACTCGTAGCCTAGCTTGATGTGGATCGGAAAGGTTGAGTCTTCGATTGCGGGAGAAATGTGAGATGGTTTAATCTCAGTTTTGAGACCAATATTGATGAGCCATGTATGTGAAGAAAATTCCTAGAGAACTGGTGGTTACAGTGACTGATGACCCATGGAATCCGATAGATGGATTTTTCTTTATATGGACATCAATGACAGAGTTTGGATGCAAGTACGAAAGGAGCATGACAAGTAGACGAGAAATAAAGTGAGAGGATGAAGCAACGGATGGTGATGGTGAAGTCACCAAGAAGACACATGAAAAAAAATGTAATGGACCATTTTGCATGTAAATGGGAATATGGCTGTAAGACCTGGTAAGGCATGCATACCCCTGGTAACTCACCGGTAAAGTCGGGAGATAGACCTAGGTGATAGGGGGGTGTATGTGATATTCCTTAGTAAAAATTTGAGGGGGGGTTGGTGATTACTCCAAGTCACGTTTAAAGGGGGGATTGTTAGGGTTAACCTTGACTCGAGATCAAGTCAAAGGCGGTTTAGGTATAGCACATGGTTTGGGCACATGGTTTGTTGTAGCCCATGGTATTGCCCCATGGTATTGCATGTGATGAAGCCTTTATAAGGCTTGAGGAGAATCCATTGTAAAGTGGCCTGGAGGTGAGTGGTGACTAGCTCGCTTGGCCCAGATGGCTAGTTTTGGCCATGTAATGAAGATCTTCATTGGTGCTGGTTTTCCCTGCATGGGGTTTCCAGGGTATATTGTGTGTCTATATGTGGTTTCTTGTGATAATGTTTATTTCTCGCTCATTATTATGTTAATGTTTCTGATTTTAACCTAACAATGCCTTTACTATGTATCATTCAGTATGAGGTAGCATTTCCATGGTGATGGATGTGGCGACAATCATCATGAGATATATTGGTATGAAATCTTTGTGTCTGGAGATAAATGATTAAATATCCATACCACAAGTCGGTTGTTCTTATCAGGAATATAAATTCATCTGGGAATGAATCACTTGGCTCATAATCCATCAAAGCATAGGGAAGGTCACACATCAACTTTGTAAAGACCAATGATTTCTTTGAATTAGCTTTGGAAAATTTAAGGTCAAAATCCTGCAGGATGACAATCCAGCAAGAATATTTTCTCCCTAGAACCTAATGAGTCAGGATGTAATACATAGGGTTTTGTTCTGCAATTATGGTGGTGGTGTAAAGAAATATATAATGACGAATTTTTTGGACAACAATGACCATAGCCAATGCTAACTTCTCCACACATGAGTATCAAGTTTTAGAATCGAGAATATTCTTACTAGTGTAATATATCACGTGTTCTTGGCCGTTCTGATCCTCCTGAGCTAGAACCATTCCAATGCTAGTATCATAGGTAGAAACATATAAGAGAAAATCCTTTGAATAATTTAGGGGTTGTATCATGGGTGAATGAGTTAGATCATGCTTAATATTATCAAAGACTCACTGGGCCTGGTCATCCCAAAATAATGTAGTGTCCTTCTTGAGGAGACGCATATAATTGTGCATTTTCTCAACAAAGTTACAAACAAAATGACGAAGAAAGTTTTCCTTCCCTTGAAAAATTTCGAGCTCAAGGATGTTGGTTGGGGCAGGTAGGACGAGTATAGCAGAAATCTTCAGTAGATAAATTCAGATGCCATCCTTAGAAACCACGAAGCCTAAGAGACGTCCTGTCTCAATGCAAAAAACACATTTGTGTGGATTCAGTCGTATTTTGTAATGGTGACATCTCAGGAAAATGTATCTAATATGTTGAGGATGGTCTTCCTATTGATGTGAATACACAGGGAGGTCATCAAGGTACAGCTCCATGACATTTTTAATGTTGTTAAATGCATAGGACATGGTGCGCTGGAGTGTAGCTCCAACATCTTAAGGCCAAAGGGAAACTTCCTATAGGAAAAGGTTCCTCATGGGCATATAAATGTTGTCTTGTGCTGATTGGTGAGCAATATATCATTTTAATTGCAACCAAAAAATACATCCATGAATGAGAAGATGACACTTCCAACACATTTGTCGATAATTTCATCAATATGTGGAGTCGAAAAATTGTCTTTAGGACAAGCTTTATTTAGGTCTTGAAAATCGATGCAGACTCTAACGGTTCCATGATTTTTGCTCACAGGAACAATGTTATATACCCATTCCATTAGGGGTATAGTATAGATGAATCCTACCTTCAGAATTTTTTTGACTTCGGCTTTGATAATCGCAGCCTTCAGGGGGTGGAATTGATGCAATTTCTTCCTAACTGGTCTGGTTGTGGGATAGGTTTTGATTTCATGGACCATGATAGATGGGTCTATCCCAGGCATTTATTCATAAGACCAGGAAAAAATATCTTTGAATTCCTTGAAAATTTCTCTATATTCTTCAGTTTCTTCCATTGAATAGTTCTTCCCTACGTTAACATGTTCAATAGTTCCAGGCTTGACCGATATGTCGATCAAAGTTGTTTTAGTAATGTTGCATAGATTTCCTTCAGATTTAGAATCTTGAAGCAACACAGCTGTTTGTAGAATATTGACAATATCAGTACCCAAGAGAGATAAAAAATAATTATCTTCCAAACTAGTGTTTGGGAGGAACGAGGATCTATGATGATGATCCTCCCATACTGATTCATTCGCACTCATGATCTCTACGATGGACTCGTCTGACAAAAAATTCTGGGAGAAATAATCTAGTGTAGGAAGAGAGGGTTCTAACCAGTAGGGTAGGTGGTAAGGATCTGAAGCCACAAGATGAATATCATATATATGGGCATTGGAAATGGATTGGATATCATCATAAACTACTTCATGCGGGCTAAGGGAGGATGACTCAACAAATTGGTTACCCTTGGGATCATAGCCAAATGAAGAGATCATATTGACAATCTCCATCTCTGTGCTAGAAGGAGCTAATGGGAACACTCCCATAAGGGCGTAGTCCTTTAGCATACCTACCCCAATCGACTGATAAGGAGGAGGGGACTAACCTAGCATAGGGATATTATTCACTGTAGGGGTAGTAACATCCGACGTATAGAAATCAAGTTGATCAATTGTCACAATTATTCCCAAATGCGAAAACTAGAGAGTTCTAAACACCGTTGAAGCGACGATGGTCATAGCATAAAACCAATTTCTTCCTAAGAGAAGATTGTAGTCTAATGGGGAATCCACTACTTCCACTTGAATGGAAACAAATTTTCCCCCTAGCTCAACTAAAAGTTCTAGCATGAGACCATGGGGTTGGAAACCTCTTCCACCAAAGGAATTTAGGGTCATCGATGATTTCATAAGATCAAGAGAGCCAATATATTTCCAACAAGATAGAGACAAAACTAAGGTTGAAGCACCTTCATCTAGAACAGTCCTAAATATCTTTTGTCCAACTACTTTTGTTACAATCTGAAAAGTGAGTTGGTGAGGAAATGTAGATTTGTAGTTCTCCATGTTGAAATGGATCAAATTTGTGTTATTCGAGTCCAGGGATCCTCAGGCAGTTAACAAGTTTTTGTGTTGCACAGGACAACTTTGGATCACTTCTAAGGTAAACATTGCACATGGCTCCTGAGCGAGGTCTTAAACAACATTATAGAACTATGCAGCTCAAGAATTAGGGTTAAAAACAACCATCCTAAGAGTACCCTTGGGAGGACACAAAATCATGTCAAGATTAGGCTTCTCGATAATCAGGGAACCATTGGACGAGGATGCAGGAGAACCAGTGGGAGGAACTTTATCTGGAGAAGGATTTTCATTTTTCTTCTCCTCAGGCTTGTCATATGACTGACTATGAGTCATTAAACTAATTGTTTTTGATGACATCATTCAGAATTCCTCTATAGAACTAGAATTTCCCCAATTAGACATGTGGTTTATCAGTTGTTGCTGAGAAGGAAAAGGATCAATAAGAATTACTGGTGTAGGGTTATTCTTTAAAAATTTGTTAATTTCATCACAACAGGGAAATTCCTTCATGAAATGATTTCCACCACACAACGAGCAGATATATTTGGATTTCCTTTTTCCTTTACTGTCGTTCTCCGGGTCCATAGGCTTAGGATTTTCCTGTTGGTTTCCAAGTTTTTTATTTTTCCCTTTTTCCCTTTTCTTATTACCGGATGATTGCGTACTTTGAATAGCATTCACCTTGGTGGAAAACGTAGTATTAGAAGGAGTAGTAGTAGAATCATTGGGTTGCTTGGAACGTTTTGCTGTGGAAGGGGGTTGTATTAAACCAATAACCCCATCAACATAAGTTTCTGTAGGTGGCTTATTCAGGTCTGTTCTGGGATGAGGAGCTTGAGGAATAAGGTAATACAAAGTTATGGATTGGGAATACACCAAGTCTAGATATTGAGCGCAACTAATATCCTGCTCTTCAGTGATAGCACCACACATGGAAACATCTCGGGCAATGGGTGGCAACAAAGAATTCGTAAACCAATCAGCTAAGAGTTGGTCCGAGATAGGAGCTTTAATGAGCCTTCTCTACCTTCTCCACTTATGTATATGATCAGATATTTGTGTGGATGTATTTTGATGCAAAGAGGTCAAACAATTCGTACCCATTTCATAATGAATGGGTAGCTAAAAGTGTGTGAGGAATACAGTTTCCAATGAGCTAAAGTCCACAAACAAATGTTATGGAAGTTCAATGTACCATTTCATAGCTGTATCAGTCAATGTATGCTGGAAGAGTCTCAAACAAATAGAATCATCCATCAAGGAGTTCGACAAACACCACAGATGGAAGGTCATAACATGGTTTTTTAGATCATCTCCCTGCTTCCCATCGAATTTTGGAATTTTCGATGGTAATTTTACAGGAATTACAAGCCATGAAGGGTTGTGTCGAATGGGATAATTTATCAATTTGGATAAATAAGGTAAATCCAAAGTTGCTAGGAAAGGTAATTGTCGATTAGGCTCCACATACTGGTAGTATTGATAAGGCATGCATCCACCAGTAGGGTCATAAGTTGACAGATACACAGGTTGTTGAAAAGACTAATGAGATGATGAACCTCTCGAATATTGACCTCCAGGATTAGGGCCTCTAGGACCACAAGGACCATTAGGACCATCAGGAGGAAGACCACTAGAACCACCAAGACCACTAGGAGGAGGACCACCAGAACCAACAAGACCGCCAAGATCACCAGGACCACTAGGAGGACGACCACCAGGATCCCTAGGATGACTAGGACTCCTGGGACCACTAGGACCTCTGGGACCACCGGGAGGAGGGATGGCTGCCCCCGGGGGGGGGGGGGACCCCCATAAGGTGGCCCTCCACACCTCCAGTAGTATGAATAGGTATTATTTCCATCACTGGCATATAAGACCAGTTGGGTTTCCCCCACGGTGTAAATGCATTCCCAGGGTAAGGAATTCCAGTATAGGACATTCCTGTAGGGGTAGGTTGGTAATTAATTTTTCCTATAGGAATTTTATTTTTTGGGTAACCATAACCCCATGAGGGTTGATTAACTACAGGTTGTGCCACTAAAGGCTGACCTGAACTTGAATTAGGGTTTATCATATTTGTGTTGGTGGGAGGAACATATACTATAGATTGTCCCAAAGCAATGGTTTTCCTATTATTAGTAACAATTCCATTAGTGGGTAATATAGGTTGCACTAGGGGTTTCCCCCCAGCGTTAGAAGGTACAGACACTACTAGAACTGAAGGTTCCCCCCCAGGAATAGAAAGTGTGGGATGAATAGAGACATACCTAGAATTCAAAACTTCAGGAGCGGATCAATTGGAGGCTTGAACTGGATTGCGAGAAGTCTCAACATATGCTGGATGACCATCAGTAGAAGCTCTAATTTCAGCCACATGCCAAGGATCTGTGTTACAGGGTAATCTAGCTGATATAGATTCAGTGTGAGGTGCAAGTATGGAAAAAACTTTGTCTAGCCTTTGCATTCTCTCCTAAAAATCTTGTGCACGGTGAATAGATGCTTGGACTCGTCTATATTCTTCTTCACCTGGAGAAGTTTGTTCAGGAGAGGTACTATTAACCCCAAATGAGGAAATGGCATGACCCATGGAAGTTCTCCAAAATGGAGAATTTGGGCCATACTCAGGTGCATCAGGATTATTGGTATGAACTTATGTTATCTCCTCAAATAAATTAGTCAATATTATTTTATTAAGAGGTAGAAAGTCATTAGACAAAAACTTTATTAAATTTTTTTAGGCTCATTTTAATGAGTTCTAACTTGTAAATATTTTAAAAAAAACTTTGGAGTTATGATTTATTTTAAAAAACTCAAAACACAAGTTTTCATGGCTAAGCATTGTTTCAAAATTTTAGAATAATCAACCCATAGTTAGCTACCTTAGACAATAATTAATCGATTTTTGTCTTATTTGCCTAGTTTCCTATATTCCACTCTATGCAAGTTGTCTTCCACATGTCCTAGAAGTCAAACTTGCTAAAAATGAGTCATGAAGCACTTGGGAAACCTCCTAGAAACCATATTTAGAATTTCTACTTTATTCCAAATCCTCCCTAGTGCATATCTACTTTTTCTGCTAAGTTGCCCGCTTTATTGAGATTTATGGAAAAAGGGAAAGTAAGACTAGGTGTAGTTGACTTGTTTTTTGCCCTCATCATCCTCCATCCTTTTCTCCTAATAAAAGAATGTATGATTTTTCTTTCCATCCCTTATTATCTTTCCTACTTGACTTTTCCAATTTGTGAGCCTCTAAGTGGATTTGGAAACTGCTTTATGCACCTATGGGGGATTTGACTATCCTTATGCATTAAAATATCTCATGTAATTATATATTTAAGCAGCCTATTAATTCATAAGGTTGGCTATTTTACACTTATTCAATACATATTAGTGCTATGCTCCAATTTCAATCTCCTTTGTGTGTAAATTTGCATGTTTGATTAGCAATTTTGTGAGTGAAATTGTTCTATCACTTGGGTTCAATTTCCACATGGTATTAGAGCCTTTGTATATTTATTTTTATCCTTCCATATTGCTATTGTAGGTTTGACATATTTACTGGGAGTAGATTCTGTTGGTTGATGGGCACAATTCTGAGCTATGGATCAATCTTAGAAGATCATCTTGACTCCATTTAATTTATTTGAATGGAAAGCAGAGATGGATATACTATTGAGAGAAAAATGTATCTACAAGGTGACTATGGAAACTAAGGTAGATCCCAATGCAGCTGTAGAAAAAATTAAATGGCACAACAGGAGGGATGAGGCATATGGTCTTTTGTGTCTGAGCATATCGAGAGACCTCCTCTTCCATATTGATGGATTGAAATCACCTAATGAAGTATGGGAGAAGCTTGTAGATATTTTTGGTAATAAATATGAGATGAGAGGACATCAAATCCAGACTGAATTGATCTCTTTGAGTCCCAGAATCTTTGAATCCCTGCAAATCTACTTTTCCAAGTTTAAAGCCCTTGTTTTGCAGCTAAAACAGTGTGGAATTGAAAAGAAGGAAGAGAAACTAGTTTTGGCCATACTCTTGAATCTTGGCCCTGACTATTTAGTGTTTGTTTCGACCTTCCATTCCACCAAGTTGACAACTCGAGCCTAGAATATTCCTAAGCTTGCAAAGTTCATGGAATCCCTCACACAAGAACAAGATAAATTGGTGATGATGGGCACCATCAAACCTTCCAAAGACCAAGCTTTGGTTTCTGGAGATTTGAGGGTGGATTTAAAAGGCAAGAAGAAATATAAGAATCCACCTGAGAAAAATACAGAAAAGAACAAGTCTCAAGAGGAGCCCCAAGGCTCCAAGAAGAACTTCCAGAAGAAGAATAACAAAGGAGAAATGAGCAAGTGCGCATACTGCAGTAAGGGCTATCATCCTGAAAGCTCCTGCATGAAGAAGAAAATTGACATGTTGACCCATCTCCTGGAGAAGAATAACATCTACCTTCTTGATTGCTCAAAGAAGAGGGAAGGATGATCGAATTTAGAGGACAGAGAGAGAGTACATGCTTTGGTTGCTGGAACATCAAGCTCACCTAGCTTCATCATAGACTCTGGAGCTTCAATACATATGGTTTCGACCAAGGAACAATTATCCTCTCTTGACATGTTGAAAGGTCCACCAATAGTGCTGGGATATGACTCTCTCATTGACAGTTTGGGGAAATGAAGGATTGATCTTGACCATGGTAAGTTCAGTAATGTATTGTATGTTCCAAGTATTGCCTCTAACCTCTTGTCAGTGTATCAGATGACTCACACATGGTCTCCAAAGAAGGTCATCTTCTCCCCTGATGATGTTGATATCACAAAGGTCTTGAATGGTAAAGTCATTGAAAAAGGAGTTGTAGATCACACTTCGAAGGTATACATATTTTCACATTTTCTACCCTACTCAAACCCCTCTGCTCTTCTAATTCATGCTAATGAGGCAAGCAAGCTTTGGAATGGAATATTTGGCCATATTAACTATAAGTATATTTTTGATCTAAGTGAAAAATAAATGGTCATAGGGTTACCAAAGATTAAGTTTTCCAAGGGAGTCTGTCAAGGTTGTATCCTAGGAAAACACCCAGAGCATAAATTTGAGAGAGCTATTCATGAGAGAACCTCTGCACCTCTTGAGTTGATCCACAGTGATGTTTCTAGTCCATTTCCTCATATTTCAATGAGTCAAGCCAAATATTCATTGACCTTCATAGATGAATTTTCCAGGTATTGTTGGGTTTACTTCCTAAAGCATAAGTTTGAAGTTTTTGACCTCTTCAAAGTCTTTAAGGCCTTGGTTGAAAACTAGTATGGGAGGAGACTCAAGATCCTTATATTTGAAAATGGTGGTGAGTAGTTCAAGTCTGATTTCATTCAATATTGTAAAGATGCAGGTATTCAGTTGCAGCATTCAATCCCTTACACACCACAACAAAATGGTGTTGCTGAGAGAAAGAACAGATCACTGAAGGAGATGGCAACCTGTATGATGGAGGCTAAGACTTTGCCACCAAATTTTTGGGCCGAGGATATAAAATATGCATCCTATATCCAGAATAGGGGGCCTCATAAACAACTTGATGGTATGACTTCTTTCGAAGCTTGGAGTGGGCACAAGCCAAATGTGACCCATTTTAGGATTTTTGGCTCAAAGGCTTGGGCTAGAATTCCAACCGAAAAGAGAAAGGATTTGCAGCCCCAAAGACAAGAGTGCCTATTTGTTGGGTATTCTGAATATTCAAAAGGGTACAAGATTATAAACTTGAGCACAAACAAATCCTTCATTGAAATGAGTGTTCAGTTCCAAGAAGAGCCTTTAGTAGTAGTTGAAATTGGAGAGTCTTCTTCACCACCAGAACCATTGAATGTAACTAAAGAGACAAATGAGTTTGCTGATTCTGATATGTCTGATAATGATGATTTAATTGCAGATCCTAATAGTCCTACAAGACCAAAATGTGCAGCAAATACCATTCATGTAGTTGGGGAACTAGCTGGAAATCCTAGTGATCCTAGGAGAACTAGATCTTAGTTTGAGAGTGCCCTGTGTATGAAAGACCCTTTGTTTGTAGAGAAGTGCTATCTGATGGTTGAATCAGACCCACAGGCATATGAATATGCAGCACATGCTCCAATATTAAAAACAGCCATGAAAGAAGAATTTAGCTTACTCTAGAAGAACAACACTTGGGAACTGGTTGATCTTCCTCCAGGGAGGAAGCTAGTTCAATGTAAATGGGTTTTCAAAACTAAGTTTTATGTTGATGGTTCACCTTTGAAATACAAGGAAATATTGGTATCCAAGAGCTACTAATAGGTACATGGTATTGATTACAATGAAACATTTGCACTAGTGGCAAAGATGGACTCCATAAGGCTAGCCTTAGCCATTGTAGCTTCGAAGCAGTGGGAGGTACATCACATGGATGTGAAGTGTGCTTTCCTAAATGGAGATATTACTGAATATATTTACATGTAGCAACCTCAAGGGTTTGTGTATAATCCATCTTTTATGTGCAGGTTAAAGAAATCATTGTATGGGCTCAAGCAAGCCCCTCGGGCTTGGTATGCCAAGATTGATGGCTTTCTACTGTCATTCAGTTTTGTTCGATGCAAGTCAGATCCTAATTTTTATTTGAAATGGATTCATATTTATTTGATGATTATTTTCTTGTATGTGGATGACCTTCTGATTAAAGGAAGTTCAAAGAAAGAGATTGCCTCCTTGAATGATGCAGTGAACCATGCATTTTCTATGACTAATTTGAGGTTGTTGAGCCAATTCTTGGGTCTCGAAATTGCTCAATCCCAACATAGAATAAAATTACATTAGTCCAAGTATGCTTTATATTTTCTAAACAATTTCAACATGAAATATTGCAAGCCAATCAAGACTCCTTTCCTTTCAGGAGTTAAGCTTGAAGAAGTAGGTTCTTCTCCTATGGTAAATAATACACTGTATAGGAAGTTGATTGGGTGTTTGCTTTACCTTACACACACTCGACATGATATTTATTATGCAGTAAGTGTGGCCTAAAGATACATGGATCAGCCTCATGAGATCCATTGGAGAGCATCCAAAAGGATCCTTAACTTTGTTCAGGGAACAAGAACTCATGTGATCTTCTACAAAGCTAATTTGATCTTGATTTGATTGGGTTTACTGATAGTGATTGGGTAGGTGACAACACATATTGAAAGTCAACATCAAGATATGTGTTCATGCTGGTTGAAGGACCAATCATCTGGTCAAGCAAGAAACAAAGTGCCATAGCACTCTCATCCACAACTGCAACAACTCAATGTTTATGGTTGCAGGGGATACTTGGTGAGTGTGGCTTCGAGTAAGAGTTTTCAACTATTATATATTGTGATAATCATAGCACCATTCAAATATGCAATGATCTAGTTCAGATACAGAGAACCAAACACATTGAGATCCATATGCACTACATCAGACAACTTGTGCATGATGGCACCATTCATCTACTCTTCTGTGCATCTTCAGAACAAGTAGCAAACATCTTCACCAAAGTTTTTTGTGAGAAGACATTCAGCAATCTCAAATCACTGCTGGGGATTGCTGATCATGCTGTGAAGCATGATTGATGACAATATTTTTAAATTTTGTTTTACTGTCCATGTTTAAGGGACAATTTTCCCACTGGGTTTTTGCCTCTTTCCTTGTTTAAATGGACATGCAGTATGTAAAGGGTTCTAAGTCGTGTTGTTGGGCCCTACAGTTTTCTGATATTTACTCATATAGTTAGGCTTGAGGGGGGGGTGTTAGAATAATTAACCCATAGTTATCTACCTTAGACATTAATTAATCCATTTTTTTCTTGTTTGCCTAGTTTCCTATATTCCACTCTATGCAAGTTGTCTTCCACCTGTCCTAGAAGTCAAAATTGCTAAAATTGATTCATGGAGTGCTTGGGAAACCTCCTAGAAACCATATTTAGCATGTCTTCTTTATTCCAAATCCTCCCTAGTGCATATCTTCTTTTTCTGCTAAGTTGCCTGCTTTATTGAGATTTATGGCAAAAGGGAAAGTAAGACTAGGTGTAGTTGACTTGTTTTTTGTCATCATCATCCTCCATCCTTTTCTCCTAAAAAAAGCATGTATGAGTTGTCTTTCCATCCCTTATTATCTTTCCTACATTACGTTTCCAATTCGTGAGCCTCTAAGTGGATTTGGAAAATGCTTTATGCACCTATGGGGGATTTGACTAGATTTAGTAAGCCTACTTTTTGACTATTTCGAATGGAATCCTTATGCATTTGAATTTATCATGTAATTATATATTTCAGCATCCTATTACTTCATAAGGTTGGCTATTGTACACTTATTCAATACAGATTAGTGTTAAGCTCCAATTTCAGTCTCCTTTGTGTGTAAATTTGCATGTTTGATTAGCAATTTTGTGAGTGCAATTGTTCTATCACTCGGGTTAAATTTCCATACAAAATGGTCTCTAATCCACCAAAATCATATTTTTGGCAACTAAGACCAAAATTTTATGGTGATCCAAGCCACCGAAATTGGCGTTTTTACTATGAAAAGTCATCATTTTAAAATGATTCTTATGAGCAACTGGAGAATCATTTTACAAAATGGTTGGGGGTTTTTGTTCCTAAAATGTCATAGAACAATAGCCTCTCTCAATTTTCCTACAGCTGTTTCATATTGAGAGAATCCAATCCATCTCTGAGCCCTAATTTTTGGATCTTAGAATCTCCTTGTTTGACACATGTTTTTGAAATATAGATCTCGAGCAAATGAAAATGAATTTCAAAAAAATAAGAGAGGTTTTTGCTCAAAAAAAAACAATATACAAAATATATTTCAGTTTATACACAGGTGTCACAGATTTGGAGAACCAAATCCATTTCTGATCCCCAGTTTTCAGCAGTTTGGCCCAATTTTTGGGGCAAAAGATGACATGTCAGTCCTCCAGGTGGCATTTTCGACCTCATCTATTAGTCCATGAATATTTGTTGCAGATGTTGAAGAGTTTGAAGATCAGAATTATTTTTTGAGATATGGATATTGACCATCAAAATATGATCTTTTCCTATTTTCTATCAACTATTTTTTATTATCTATTTTTAGCAAATTCGATCCAGTTTTTCAGGATCTAGAATAATTTTATAAAGGCTATAAATCCTGTGACTTCTATAGAACAAGGGGTTCGATTTTGGATTTTTTTTCATACTTGTTCTCTCCAACTTCTCATTTCATGCCAGTAATATAAGCTTCTTTTGCCATTTATGTTCATATTTCATTTTCTACCTTTCTTTACTTGCACTTGAATGTTCATTTCATGTTTGTTCTATTTGTCTAATCCTAGATAGTTGTCATCCTATATTTGTATTGATGAATTGAATATCAAGTATCATTTACTTATTGTGATCATCCATTCATATATTCTTTGTGTATGAGTTTGCTAGAATAATAAGAATTATGCATACATCCACCTTTTATCAACTCTCTGAACAACAGTGGTTTAAAGCCTTATTTAGGTGAGTGTGTTTATGCATGTTTTGAATGAGTGAGTTTTGATTAAGTCATCCAACTTGATCCATATTACCCATCATTAAGAAAATACTAAAGTTACTAGGCATCTTCGAGCTGCAACCTAGAAGAGTTTCCTAGAGAGCTAACAAATTGGCGTCGTTTCCGGGGAAAGGAGATTGAATCAAGCTTCCTTGGGAGATGACATAGTTCTAGGTTTGAGGATAGACAAAGTATGGACACGTTTTTGGTTGTAATCATCTATCTGGCGACTCCATGAAGGACAAATTCAGTGGTGACTCCATAATATTAAGATGTCAAAATCATTTGCTGCTCTTTTGGCTCGGAGGTTTGCACCACTTGAATTCTCTTCAGTTCTTGGTTTCCCACATCCAGTACCTGATATGTCCAAATGGGGAGATTTTCTACCTGTCTTCAAAGAGGAGAAAGAAGACAATCATGCAGAACACCTCCTCAATTTTCACGAATGCATGGATCTATTAGATCAGTAGCATGAAGATGTTCATATAAATATGTTCATGTATTCATTGTATGGTGATGCACGTCAGTGGTATTTTTCTTTACCTACTTCCAACATCTCATCATTGAAGGATTTTTGCTGAGCATTCAGTGAGCACTGCAAAAGGTATTTTTCAAATGAGTTTGTATTAATGGTAATTATTGTGATGAATATGAATTACATCACAACGCTGAAGATGTAAACAGAGACAGATCTCTCCCTCACAATATGCATCAGCCCTTCAAGTATCTTCAAGATGATGCACTTTTCCATCAACATGAACTAGAAATCTGATTGTTGTGAATCTGAAGAATTGATTTATTTAACTACAGATGGAAATGATCAGCTTTTTGTTGGTCAAATGACCATTGAAATTAGTAAGGCCATCCCACAATTTTCAGATTTGCAGACTAAGGAAAGTGGTAGTAACCACGAGGAACAAAATTTTGAAGGACGATCTATTCTTCAACTAGAACATCAGGAGGATCCTTATCCTTATGAATATGTTGTTTCAAATTATGATGAGGAAAAAGGTGATATTTTTCCAAATCTATTTCGTGATCCTATTGCTGATACTTATATACAAGAATCTTCATCCCTGTCATTAGAATCTTATGATGATGTTCCCATATGTGACAAATACAGTGATGAAGAAGAAGATTTTAAGGTTTGTGAATATTTTTCCACTTATGTAATTTCATCTAGTTCTAATTTTTAGCAGAGAGATGATTAGAAATGTGTGCATCCTGTGGTTGATGATGGTTATGAATTTGTAGATCAAAATTTCAGTGATATATCATGCAAAGAAATTGTCACCTATAATAGGCCAGCATATTATCATGATGAATTCAAGTTACATAGATATGGTGAAAGAGAGCAGAAAGGTTCAGATCAGCAACTGAGCTTGCATTTTCCTTTGACAGAGGTTGAGAAATCCACATTCAACATTAAGACCAAAGAAGACAACCATCAGCAAAAGCATCTCAGTAAATTGGAACAACAATAAGAAGAGGTATTTCCTTGTAAATTTGATGATCCTATTACTAATTATTTGGATTCTATGAGCAACATATATGTTAAAATATTTCTGTCAGATGAAAGTTGGCTTTATCATCTGTTCAAACCACTTTCCTATTCGATGTACATTCCATTATTCTTGGGGTCTAGATCAATAATTTTGTCAGTAAATCTATTTCTTACATGGCTTCATTGGAAGCATGAGTTTACTTGATTAAGAATCAGTATAGTGGTTAGAGTAGGAATAGGTGTAGAATAAGCTTTTCATACGAGCAGATAGATTGTATTCAGTTGTTGTTTTCTTAAATAAGTAGAGAAATCTACAGGCATGCTACAGGTTTGCAGGGGATCAGTGGGAAAGGTCAGATGACTCCATGCCTAATGGAACACTAGAAGATAGGTTTGAATTTTTGTTTTACAGGAAAGGCATCGGATCTGTGGTTCTTGGAACCTCACAGGGAGGATTCCATCTTCGAGTAGGAGCCAGATGTTATCTACTCAAATAAATTAGTCAAATTTATTTTATTAAGAGGTAGAAAGTCATTAGAAAAAAACTTTATTAAATTTTTTCAAGCTCATTTTAATGAGTTCTAACTTGTAAATATTTTAAAAAAAACTTTGGAGTTAGTATTTATTTCAAAAAACTAAAAACACAGGTTTCTGTGGCTAATAATTGTTTAAAAACAGTCTCTAAGCCACCAAAAGCAGACTTTTGACAGCTAAGACCGAAATTTTAGGGCGCTCCAAGCCACCGAAATTGGCATTTTTACTATGAAAAGTCATCATTTTAAAATGATGATTCTGAGCAACTGGAGAATCATTTTGAAAAATGGTTAGAGGATTTTGTTCCTAACATGTCATAGAACAATAATGTATCTCATTTTTTGTACAAGTGTTTCATATTGGGAAAATCAAATCCATCTCTGATCCCTAATTTTTGGATCTTAGAATTTCCCTGTTTGACACATGTTTTTGAAATACAGATATCGGGAAAATGAAAACAAATTTCAAAAAAAATGAGAGAGGTTTTTTCTCAAAAAAAAACAATATACAAAAACCTCTTTATGTTTATACACAGGTGTCACATATTTGGAGAACCAAATCCATCTCTAATCCCTAGTTTTTAGTAGTTTGGCCCAATTTTTGGGGTAAAAGATGGCCTGTCAGTCCTCCAGGTGGTATTTTTGACCTCATCTATCAGTCCATGAAGATTTGTTGCAGATATTGAATAGTTTAAATATCATGGAATATTTTTTGAGATATGGAGATTGACCATCAAAATAGGATCTTTTCCTATTTTCTAGCAACTGTTTTTAATTATCTATTTTTAGCAAATTCGATCTAGTTTTTTAGGATCTAGAATAAGTTTGTAAAGGCTATAAATCCTATGAATTCTGTAGAACAAGGGGTTTGAATTTGGATATTTTTTCATATTTGTACTCTCAGACTTCTCATTTCATGCCAATACTATAAGCTTCTTTTGCCATTTATGTTCAGATTTCATTTTCTACCTTTATGTACTTGCACTTGAATGTTCTTTTCATGTTTGTTCTATTTTTCTAATGACAGATAGATGCCATCCTACCTTTGTATTGATGAATTGAATAACGAGTATCATTTACTTATTGTGATCAACCATTCATATATGCTTTGTGTATGAGTCTGCTAGTATAATAAGAATTCTGCATACATCCACCTTTTATCAACTCTTTGAACAACAATGGTTTAAAGCCTTATTTAGGTGAGTGTGTTTATGCATGTTTTGAATGAGTGAGTTTTAATTAATTCATCCAACTTTATCCATATTACCCATCATCAAGAAAATACTAAAGTTACCAGGCATCTTCGAGCTACAACCTAGAAGAGTTTCCTGGAGAGCTAACAGCTTCCATATGCAGATGAAAGGAAGTATCAACCATAGGAGGCTGTTTAACCAAGGAATTAGTATAAGTGAATTGGTCTCCACTTTCTACAACTGTATTTTATTCCTCATGGGAACTAGTTGTAGCTCCTTAGTCAATGGCTTCCATTGGACTTTCTCCCGTAACAGGAGGAAAATCAGGGGGTAAGCCCTATGTTCGTCTGGATCGTCTCAACTGAAACTCAGCTAGATTGCATAGTCACCAATATAACCTAAGGTTTCAATACTAAGAAAAAAAACACAAAAAATTCTCCTACTCAAGCTACAGGCCAACAAGCAAACTTAAATGATAGGATGAGCTCAATTACTCGATCTCTCACCAAGATTGTTAAGAAGGTGCAACTCGTGATATACCACAAGGGTATGTGCATGGTAATCTCCTTGAATGCTATTTTTGGTGTATTTCTCTAGAAAATATGGCCAAATGGTTTTTCTCTGATGGACAAGGTATCCTAGTGGGGTCTCTCGATATACTCAAGGTACGTGGGAGCGCAAATCGGTAGTAGTGTTGTCTAATGCACAATCGTTCAAAAGGGGCCTTCTGATATACAATCGAGTACATGAAGTACCTTTCTGTTTATGCCAGAAATTATTTCCAGGCCACAAAGAAACAAGCCAACACAATCTCAAATATTCAATCAAATAAAACTAGGGTTTAGGTTTTTTGAAAGGTTTTTCCTAGTTGTAAAGTTTGGTGACTGAAGGGAATACACTTATGAGCCAAATAGGAAATAAATCATAAGCAAAGAAGAACAGAGATGCATAATATAATTACCAGTATCCAATAGAACATGACATTGAAAATAATTCACAATTGGCAAGCACTACCAGCATACAAACCATAAACCAGCAATGAATTTATCAATTATGTAACTAAACAAGTTAAAAATGAAGCCAAAACACAGACTGAAGGGTGGAAAGGATCATATATTTCATAATTCTGTTCATCAAATACACATGAGAGTTTAAGTACTAAGCTCATCAATAAGTCCAAAAGACCTCCTTAAGCCATCCAAAAATCGAACCCCTTGTTCTCTTTCTCCTCTTCCTAAATACTTTTTTTCAAAAATTCAGTTAGGGTTTAAACCCTAACTATTTTTAACCTACTCATCGATGGGATAATGTCAAAATTACAATTTACAAAATAAAGTATTTCTCAAAAAACATAACAAGTAACTGCCTAACTAACAATACTCAAATGTCTTTAGCAGCTTCTGCCAATAAGGCTATTCCATCCAAAGCTTGGGCCTTCTTTCTAGCTCTCTTCTGCTCAGCTTCCATATCTATTAACCTTCTTGTAAGTTCTTCATTGATCTAGTATATTATTCCTCTTTGAAGATCCAATATGGTACATGGTTCAGAAATGGCGGTTGAAGAAAATCGGATGGCAAAAATACAAGCATCGGAGTTCGGAAGAGATCTCCTTCTGCAATGGCGGGGCTCAGAAGCCTTTTCTCTTCCGCAATGGCGGGGCTCGGAAGCCTTTTCTCTTCCACAATGTTGGGGATCGGAAGCCTTTCTTCTTCTGCAACGTCGAGGATCGAAAGCATTTCCTTTTCCACAACGTCAGGGCCTGGAAGCCTTTCCTCTTCCGCAACGGCGGAAGCTTAATGGACATTCGGACGGATCGAAAGTTGAAATGATTCGGTAGCTGCAACGGAGGAGGCCCAAGACTTACGGGTTGAGAAGTCAAATCGGGAGACTTTAACAACTGACAGTCCACAATGGCAGAAACCAAAGTGACTAAAGCCTCCAACTTGAAAACCAGCCAATAGCCGATTGAGACCGTCGGAGCCCGTTGCTTATCCTCTTCTGCAACTGTTACAGAGAGAAATTCCTATGGCTTGGGGTACCACAACAGATAGCTAGACTCCAGAAATCAATATTTCCCAATATGCAATAGAAATAAAAACATCTAACACTAAAGGATCGAACCTTGTACCTTATTCCAGACGGTTGAAGTAGATCCCCGTTGAGCTTTCCAATCTTTAGCTTGAGTTGTTATAGCACGTCCTCAATAACAAGTAAAGAATACAAGCATACTATATTTCATGGTGTTAGATATATTCTAGCATATATAATCAATAATGTATAAGCATTTGACATATTCCAATGGATACAATATTCATTCAAATACACATTACTGGACAGGAAAAGATATTTCTATTAATATTAATCAGAGATTACAAGTGACAACCTCTGACGGCACGTCTATGAACCGGAGAAACTGAATCCCCCACTTGGGCCTCCACCACCTCAATCCTCCATCACTTCGATAGCAAGCTTACTAGCAAAAGGAAAGCTTGGGAAGAACACAATAGTGCTCCAAGGGACAAAGGGATGCAGACTCAAGCATAAGTTCTGGCAACAATGGACTATAGTTTCGATACTCTCAATTCTCTCTTATGCTTTCAATGTCTCAATGGGTTCCTTATATAGCTTTTCAAATGGATACTGAAAGGTCGAATCTGTGCGATCTCAAGGAATATGGAAGGCCAGGAGTCATATGAGTTGGATCCAAGTCAAGGAACACTCCAAAAGGATTTGGATTATGTACACATCCCGATGTACGCGACTATAGAGGGAATATCCGCGTATGTATGTGGTTATTAGGAAAAAGGCCGCGTATATCATTTTTCTTATGTTTTTAGGGATGGTCAAGGATACATCAAAAGACAAAAAATGGTCCATAGGGGCTAATGAGTCTGCAATAGGACAGGGGAAGGCCATACAATGTGTGATTCACCTAGTGTGGTGAAATCCGCTATAATAGCAATGGCGAAGCACGGTTGACTAAAACTTTTGGAAGTTCGGTTACATATGACATTATCACGGAGGCCAGATCCTTGGCATGGCGGGAACATTATGATGTGGCAGGATTTCATCATGTACAACTTCTTTGTGACGGTTTGGCAAATATTTCTTGGTAGTTATGCCACAGTGGGGATAATGTTGAAAGGAGATGAACAGCCTGTTGGGGACCCAGAACGTCAAAACGCTGGAGGCGCGATTTGGCCGAAGGGCATAGGGTAATAGCTACGTGAAAGAAGGAAAATACACTACTTATGAGGATTTAATAGAGGAACCTATGGTGAGAAGGGGGGACACAGTTCGTTGAGAACACGGGACAGCGTTTTCTCTATGATGAGAAGCTTCATAGATCATTTTGCTGTTCCTTTTGAAGTCGACCATTCTCAGTTATACTTGGCTTGTTTTGACTGTTGAAGTCCAATTTTGTAACTTTCAGAGAGGAGGTCTTGAAGACTTTACTGTTAATGGCCAGTTGCTGTGATTGTAAAGAGTCAACTATTTTCTCTGTTTAGCTGGTTGTTCTTTGTTTTTGAAGGCCAATTTGTATTATTCCAGAGAAGAGGTCTTGCAGAATTTTGTCCATACTGCTGAAGTTGATTTACAGAGTCCAGAACCATTTGTACCATTTTAAAGCCATTAATTGGATCGGTTCCCATTGGAGAGGGACCCGGAGACGTAGCCCAGTGGAGGGGGTGAACTCCGTTATCAACTTTTGTTTGTGATTTTGATTCAGTGTTTTCTTTCTTGTATCTGTCTATCAGTGTTGTGGTTTTCATTCCTGTTTTGAGCATGTAATTTCTGTTAATGCTGTTCCATTAATTAACCTGTTGATCGCATTCTTTCACAACAAACTTTTAATGCACTAAAGTTGAGGTCCTATGGATCATATTTGGTATCAGAGCAGGTTGACTGTTGTGCAAGTTTGTGAATGCTTACCAGATCTAGGTTAAATCTTGGCGAAGGAGAATTAGTTGAAGGAGATCCTGAGATTGGCTCTAGGAGGACATTCTCAAGAACCATGTCTTCTCCACGAAGGGAAGAAGAAGGACACACCGAACGGGGAAAACCTGTCATTTATGAAACTGAGTTTCTAGAGGATTTTATGAGCATGAAAGCCATGATGGAACTTCTACTCGAAGAACGAGCAGAAAGGAAGAAGAAAGAAGAAGGATCTTCATCCAGAGATGTAGAAGTGAAGCCAGAAGAAAAGGGTAAAGGAGCAGGAGGTGATGGTGATTCTCCTGATACTAAACAGACTTTTTCTTCTTCTCATACTTCGAATAATGCAAGTCCTAATATTCCTTATTTCAAATTGGATGTAAAATTTGAATTACCTATTTATAATGGAGATGTAGATGCTGAAAAATTAGACAATTGGATCAAGCAGCTTGAAGTATATTGCAGGGTGCAGGGCATTAATGATGACCCTTCCAGAATCTAGTTGGCCACTTTGAGAATGAGTGGAATGGCTCTTACTTGGTGGGAGAGCAAGATTCAGCAAGATCTTCAACATAATGGTAAAATTATTTCAGTTTGGAATGAATTCATTGAAGTATTGAGGAAGCAATTTTATCCTTTAGGTCACATGCAGCAATTAACCATGAATTGGCAAATGTTTAGACAAGCTAAAGGACAAAGCATTCAAGATTATACTCATGAATTCAGAAATAGGGCTATTGCATTGAATGTTTCATTAGATACACATGAAACTCTTCTTAAGTACATTGGTGGCATGCATTATTATTTGAAGCATACTTTGTTGATGTTTAATCCTAGTAATTTGGATGATGTATGTGTTCAAGCTACCCATTTAGAAGCTAGGGGTAAGCATGATGATGATTCATTTATGAAGAAGTCATCTGAATTTGACAACAAAGATAAAAGAAAAGATAAGGGAAAGGAAATAGCTACCATCACGAAAAAGGGTGAGAGACCCACATGCTCACATTGTCAGGAAGGGCATGATGTTTCAAAGTGCTGAAAACTTCATCCAGAATTAAAGCCAAAGTGGATGGGAAGAAATAAAAACAAAGATAAGGATAATCAAGCAGCTACTGCAGCAATAATTCAAGACTTGGGATCTGATTCAGGTGATGAGATTAAGATCACAGCAATAGGGATCCGAGGTAAAGATGAAGGTATATCTCTTTCTATTGATGCAAGTTCAAGTTCTAATTCATGTGCAAGTACAAGTACAAATCTGCTATCTACTTCTATGGAAAGTGATAAAAGAAGAAGTGAAATGTTTCATGTTCGTGTCATTACAAATCACACAAAGATTGATACATTGTTTGATAGTGGTTCACAAGTAAATCTGATATCAGAAGAAGTGGTTAAGAAATTGCATTTAGTTACTGTGCCTCATGAAAAACCCTATCCTCTAGGTTGGGTTACTAATGATACACGATTGCAAGTTACAAGGAAATGTGTATTAAAATTTGCAATTACTGAAAAGTTTATGGATGAGGTAGAACTGGATGTAGTGCCACTTGACATTTTTGGAATTGTACTTGGGAGTCCATATTTGTATGACCGGAAAGCAGTCTTTTATAGAGAGCAGAACAAATATCATCTTTTTAAAGGTGGTGTGGAATACATTGTTCGTGCACATCACATGAAAACAAATCTAGCATTAGTCACTACAAGTCAAATGAAAATGATAGTGAATGCTAGTAGGAAGTTCGCATTAATGACTATTAAAGGGGAATCATTGGTGGAACATGGAATTAAATTAATAAATATGTTCCCGAGTATGGTGCTTTGTTACAGGGACCTGAAAGATTATCACTTAATAGAGATGTACATCATGAAGTGTAGTTGTAGGAAAGCATGCCTCTTCCAAATCTTGGCATGAATCGGATGATTATTCAATTTCTTCAAAATTATTGTGATGAACATCCTAAGGTTCAGGGTGAACAGTTGCAGCACATGCAGTGCATTAAATCTCCTTTCGAGACTTGTTTTTGTTATCTGTTGAAGTCACATGTGGATTTTTCTTTCGGCACAAAAGATGTGAGAGGTGAACATCATGATGCAAAGGAAACCATGCAGCAGATAGTGCAAGAACAGCAGGAGATGAGTCAGGCAATTTGAAAATCCAGACATGAAAACCATCATCCTTTTGAAGTTGAAAAGCAAATTTGGTTGCAGATCACCAAGGGAAGATTGAAAGGTAAAAAGCTCAATTCTATTTATGATCGTTTTGAGACCTCTGAAAAGAAGTGTAAACATTCTTTCTGTTTGAGCTCATCTCCAGTCGCATATGCAAAGAATTTTAAATGGTATGAACCTCCTTTGGTCATGGACAAGGAGACTAATAAATAGATTCTAAGCAAGAAGGATGTATGGATATTGGAAAGGTGAGGGAACTTTACCCTCACTTGCAGAATAATTCAGGCTTTTGGTGGTCCAAAATATTTCCAATGGGGAGGATTGATCCGACAGATTATTCCTCTTTGAAGATCCAATATGGTACATGGTTTAGAAATGGCGGTTGAAGAAAATCGAACGGCAAAAATACAAGCATCGAAGGTCGGAAGAGATCTCCTTCCGCAACGATGGGGATCGAAAGCCTTTTCTCGTCTGCAACGGCGGGGCTCAGAAGCCTTTTCTCTTCTGCAATGTTGGGGATCAGAAGCCTTTCCTCTTCTACAACTTTAGGGATCAGAATCATTTCCTTTTCCGCAACGTCAGGGCCATGAAGCCTTTTCTCTTCCGTAACGGAGGAAGCTTAATGGACGTTCGGACGGATCGGAAGTCGGAACGATTCGGCAGCCGCAATGGCAGAGGCCCAAGACTTATGGGTTGAGAATTCAAATCAGGAGACTTTAACAACTGACCGTCCGCAACAGTAGAAAATGAAGTGACTAAATCCTCCGACTCAAAACCTAGCCGACAACCAATTGAGACCGTCGGAGCCCATTGCTTATCCTCTTCCGCAACGGTGAAGCACAGTTGACTAAAAATTCTGGAAGTTTGGTTACATATGACATTATCACGGAGGCCAGATCCTTGGCATGGTGGGAACATTATGATGTGGTAGGATTTCATCATGTACAGCTTCTTTGTGACGGTTTGGCGAAGATTTCTTGGCAGTTATGCCACAGTGGGGATAACGTTGAAAGGAGATGAACAGCCTGTTGGGGACCCGGAACATCAAAATGTTGGAGGCACAATTTGGTCGAAGGGCATAGGGTAATAGTTGTGTGAAAGAAGGCAAATACATTACTTATGAGGCTTAAATAGAGGAAACTATGGTGAGAAGGGGGGACACAGTTCGTTGAGAACGCAGGACAACGTTTTCTCTATGATGAGAAGCTTTAGAGAGCATTTTGCTGTTCCTTTTGAAGTCGACCATTCTCAGTTATACTTGGCTTCTTTTGACTGTTGAAGTCCAGTTTTGTAACTTTCAGAGAGGAGGTCTTGAAGACTTTACTCTAAATGTCCAGTTGCTATGATTGTAAAGGGTCAACTGTTTTCTCTGTTTAGCTGGTTGTTCTTTGTTTTTGAAGGCCAATTTGTATTAGTCCATATAAGAGGTATTGCAGACTTTTGTCCATACTACTGAAGTTGATTTGTAGAGTCCAGAACCATTTGTACCATTTTAAAGCCATTAATTGGATCGATTCCCATTGGAGAGGGACCCAGAGACGTAGCCCAGTGGAGGGGGTGAACTCCGTTATCAATTTCTGTCTGTGACTTTGGGTTCTGTGTTTTCTGCTTGGCATTTGTTTATCAGTCTTGTCTTCATTCCTATTTTGAGCATTTAAATTCTGTTAATGCTGTTCCTTTAATTAACCTGTTGCACGCATTCTTTTACAACAAACTTTTAATGCACTAAAGTTGAGGTCCTATGGATCATTCATTCTGCTGCTATAAGCCTCTGAAAGTCTGCTTTAATTCTGCGCATTGTAAATCTGTACTCATTTTCCTCTTTAGGGCCTCCTTGGAAACTACGGTAAGCTCTTGATAATGATCATTCATTTATTGTAAGTTCTCCTTGAGTCTTCTATTTGCTAGGATTAAACCATCGTTTGTTTCTTGCATGTACTCCATTTGATGCTTATACTGTTTGATGGTTCTTTGCAAATTCTCCCTTTCTAAGTCAAAGCTTTGCCTCCTGCTATATTCTATAGTTCACTAGGCAGCCATGGAATATTTAGCTTTCTGAAAATGTCCTCATCCTCATGCAGCAGCTCTGTAGAAACACCAGGAACAATTGGATTTTCTTGATTGTCTATTTTATCAGGTGCATTTTCATCCGTTAACAACTTATTTTCTGAATGAGGAGCTTCCATTTCTTCTTTCTGTTTCTCCTTCAACATTTCACCTCTCAATTCCAAAAACACCGCTGATAGTTTGGTCTTGGTGTGACTGGACTCTTTTACTGACTTCAA
Source organism: Pseudotsuga menziesii (assembly GCA_001517045.1). NCBI lineage: Eukaryota > Viridiplantae > Streptophyta > Pinopsida > Pinales > Pinaceae > Pseudotsuga > Pseudotsuga menziesii. The sequence continues at coordinate 122,600 of LPNX010520370.1, read as the reverse complement.
TGCTTTCTTTCCTTTGCAAACACCCTTGCTAGATTCTATCTTTTCATCTGAAGAAGAAGTATCAATCATACTCACCTCTGCTGTGTTTAACTTAGGGTTTAGAAGTTTTTTCATGTTCAGCCTCAATTTGTTTTGGGGTCTAGTTTTGGGTCTCCATCCAGAGGCAAGCTCCCCCAACATCTTTAAAATTTTTCCTTGATGTCTAACTGTGAAAAACTCCATAGCTTTAACCTTGATCTTCTTTTTCTTTGGCCTTACAGTCTTATCCTCTTGACTGTAAAATTCCCTGTGTGTGCCAACCCTAGACTCAACATTGACTGTCAACTCATCTCCTTCCAACAAATATCCTTCATCCTCAGATAAAATGGTGATTGGGCTTCGCTGATGGACCTTAGTATCTTCTTCCTCTGCTGCAACCTTCTCTGTGAGAACAATTTTTTCATCTATAATTGCCTCTGTTGGTGCTTTAATTTGCACAGGTTGAGTTTCCTTTTCAATAATTAGCAAACCCTTTCCCTTACTGTCAATTGAAGGCTGCTGAGATTCAATGTCTCCCTTCGAAGGTTCTGTCACTTCCTCAATTTTGACGCATTTTTTTATCTTCAGACTTGACCTTTTTCCCTAATTTTCTAATTAGGGTTTGTCCCTTGTCCACATGCTTTTTGGTATGTTGTTCTTCCTGCTTGACTTGAAACCCAGACCAAAAGAGAAAATAGTCCCATGTCTTTCCTTCTCTTTGCAGAGCAGTGCTGATAATGAGCTTGATCAATCCATGATGCTCTTTAACCCTGCTTGACATTTTTTGCAAACTCTTCAACAAGAAGAAGGGGAGACTCATCCTTGATTCACCAGCTAGGTGCTGTAAGAACCTGAAATGATACTTGAATACAAAAGCATACCTCCATTCACAGGTAATGTAGCTTTGTAGGACTTTGATGGGCTCCACCCATTCAGCTCTGAAATTCTGGATAAGCACTCCTTTGCTCCAGTCTGGAATAATTCCAGGTAAAATATAGCTTTGGGAATTGAAGGTGAAAGGAAAATTTTTGAACCACAACTCTCCTTCATTTCTGACTCCTATTGCTTCAGCCACCAACTCCACAGTCAACTTAAACTTCAGAGTATCAAATGATACCATGTCTTGGTTATAACATTTAGCAAATTTATGAGAGACCTCAGTGTTATAGCCATCAATCTTCTTAAAGAAATCCAACCATCTAGCATTTTCAAAAAGCTCTGTACAACTTGGAAACTTTTCAATCCAATTCAGCTCAATAGGCTTAGCTCTGTTGGTCTTTCCACTTTTCTTCATTTGCTTTCCAATGGCTGAATTTTGTGTAATTTTAAGACCCTGTTAATGACCTAACAGCCCTTTTCCTTCAAGTTTCTAGAGTTTTGACAGTCAACTTTCTTTGATTCTCCTTGGTTGTTTTCTCTTAATTTTTAACAGTCTGTTTCTATTGACAATGCCAGAAATGTTTTGCATCAGGTTTGGGTAATTTAGGTTGACAGAGTGCTTAAAATATTTAATCAAAGCTACTGCTAAACTTTAACTAACCATCCAATATGCTCATCTAAATACCAGACCACCTCTGCAACACATAGAGACATCTATGTGTTATGATTCTGTACAAATAGCACCCTTAGCTCCTTCTAATGCCACTAATGAGCAATCTCTTTGCAATAGGGATTCTGCATTAGTACTCTCAACTGCTGGATTCTTAGATTCAGATTGTGATTGTTTAACTAGGGGATATGAGAGCAATCTTATGTGTGCTAACTTTCTTCTTCAACTTGCATTCAGCACAAAACCAATTAGCCTCTGGAACATATTCAGACAAGGTCTCACTCCCGGCCTGCTGCAGACGTTTAAAATCAATCCTTGCACTATCTGATTATCGAATTTAACTGTCCAGGTGTCTTTAAGGCTTCAGTTTGCTTCCAACTGGCACGCTGAGAAAACCTTAAATTCCCTCTGTAACTGTAAATTCTGGATTTTTAGCAGTTGTCCTCATTCCACTTTGCCTCCAACTTCATAATTCATATTTGTAAAACCTCTTTCCCATCAATCTCGGTTCGTTCCTCTACCTATCATGATACGCCGAGCCCTAACTTCTGACAACCACGATCTTCTTCATGTCATAAACCACACCTGTTTGCATGATTATTCCTGATGAAACACATGTCAAAAACTGTTTACACATGTGATTAGTCATCCAGGAGAGCAATCATGAGAAAATTTAGTGAAAAAACGACAAAATTAGTGCTCGCGATATTCTTGTAGCGCCATAGTGTAAAATTTCAGCCATTGCGCTACAAGAATGTTTCAAAATCAAATTTGGCACTTTTTTAGTCATTAATTTCATTTTAAATAAGGTTTATATGGTAAACCTTTCTCTTAGAGTGTATTTGTGAAATATTTAATTAGTATATATCCTATAAAACCCTTCAGAATCTAAGGAAACAAAAAATAATAAAAACCTAAAGGCAAAAATCAAAATTTCACTTTAAACCAAAATTTCATGAAAGTAAGTTAATGAGAAAAATTAAAACAAAAATCACAAGCAAACTATAAAACTGAAGAAAACAAGTTCATGACGTAACAATTTCTATATATCTCAAGGGTATGTGAAAGGTCGTTTGATATATTGACGATATGTGGAAGAACCGCATGAGTCCCGGGTTGTAGTGCAGACAAAGCAATGACAGCTCCTACGTTTTATGACGGACGAACATATCTCTAACCTATCACTCAAATTTCTATGAAATTTTAGACCTATAACTACCGTTAATTTTAAAGTGGATGGTTAGGTGAATGCATGGAGTTTTGATAGAAATGTAAAGCCATGCAAGTATGAAATGCAAGTTCATTCACTTTACCATTCAGAGTATGCCTAATTACGGGAAGGAGAGAGAGTATTTTTCTTGTCAATTTTGCTTTGAAACCAAAAATTTCCCAAAATAACTACACTAAATAATCCTTTTCTGAGAATACAAGCAAACAACACTTGTTCAAATCAAATCTTTTGAAATCAAGAAGATAGGGTAAGATCTCTTTCCTAAGAAGAAAGACAAAAAGCAATCAAAGGCATATTCGATATTTTTTCAATTTTTCTATTAAACTAGGAAGATCTAACTTAAAAATATTACTATTTTTCTTTTGATGAGATAACAATATGAAATAAAAGCAAGAAAAATGGAGATCTAAAAGCTTATGAGGCTAATCACAGGTCCAACAATTCATCCTCAAACAACAATACAAATGAATCTCAACCAATTTTTTTTCTTTTTTCAGAGTAAAAAAAAGTCCTTCACTAACTTAACGAAAAAATGGAAACAAACAAACCAATCAAATGAGTCTTTCTTTTCAGTATTATCCAATAGCAGGTAGAGATCTTACTAGGATAAAGCTTCCAAGCACTCCTTTCACAAAAACCAAAGTTACAAGCAGTAATAATGATGAACTTAACCTAGCCTTTTGATTCTAACAAATAAGCATTTACCACATCAAAAATTTCAGATTTGAAGCACTCAGGTATTTGCGAACAAGTCTCGACAATGCCAACTAAAGACAAGAATTTAAAAAACCAAAAAATTTCTTTGCAAAATTTGAAAAAGTAGAGGTATGGAAAAACCTACCTGGCACTGCTTCCAGAGGGTTGTTGACAAAGCAGTTCTGAGGAGGCACCGCTTCCTGCTAACTTCTCATAGGTAGTGGCACCACTTCTTGATATCTACGCACAGTTGGTGGCATTGTTTATTTCCCATTGCACATGCATGGTTCCCTGTAAATGTCCAAAACATAATAAGAGCAAAAAAAAAAGTTGAACCTTGGCAAACCAACATAAAAAATGATAAATTAACAGTGATAAAGAGCATAAAAAATCAAGATGGATCATATTTGAAGATATATGATGATATCAACCCAAAACCTAACTAGGTCAAATGGTAGATCTAAATGAAATGATAAGAAGTTGGAGCTTGGATTCAGACAAGTGTTCGAAGGCTAAGGAAGATCAGATCTGCTGAAGCTCTTCCCTAGTATGGTTTCCAGATTTGTTGTCAGGAATTTCATACCTTTTGCAGAGAGAAGCTATTCCTCTGGTCTGAATGGTTCAGATCCATAACATATATTTCACAACAAGGTTGGAAGACTTCTCCTAGAAAATACAAACACCTAGAATAGAATCTCCGATGGAATGATGTGGCTCTTCACCTATGGAAAAATATCTCCAAGAAAATACTTGTATAAATACATCAAGCACAAAAGATCAAAAGTACCGGAACATCATCTATAGATCTATATCGGTGACTAAGGAATCCAATAACAAACATGCAATATTACACATAACAAGTATATGGGAAGGGAACCAACTTTGCATTGATAAATAATGAAATATTTTACAACCCATGCCTTAGTGTTGATGCACTCCTCCACAAAACTGATGTCTTATCCCTAATAGATCCAACTTTCTCTTCTATTCTCACTCTTAATGGATTAGGCTACAATGTCAAAATAGCAACATGACTTTGGTCTCCCCTCAACCATGGGGTATGAGCCTATTTTTATAGGACTCCAATGGATATATATGGTTGATATTTTGGTGGGTGAGGTGGATAGTAGATACCCAAAGCATGGATCTCGATATCAACTAACCCATGTAAATATGGATAAGGCCTTCCACGAAGCTTTTGATCTATAAGCTTCATGAAGGATCTCTTTTTCACTTTTTACCAAGGGAACCGCTCCTACTCCTTGATGACAGAGAAATGCTAGGGAAGAACCACTCTTCAAACAAATATAAAAGGAGGTGCCACTTCCTATCTTCAACACAACTCAAGAGGCGCTGAAGAAGGTACCTCTTCTGAGATTAAGGGGAGAATTGGTGCTAGGTTTTTATATACAAATTTGACATCTGGATCAAGGATTTCACTTCAATATTTGGGAATGAGGGCACACATGGATGTTTAGGATATTATCACATGTTGATGATGATATTTATGTGTAACATTGTTTCAATTCAAACATAATATGGTAAACTTATAATCATGGAGGAATTGTGGTGAGCTCATAGAACAAGATATAAAACTTAGTTAAGATGGAAAAACCAATATTGAGTTAAATATTGTAAGAGTTTATAAATGGGAGGGAGATGGTTGGTGTTGATGTATTTGTAACTTTGGAATTTATTCATCTATGTATCTTATGTATTGTAACCTAATGTTTATTCCGGGATGTATCTATAATGTAATTGAGTCATGTTGTCATGCCCTGATGTTCCAATCGGGAGAATCAATAATGTAAACAAGTCATGTCAAGTCATAGTGAGTAACCCTCCGATTGTCTAAGGGTTAAAGTCCCTGCAGTTTTGGGGCGCTAGGGCTATTAGACTCTCCTAGTAGAGGTTGGCCCTGGTAGGGTTTTAGTCACATCAGGATTAGTATAAATAGAGAACTGGAGTCTCTATTTATCACACAACTCATACACACTCAAGTGTAGCACATAGTTGAGGAAGGAGAAGACACTGGGGCTAGATAAGAAGAAGGTTACTACTGTCGGGAGATCACTTACTGTTTTGGGGCTTTTCTATTTTGGTGTTGATTCTATCTCTGAGGAAGTTGCAGGGTTTTCACCATTTATGGTTTCCCCGAGGATAAACACTGTGTTAATTGTCTCTTGTGTTTGATTGATGTTCTTGTTATTCTCTCAGTAAAGATCCTAATATAATGTTATCTTAATGATGCAATTCTAACATGGTATCAGAGCCAACCTAAGAAGAAGATACTATGAAGCTGAGGGAATTAGGGCTTCCTAGTTTGTGGATCTTCCTCCACAAATTTTCAGCAAAAATAAGGTGGAATAACTCTCCTCCTTAGGGCACATCTTTCTGTTGAAGCAGAATCCAATTCTGAGGTTTTTTAGTTTTGGACCCAACACTACTACCAAAAATTAAGGCTTTTCACAGAAGAGGAATTTTTTAGTGAGCCCAGGCCTAGATTTATCTCCTCCCAAAAATCGAAGTTAGGGATAAATTTCAAGGCATTTGGGTGGGCAGATCTGTAGAAAAGAAAAACCCTAATTTTCTACTGAACCAACACTACAGGATTTCAGCTCAAGTTTCAGATCCGACATATTGAACCTAGTAAGATCTAAATCTTTTTTATTTCCATTTGAGGTTCTCAGTTTAAGATGTCTCATCATACCAAGCTTGATGAAAAGCTTGAGGGAGCTGATAACTTCTAAGCTTGGAAGTATAGGATCTCCCTAGTCCTAGAAGAGAATGAGTTGGACTCCTATATCAATGAGGAAGTTCCAGTTCTAGAGAGAAATGAGGCTAAGTCCTTGCATAAGAATAATTTGGTTATGGAAAAGAGAATCATTGCTTATTCTATCAAGGATCATCTCATACCACGGGTGTCCTCCCTCAAGACACCTAAAGCTATGTTTGATGCCCTAACCAAATTGTTTGAAGGGAAGAACATAAACAGGAAGATGATTTTGAGAAATCAATTGAAGAATGTGAAGATCCAAAATGCTGAGACTATTCAGTCTTACTTTACAAGGGTGTCTCAGATCAAGGAGAAACAAGAAGCAGTAGATGAAGAAGTGGAAAATGCAGAGATTGTGATGACCACCTTGAATGGTCTCCCTAGATCATGGAACTCTTTCATTCAAGGAATCTGTGCTAGAAAAAAGTTAGTCAAGTTCAGCAGGCTATGGGAAAAATTCTCTCAAGAATAATCTAGGATAGCAGCTCGAGAAGAGAAGATGGGTAGTGAAGATCAAGCTCTCACAGTTCACTCGAAGAAAAACAAGAGGAGCAATTATCACTCCAAAGGTAAGACCTCACACTCTAGAAAATATCTAAATACTATTAGATGTTACACATGTGATGAGAAAGGTCACATGTCCAAATTATTCCCTAACAAAAGAAATCTAAGGAAGAATAACAAGAGAAGACATCATGCCCATGCTACAAAGGATGATGAACCTTCCACAAAGAGAATCAGACAAGAGAGTGATGACTCTTCAAGTGAGGATGAATATGTTCTGATCTTCACTCTCATGGGAACTATTTCACATGGAAGCAATGATTGGATTATAGATAGTGGTGCTTCCAAGCACATGAAAAGATTTAAAGAATCATTTGTAAAGCTATCTGAACATGAGTCACCTCACAAGGTGAAACTTGGGGATGACTACCAGTATCCAATAAAAGGTAGTGGTGAATCCTTCTATAAGCTAGACTCTGGAAATTCTTTGAAGATGAAGAATGTATTATTTGTTCCAAGACTAAAGAAGAACCTCCTCTCCATATCTGCATTGGATGCAAAAGGAATGAGGGTTTCTTTTGTAGATGGACAAGTTCTTATGTGGACAAAAGGAAATACTTTTGATGATGCAATTGTGATCGAAGAACAAGAAGGAGGTCTATACAAGTTGAAGGGCCAACCAGTTCAATATTTGGTTCATGACATAGTAGAACCAAATGAACTTTGGCATAGAAGGCTTGCACATGTGCATTACAGAGCACTACCACTTGCAAGCTAAGCTGTTGAAGGTCTTCTAGAAACACAAGCAAAACATTAAGGGGTTTGCAAAGGATGTGCGAAAGGAAAGAATACAAAGAAGACATTTCCAAGTAGTGAGAGCAAAGCAAAAAGAATCTTGGAAATCATCCACTCCGATGTATGTAGACCAATGTCATCAAGCTCACTAAGTGGGTATGTGTACTATGTTTCTTTTATTGATGACTTTTCTAGGAAGACATGGATTTACTTCATGAAAAATAAAGATGAAGTGTTTAGCAAGTTCAAGGAATTCAAAGCCTTGATCGAGAACCAGAAGGAAAAGAAGAAAAAGACTTTTCGATCAGACAATGGCAAAGAATTCACTTCAAATGAGTTCAAGGAACTATGTAAGGACTCAGGGATTAAGAGGGAGTTTTCCACTCCTTACAATCCACAACAGAATGAGGTTTTAGAGAGGAAGAATAGAACCATCATGGAAGCTGCAAGAGATATGATTCATGATCAAGATCTTCCTATGCATCTTTGGGTAGAAGCAGCTAGAACAACAGTGTATGTACAGAACCGTACTCCACACAGAGTACTCAAGAACAAGACTCTTGAAGAAGTCTTCTTCGGCAAGAAACCAGAAGTCAGCCATCTCAGAATATTTAGTTGTCCTGTGTACATACACATTCCAAAAGAGAAGAGAACAAAATCAAATCCTTCAAGAAATAAGGGTATATTTGTGGGATACTCTGAAAGCTCGAAGGCTTACAGAATATAATTCCCAGTATTCAAAAAGATTGACATCAGCAGGGATGTAACATTTGACGAAGATTCAGCCTACATCAAATCTAGAAAGAAACCTGCTAAAGAACCTGAAGAAGTAGAAGCTCCTAGAATTCATGATACAATCATGAACGAAGAAACTCAAGAAGAAGATCGAGAATTTGAAGAACCACAAAGACCTATAGATCCACCACAGGAGAAGAATCCTCACAAGAGGAAACCTGCTTGGGTACGAGAGATTATCCAAGGTGCGGAAAGATATGGGGTTCTAGAAGAGAATCTCAGAGAAAGAAAGAGGACCAAATACTGTTCTAGTTATGTATCTTTACTATGTGAATTTATTGATAAAGAACCTTTCGAGTATGAAGAAGTGGCAAAGCGAAAAAGAATGGAAGGATGCGATGATCGAAGAGTATCAATCGATCATGAAGAATGATGTTTGGGATGTTCTCCCAAGACTAGAAGGGAAGTCAGTAGTAACTTCCAAATGGACCTACAAGACCAATCATGATGCATACGATAGCATTGAAAAGTATAAGGCAATATTTGTGGCTCAGGGTTTCTCTCAGAAAGAAGGAATAGAGTATGAAGAAACCTTTGCACCTATAGCCAGATACACTTCCATTAGATCGGTACTTACTGTGGCTGCAGTGATGAAATGGAAGATACACCAAATGAATGTCAAGACTGATTTCTTGAATATGTTAGAATAATCAACCCATAGTAGTTACCCACTTAGACATTATTTCATTTATTTTGTCTTATTTGCCTAGTCCATGAGTCCCACCATGTGCAAGTTGATAATTTCCTATCCATAGAGGTCAAAATTTCCATTATTGACTCATGGAGCACTTGGGAAAGTCCTGGGAATCAAATCTTCTTTATTCCTGGCCTCCTAGGCGCCCTTCTGCTTTTTCTGCTTTATTGCCTGCTTTTTCAGTGTTTTAAGGCACATAGGAAAGCAAGACTAGGTGAGGTGAATCAGCTTTGTTGCCTCTTCCTCCTCCACTCTTTCCTCCATGAAAAAGCATGTATGAGCTGCCATTTGACCACTCTTTAGCTTGCCCATTCGTCCT
>LPNX010520370.1:0-108830 GCA_001517045.1 Pseudotsuga menziesii | reverse complement strand
ACACCTATGGGGGATTTGCCTATTTTGGGTAAGCCTGCTTTATGCTAGATTTGGATGCTTCCTTATGCATTCGATTTGATCATGTATTCTATATATTCATCAGCCTATTTTATTACAGGGTTGGCTATTGTACACTCAGTTAATATAATTTTGTGTTACAACTCCATATTCAGTCTCCATTGTTGATAATTTGCATGATCAATTGTTAATTGCTGTGAGTGAAATTAATCTACTGCAGGCCTGAATTTCTACAGAATGGTGTAGTAGAAGAGGAAGTGTATGTGGAGCAGCCACTCGGTTTTGAGACACATGACAGGGAGTTTCATGTGTGTAGACTGAAGAAATCCCTATACGGTTTGAAACAGGCACCCAGGACATGGTACGACATAATTGACATATTTCTATCTAGTTTGTGATTTACCAAGAGTAAAGCAGATTCCAACCTTTACTACAAGGTGGAAGGTGGCAACCCGGTGATACTTCTACTATATGTAGATGATCTGTTTGTGATAGGAATGGATGGGTTGATTGCTGATACAAAGAGAAGGCTTGCTACTAAGTTTGAGATGAAGGACTTGGGAATGATGCATTATTTCCTAGGTATGGAGGTGTGGCAGACTACAGATGGAATCTTTCTTGGACAAGGAAAGTATGCAGTAGATATCCTAAAGAGATTTGGGATGATGGACTGCAAGGAATTAACCACACCTATGGCATCAAACCTGAAGCTATTGACTGATGCTTCATCAGATATAGTTGATGTCATGATGTATCGTTAGATGATTAGGTCCTTGATGTACCTGACAAACATGAGACTAGATATTTTCTTTGTTGTGAACACCTTGAGCCAATACTTGACAGATCCGAGACATGTTCACTTGATTGCTGCAAAGCATATTCTTAGGTACCTGAAGGGTACGGTTGATTATGGGCTCAAGTATAAGGATGATCAAAGGATTATCTTGGAGGGTTATGTTGATTCAGATTGGGCAGGCAGTGCCATCAATAGGAAGAGAACTTCTAGGTGTTGCTTCAGTATGGGATCAAGTGTGATTTCATGGTTCAGCAGGAAGCAATCCTGTGTGGCACTGAGTACAGCTGAAGTAGAGTATGTTGTAGCCTGTTCAGCTAGGTGTGAGGTAGTATGGCTGAGGAAGCTACTGTATGATTTGTTTGATCTCTAGTTAGATGCTACTTGTATATACTAGGACAACTAGAGTTGTGTAAAGTTGTCAGAGAATCTAGTATTCCATGACAAGTCGAAGCATATTGAGATCAAGTATCACTATATCAGGGATATGGTGCAGAGAGGAGCAATGAAGCTCCAGTATGTTGTGACGGATGAACAGATAACTGATGTGTTGACTAACCCATTGGCTACGGTGAAGTTTGAGTACTTTAGGGAGAAGCTTGGTGTTCTCCAGATCAAGGTTCCTCCCAAGAGGAAGTGATGTGTCCATGCTGAGCCATTCTGACATGGTGAGAGGATTGGTTCTTCCATGATCGGATGTAAGTGCTATGCCATTTTGACATGGTGAGAGGATTGGTTCCTTCCATGATCAGATGTAAGTGCTGTGCCATTATGACATGGTGAGAGGATTGGTTCCTTCCATGATTAGATGTAAGTGCTATGCCATTCCAACATTATGATAGGATTGGTTCCTTCCATGGTCAGATGTAAGAGCTATGACATAGCGAGAGGATTGGTTCCTTCCATTTTCAGGTATATGTGGATGCCACATCTATCATGAAAAAGGGCTAGCTCTGTGAAGACACATCTAGTATGAAAAAGGACTAGCTCTGTGTAGATGGCACATCCAGCATGAAAAAGGGCTGGCTCTGTGGAGGCTCATCTATTATGAAAAAGCACCAGCTCTGAGTAGCTTCCACATCTGGTATGAAAAAGGACCAGCTCTGTGATGCCTCATCTGGTATGAAAAAGGACCAGCTCTGTGATGCCTTACCTAGTATGAAAACAGACTAGCTCTGAGAAGGCTCATCTAGTATGAAAAAGGACTAGCTCTGAGTAGCTGCCACATCTGGTATGAAAAAGGACCAGCTCTATGATGGCTCATCTGGTATGAAAAAGGAACAACTCTGTGATGCCTTACCTAATATGAAAAATGACTAGCTCTGAGAAGGCTCATCTAGTATGAAAAAGGACTAGCTTTGAGTAGCTGCCACATCTGGTATGAAAAAGGACCAGCTCTATGATGCCTTATCTGGTATGAAAAAGGACCAGCTCTATGATGCCTTATCTGGTATGAAAAAGGACCAGCTCTGTGATGCCTCATCTAGTATGAAAAAGGACTAGCTCTGAGATGATACATTCAGTATGAAAAAGGACAGTCTCTGTAGAGGTTCCTACGATGAGAAGAATCAAGAGATAGCACCTGTGATGATGTCCAATGATGATCTAGATCGAGTGATGATGATCTAGATCCAGTGACGATGATCCAGCAGTGTTGATCCATATCAAGTGATGATAGCCAGTGATGATATAGATCGAGTGATAATCCATATCCAGTGATGATGCCTCAGATGATCTAGATCCAATGATGATGTCCCATGATGATCTAGATCGAGAGATGATCCAGATCCGATGACTTGAAGATGAAGGTGACTTGAAGACAAATATGACTTGAATAATCAGAGAACCTGAGATGTAGATGACACGATGATCCATTTGATACAGAGAAGAAGACCAATGCTGGAAATTGTGTGGAAAGAATACCTTCCTAGTTAAGAGGGAGTGTTGATGTATTTGTAAGTTCGGAATGTATTAATCTATGTATCTTATGTATTGTAACCCGATGTTTATTCTGAGATGCATCTATAATGTAATTGAGTCATGTTGTCATGCCCCGATGTTCCAATCAATAGAATCAATAATGTAAACAAGTCATGTCAAGTCATAGTGAGTAACCCTCCGATTGTCTAAGGGTTAAAGTCCCCACAGTTCTAGGGCACTAGGGTTGTTAGACTCTCCTAGTAGAGTTCGGCCTTGGTAGGGTTTTAGTAATGTTAGGATTAGTATAAATAGATAACTGGAGTCTCTATTTATCACACAACTCATACACAGTCAAGTGTAGCGCATAGTTGAGGAAGGAGAAGACACTAGGGCTAGATAAGAAGAAGGTTACTGCTGTCGGGAGATCACTTACTATTTTGGGGCTTTTCTATTTTGGTGCTGATTCTATCTCTGAGGAAGTTGTGGGTTTTTCACCATTTATGGTTTCCCTGAGGATAAACACTGTGTTCATTGTCTCTTGTGTTTGATTGCTGTTCTTGTTATTCTCTTAGTAAATATCCTAATATAATGCTAGCTTAATGATGAAATTCTAACAGTTAGAAGAAGGGAACCTAATAGTGTTGTTATGGTGTTGACCACTTAAATCATCCCTTATTGACTTTGAAAGTGTGAGTTTATCATTTGTCATTGATGAACATGTCGAACCAACCATATGGATTTGAAATTGTTAATGGAGTTCAATTGGTGTAGTTAATCTGAATACTTAATCTGGAAAGTGATAGTTATCAATCTTGGATTCGTAGTGTCTTGTTGATTTTGAATTGAACCTTATTAGGACCTATAGTAAATGTAATTTAGTTGTGCAATTGATCCAATATTCTTGTAATAATGAGATGTGGGAGTATTTTGTTGATTGTTGTGGGAGTATTTTGTTGATTGTCTAGTTTTTTTTCCAAAGGAAAAATCATATTTTTTTATTAATATATGAATGGATAATTACATTCTTAATATGATCACCACACTTTGTGAATTAGGATAATTGAATGTATAGATAAAGTAGTATAGAATACAGTTGATTATAATTCCATTAATCTAGAAAATATTCATAAATCCACTAAGTCCATTACAAATCCTAAAAGCAAATTCAGGTTCAAAATGGAAACAACTCAATGGAAACCCTAGAGAGAGAGAGACCGAGTTTACCAAATATGTGAGGCCATCCAATAGTGAGTGTTTAGGCAAGGTGAGGATTCACGTAAGGGTAAAAATAATGATGATGAAAATATTTATAAAGGTATTCATGACTACGCCGATCACAAAGTAGGTTTTAGAAGAAAACACATAATTTATGCAGAAAAAGTTGGTGGTGCACTTGGACCTCTTAGGGTTTATGCTCATATCAGGTCTTATAAAATATTTGATTATAAACTCAATATTTGTAACATATAAAAGGAGATTAATTAGAGTTGGTATGGGGATGCTTTAAACATTCATTTATTAAAACCATTTTTCATATTAATATCTTTACAATGCTTAAGAAGTTTCAAGTTATCACATATACAAATTTGGCATAACATAGAATTCAAGTCCAAAGTAATGTGAGCAAATTGAACATGCAAGATGGTTTTATTTAACTATGTGTGCATCAATGGGGAACGTGGGGTTTTCTCCAAGATTTTTCGACATTCCAACACATTTTGAAAACCATACTTGAAGCTGATCCTCAATTCATCTTCAATGGATGCCTCTTGAAAAGCATTTCCCTGCAACACATAACACCATAAAAATTGTTTGTGATAAATCAATTATTTGTTCGCTACAGTTACAAAAAAATTGGCTACAAATAATGATCATTCGATTCTTACAATTCATGCTCTTAGTTTTTTATATCCATCCAAGACCAGTTTGTGCTGTCCATGTTTTTCTACTATTTCCTTCATCGCTTTAGAGGTGTCAAGAGACTATGAAAGGTTTCAAATATGTTAGATATTGAAAGTTAGATATATTTAAAAGTAAAAAAAAAATGAACATTTTTCATTGAAAATATGATATGTGTCATACCTTCTTGAACCGATTGGTTGAGTCTTTCGTTGTTTTCTCACTTCCTTCTCCTTTGCATCATCTATGAGCACCTTCCACTCCTATGAAACCATCGAAGGATTCTCATACGTAGTGTTAATTTGCAAATTGTCCCTATAATCTTCCCTAACATATTTTAAATTTAAGCCAGCTGTTGCGGTGACACATTTTTTGTTTAAGGTATCACCAAAAAATTTAACCATGTGGTTCATCAAATAATCTTTCAAGTCGTTATTTTGGGAATTCTACTGTGTATGAATAGTGGGTCCAAAAATCTCCAACACCTTCTCACGCAGGTTCTTATAAAAAACATAATTTACTACAAAAACAATATTATCATTAATTAAAAATAATTTGAGGTATGTGGCTTTGATTACATGAAAAAAAAACTGAATTAATTAAATAATACCTAAAATATTTGGTATCTTGATTGGAACACAGTCCTTTTCCACCAATAATTTAATGGGAAATGATCCTTTGCTAACCACACGTACTGCTCCAAGATAGCAACTTTCACATTTGATGCTACTCTCCTCTCTAACATCCTATGAAGTAGTAATGGGTGAAGGGCCCTACTGATATCCAACTTCTAGTAAGGTTGTAGAATTTGAAGGGAATTTCTGGTTAGGAGAGTCAAATAGCCTCGTTGGTACAGTATATTCCCATTGTGTTGAACCATCGCTACTGCCAATATTGACATCTACATCCTGTACTAGATGCACAGGTGTTGTCTCCAAAAATTCCTACAAAAAAGGAAACTTTAATTGATTAGATCATATAAAAAATAGAGAAATAAAATAACATAAATGAATATATGTCATAGTTCATAAAATATTTCAAATATGCCACTTACCCTGAACTGTACTATTGTTTTCCTCAAATCACCAATTATTGCTTTGATTTCTTCAGTCATAGGTCTGATTTTTATAATTCTAAGAAGTTCTTGATTGGAATTTTTTGAATCCTTCTTCACAGTTCCCATTGGGTTAGTTGAATAAAAGATACCTTTCTCAATGAACAACTCATCATCATGATGTAGTGTCCTCTACAAACATCAATCAATAAAAGTAGTTAATTTATTTTTATCATTACAAAAAATCACGTGAAAAAAATATGAATTTAATAAAAAAAAAAATATTTTAATCATATTTAGGTACTATTAGGCTAACATTTCCCTTATGGGACACCATTGGGTATTTACCATGGTCATCCTTCCACAATACAATAAGAAACACATATTCATATTGAAAAGTAAAAATTGAACGATGTCTAACAAACATGATTAATGAAGAAAAGCTTTAGATTTATTATGACAATCATGTTTACCTAACCAAAAGCTGCAAGCGTGTTTTGAGTACCCCCCTACCACAATATAATAAGCATGATATCATCTTGAAATATAATATTTTTTACAATATTCCTACATAGTGTTTACAATATGCTCGCACAGTATTTATAATATGCCAACACAGTGTTTACAATAATGCTCGCAAGCGGCTTCAATAATGCCCGCAAGGGGATTGAATAATGCTCGCAAGGGGGTCACAATAAGAATATAAAAAAACGCTCATAATCATAATACCAAGGTGTACCATAAAGGTGGATAACCAACCCCTTTCACCCATAAGACCAGAAATACCAAGGACTTTAATATTTGTCAAGCTATCAACAAGTTATTCCACATATTTAAGTGAAATCATTGTTTAAAACTTTAATATGTTTGTATTTTATATATTGCATGGATATTTGAATATATACATATAGATATAAATTGTTATGAAGTAATTTTTTATTCTCAAACTTTAAGGATCCATCTTTTTACTTGTTATCTTAGACTAATCATTAGATTTTCCATCGCCTACAATATTTGGACTCTCGATAATGTGATATCCTACATTTTGAGATATTTTTCATAAAACCTAGGAGCATTGAGTCAATGAGTGGACAAAGAATAGTCATTAGAACAGAAGAGATGTATAAGAACATTAATATGGATGGATGGCATGCTAGGAACTCCATCACATTGTACCAACTCTTTACATGCAAGAACCCCATCCCTTAAGTACAATCTTGTTATTATCTTAGATATACTTTAGCTTCTATTAGATTCTTATAGTTACTTAAGGCATGGTTAAAATAGCCTATAGTGCTCTGGCTTTGCTTACACTTCACCACATAGACGGTACAGTTTTTAATAGGGATGATTAAATTCAGTAAGTATAAGTTTTAGGTGCCACCAAAGCTATAGCATAGGATCCAAGGGATGAGTGTAAACATTTTTCCAATGACGTAAGAGATATAGGTTTCAAAGTATAGTTCCAAGATTATTATAAAGGTTGGGCTTAGGAGGTCTCAAGGAAGAAGGTCCAAAGGAGTAATTTTTTGAGTTAAAAAAAGTTGAGTTTCAGGTGCAACCAAGGTGTATGTCTGATGCATAGGTTAGGATAGTCCCACAAAAGTGTGATTTCCTAAGGGTATTCCCAAGGAGTATGAGGCCATATGGTCCAAAGGAAGAGTTTCAGGAGGTTCCATAGTCATAGGTGTGATTGATATGGTGGTTAAAAAGGAAGGATGAAAAGTATGTTTCAAAGACAAAGGTTATAATATGAGGTCCCCAAGGTGCAGGTATGATGCCGAGTTTTCAAAGTGTTTTACTCCCAAAGATGAGTGCATAGGTTAATAGGTTTAGTAAATATTTATATTTCAAATGATTTCTATTGTAAACTTTCATATCCAAACATGATAAGCAACTAGGAACCGAATTAATGGTCCCTACAACCATCACTATAAATATCATTAGAAGCCCATACCTCACTGGATAAGCTATTCATCATGATTGATCCTCCTCACCTAACCGAATCGTACCATCCCATACTTAATTGAACTAGTATCAGGCTAGATAGTATGTGTCATGAAATCCCTTATAAGACAAGACATGATTGTATATCTATCCACTATCCATAAGTAGGGTTTATTGTTAGGGTATGTTGTAGCAGGGTTTATAGGAAGTAGGTGAATTATTTTTTTGTAAAAAACCATCCATCCTAATCAATAAGTGGAGGGAATATAGGAGAAAACCCTAATTGTATCTATCCACATTGTATATCTATCTACTATCCATAAGCGGGGTTGATTGTCAAGGTATGTAGTACCAGGGTTTATAGGAAGTAGGTGAAGTATTTTTTGTATAAAAACACCCGTCCTAATCAATCGATGAAGGGAAGATAGGAGAAAACCCTGACTGTATCTATCAATAAAACCCTAATTGCAATCTATGGAGGGAATATAGGAGCAACTGTCATACATGCAAAGCATTATATCTTATGCTAGAAAACTAGTTAATGGATTAAATGAAAGCAATTGACTTACCAAAGACATCTCTACAGGGAAAACACATACTTATACTGGATCTTGGTTCTGAAGCTGCCTTATCGTATGCTTTTCCTAATGCCTTAGTGACCTTCACCTTTGATTATGGGTCTCAATCTCAATTTGTCAATGTCCCTTTGCGTCTGTTTTGGATATGAAGGGTGTAGGAGAATTAATACATCCTTATTACATAGTATTGACCTTAGTATAACTTTATTTTCCCACATGTAATGATATCCTATGGTTTAGACTTAGGAGAATTGATTCTACAAGATATATGGCTATTTTGGCATGTTCACACCTACAACAGTGCTCTAGTTTGGTCAACCCAGCCCATGTTCACCCTCTTAATTCCATGGCGTGCTACCTCCTTGATTTGGGGGATATTGGTTTGACTAAGGGTGCTAGTGGTGTATTTTTCCTATTTTGGTTCTCCCAAGAGAATTTATTTCCATCTTGAGCCTCCCACTCACCTCTATATTCTCACCCACGTATTCTTTGGATTATTTAATTCCACAACACACTTCACCAATGTTCACACCTTGGTTTGTGACTTTTTGGGCTGATTTGGAGCTCCATTGATCCACCTAGGGGGGATCGAGGTCAAATCTCACCATGACACATGTACAACTCCAATTGACTTCCAGAGCATCATTTTTTTTTTCCAATGTATTGTAAATGTATACAATAACATATACAATATGCATGATAATAATATGATAAACAATTAGCACCATTCACATGTGTTATTCCAGCTATTTTTCGTCTCTTTGTTGATTTTCTTGCACATTTTGTCAAGCAATATGAGTGTGAATATTTTTATAGCTCCTAGATCTGATTTAGAAGCAAATTATCACATGGTGTTAGAGCTAGTTGGAGCTACAAACAAATCTTGTGAGGTTTGAGTTCCTGTTTAGGGCATATTTCCAGAAAACATGAGTGTTTTCTTTGCAGGTTTAACAATATTTTTGTGACAAGTTGCACAAGAAGGATGGAGAAATATCAATATCTTCTTACTCCATTCAATTATTTTTAATGGAAGGCCAATATGGTCATCCATTTGAGGTCCAAGGGCCTCTATCGGGTCACCATGGGAACTGAACACGAGCCAAATTTTGCTATGGAGAATGGTATGTTTTTTAAAAGACTTGATGAGGCATTTGGTATGCTCTGCCTTGACACTTCAATAGAACTTATCTTTCATATATAAAGTCTTGACACACTCAATTAAGTTTGGGTCAAGTTTGACTCACTATTCGGGAAGACAGATGAAATGAGAGGCCATCAACTTGAGAATGAGCTAATCTCATTAAGCCCGACTCACTATGAGACCATTGAAGACTTCTTCACCAATTTTAAAGTGCTAGTATTTCAGCTAAAACAATTTTGCATAGAAGACAGATGATCAGCTTATATTGTCCATTGTTTCTAGGTTGGGGCCGAAGTATTCTGTGTATGTTTCAACATTTCACTCTAGCAAACTTACAACTAGAAATAGGAAGATGCCTACGCTAGAAGATTTCATAGAGTCTTTGAATAAGGAGTAGGACAATATCATACAAATGGGTACCATAATCAAATACAAATATCAAGACGTTGCTTCTGGTGTATCAAATCAATCCCAGAGAAAGAAGAAAGATTTGAAGCAAAAGGAGAAAGAGAAGAAGGAATTAAGTTCATAAAGCTCTAGTTCTACTTATGGGAGCTTGAGATCCATGAGGAGGAGAAACAAGATATAAATACCCACATGTGATTATTGTAGAGGTTCAAATCTTGAGAAATATTTCTTTATAAATAAGAGGGACATCATGACCAACTCCTTGAGGAGAACCATATTGCTCTTCCAGAATTTGCAAAAAGATGGGAGCGCAAGCAAGGAAATGGTAAGGCTGAGCATGCATTGGGTGCATGGGTAAAAACCAATTTTTTTTTCTCTATTTCTGATTCACATTCTGATATATTATAACCTAAAACATCCATCCCTTCCTTGGAAACATTCCCAGTCAGTTCATCAAAGCCTCCTCCCAAAACTAGTCATTTTCCACTAGCTTTTGATGTGCCTTCTGAAAGACATTTCCCAATCCAATTATATATTTCCAATTTTGATTCTGAAGATGATATACATGATTATATACATCCTATGATAGTCATTGACTCATTTCCCCAACAATTTCATGACGAAAAGACCCAACAACCCTCAAGTTCACTAGTTGGAAATTCATAAAGTTGCCTAGTTTCCAATGCTATGCCTCTTGTATATGTTTTTGTTATGTATTGTATGTATTTTATTGGTTGGAAAGTCATATAATTGGAATTCATGGGACTTTTGTTCCATATGTATGGACTTTCTTTCACCACCCATGGTTCAAATCTCAAGTCTCCATACGTTCCAGGTTTGCTCAATTGCAATTGTGATCTAGTTGCTCACTCTTCTCTTCCTATGGATCCATTCGCTCATGGAGATACCATAACTTTGATATTTTATGCTGTGTATGACATGTATTATGATATTTCAGAGCCTCATGAGGTTTTTTAGAGAGTTATAAAGGTTCTTCATCAAATGGGGATAAATATTCGTGGTTTTATTCATGATATGGCAGCTACACATAATGCAACGTTTGTTGAATATTTTGATGTTATTTGGGAAAGAGTTTGTAGGGATATATTTTCCATGGTTGATTATGATGTTATATCATAGTATGATTGAAGAAAAATACATTTTATGATGCCCCTCAATCATCAAATGATGACCATCAAAGGGCCTCTCCACGTGATCTTTGTTCACAACACTTTGATGCATTGATGCATGATCTTGGCATCCACAACATCTTCACCAAGTCCATCACCAAGAAGTTGTTCTTTCAGCTCATTCAAGTGAAGAAGAGGACCTTATGAAGACCTTTTGATCTCTTTCATATCCATTTTTGAGCGGATGTTTTTTCCCATGATATTTTCCTCCTTACCTCGGTTACATGGATTAGTAAACATTGTTGTAAAAGGTGACTTGTGCCTTAGTTTCCAAGGCCTTAATAAATATCGTTGATCAAATTGTACTAAGTCTGGATTAAGGGGGGTGTAGGAGTGGTAATACATACTTAGTACATATTTTTTACCTTAGTCTAACTTTATTTTCCCACATGCAATGATATCCTATGGTTTAGACTTAGCAGAACTGATTCTGCAAGATATCTGGTTATTTTGGCCTGTTCATAGCTACAAAAATGCTCTAGTTTGGTCAACCCATGCCATGTGCACCCTAATTAATTCCTTGGGGTAATACCTCCTTCATTTGGGGGATCTAAGCTTGACTAAGGGTGCTGGTGGTGCAATTTTCCAATTTTGGCTCTCCCAGGAGCATTTATTTCCACCTTGAGCCTCCCACTCGCCTCTATATTCTCACCCACACACGCGTTGGAGTCTTTAATGCCCCAACACACTTCACCAATTCTCACACCTTGGTTCGTGATTGTTTGGGCTGATTTGGAGCTTCATTGGTCGACTTAGGGGGGATTGAGGTCAAATATCACCATGACACATGTACAACTCCAATTGGCTTCTAGATCCTCATGAATTTTGTCCAATGTATTATAAATGTATAATATAGCATCTACAAGATGCACAATAATAAAATGATCATAAATTAGCACCATTCACATGTGCTATTCCAGCTATTTTGTGTCTCTTGTTGATTCTCTTGCACATTTTATCAAACACTTTGAGTGTGAATATTGTTCTAGCTCCTTAATCTGATTGAGAATAAAATTCTCATAATGGGGGTGGACATCCTTAAGCATAGAAAACTACCAAATCTGGGATACCATTAAAATTGAGCTGAAGCCCGACGCCCACCCAATAAAAAGAGGCTTATAGGAAGAACCCGTACTGCAAAAATTGAGTCAAACAAGAAATTGAACTGTTTCTGGTGAAACTTAAGGGGTTCACCACGCTCACAAGCTATATTTCTGGTTGTTTCAAGGAAGGGGTCCACTGATTGAACAAGAGTTGATTCCTCTCAGTAGTAGGATTCTCAACCAAATTGCCCCACTTTTGGTTAGTGCCTCTACCTCCTCCACATGCGGCCTATAGTATATTTTTGGTTGTGTCAAGAAAGGGTTCCCTGAATGAATAAGAGTCGATTCCTCTCAGTAGTAGGATAATAAACCAAATATCCCCGATTTTTGTTAGTGCCTCTACCTCCTCTGCATGCAGCCTAAAGAAATCTTTTTGGTTGTGTCAAGGAAGGGTTCATTGAACGAACAAGAGCTGATTCCTCTTAGTAGTAGGATTCTGAACCTAATTTCCCTGCTTTTGCTTAGCACCTCTACCCCCTCTGTGTGCGGCCTATGGAAAGCTTTCTAGTTGTGTCAAGGAAGGGGTTCGCTAAATGAACAAGAGCTGATTGCTTTCAATAGTAGGATTCTCAACAAATTCTCCCCACTTTTGGTTAGCGCCTCTACCTCCTATGGGAACAGGCTATAGATAGATTTTTGGTTGTGTCAAGGAAGGGGTTCTCTGAATGAACAAGATATGATTCCTCTCAGTAGTAGGATTCTAAACCAAATCGCCCCGCTTTTGGTTAGTGTGTCTACCTCCTTTGCGCGTGGCCTATAGAAATATTTTTGGTTGTGTCAAGGAAGGGTTTGTTCAATGAGAAAGAGTTGATTCCTATTAGTAATAGGATTCTCAAAACAATTGCCCGCTTTTGGTTAGTGCCTCTACCTCCTCTTTGTGCATCCTATAGAAATATTTCTGGTTGTGTCAAGGAAGGGGTTCGTTGAACAAACAAGATTTGATTCCTCTCAATAGTAGGATTCTCAACCAAATTGCCTCGCTTTTGGTTAGCATATATATATCCTCTAAACGCAACCTATATATAGCTTTTTGGTTGAAGGGGTTCGTTGAATGAACAAGAGATGATTCCTCTCGGTAGTAGGATTCTGAACCAAATCGCCCTGCTTTTGGTTAGCACCTCTACCCTAGCTTTGTGATATCGAGTTGGAAATAGCATGCAAAGGTATCGAAATCATAAGGTACCAGATCATGAAACATTGTTTATTCACCTAAAACTAAATTTAAACTTTTAGGAAGACAACCATAAAGAGCTACTAAAACATGTTAAATGTGGACAAGTTAAATTCCACTCAGAATATGAGTTACATAACAAGTTAAAAGCAATACTAAGAGATTTTCAGTAGTTGTTGAATGTAATAGTCGTTGGAAAAATAAAATATAAATATTATCTTCATAATATTCAATTCAATACAATTAGGAAACCAAACTTATATTCATTACTTCTTCCATAATAATCAATTTAAATAAGGTAAATGAGGCCAAGCATGAGGATGAGGTTGATTATGATGTCGATGATGAAGATGGTGATGAAGACGATGATGAAGATGGTGATGACGACGATGATGAAGATGGTGACGACAACGATGATGATGGTGTTGATGACGATGACAACGACGACGACGACGACGACGATGACACTAATGAAGAAGATGGTGAGGATGAAGACGATGATGATTATGATGATACCATTGATGATCATGATGATGATTATGATACCATTGATGATCATAAAGATGAAGATGATGATGGTTATGATTATTCTAATGAGGATGAACATGATGATGATGATTGTGATTATTCTAATGAGTATGAACATGATGATGATGATGAAGATGAACATGATGATGATGATGATGATGATGATGATGTTGATGATGAACATGAACATGATAATGATGATGATGATAACGTTGATGACGATGATGAGGCTGAGGATGAGTATGAGGTTGATTATGATTTTGATGATGACGATGATGAAGATGGTGGTGATGATGATGACGATGACGACGACGATGATTATGATTATGATACCATTGATGATCATAAATTATGAATATGATGATGGTTGTGATTATTTTAATGAGGATGAACATGATGATGATGCTTTCTATTATTCTATTGAGTATGAACATGATGATGATGATAACATTGATGATGATGATGATTATAACATTGACGATGATGAGGCTGAGGATGAGGATGAAGTTGATTATGATGATGGTGATGATAACAATGATGGAAATGATGACGATGATGAATATGGTGAGGATGAAGATGACGATGATTATGATGATACCATTGATGATGATGATGATTATGATACCATTGATGATCATAAATATGAAGATGACTATGGCTGTGATTATTCTAATGAGGATGAACATGATGATGATGATGAAGATAAAGATGAACATGATGATGACGATGATGATGAAAAAATTGATGACAATGATGATTATAACATTGATGATGATGAGGATGATGACAAGGATGAGGTTGATTATGATATCGATGATGACAATGATGAAGATGGTGATGATGATGATGATGATGATGATTATGATACCATTGATGATAATAAATATGAAGATGATGATGGTTGCAATTTATCTAATGAGGATGAACATGATTATGATGATTTCTATTATTCTAATGAGTATGAACATGATGATGATGATGAAGATGAACATCATGATGATGATGATGATAACATTGATGACAATGATGATTATAACATTGGTGATGATGAGGCTAAGGATGAGGATGAGGTTGATTATGATGATGATGATGATGATGATGATGATGATGATGATGATGATGATGATGGTGATGGTGATGACGATAATGATGAAGATGGTGATGATGACGATGATGTTGGTGTTGATGATGGCGATGATTATGATTATGATGCTAATGAGGAAGATGATGAGGATGATTATGATTATGATGATACCATTGTTGATGACGATTATTATGATACCATTGATGATCATAAAGATGAACATGATGATGGTTGCGATTATTCTAATGAGGATGAACATGATGCTAACGATTGTGATTATTCTAATGAGGATGAACATGACAATGATGATGAGGATGAACATGATGATGATGATAACATTGATGGCGATGATGATTATAACATTGACGATGATGAGGATGAGGATCAGTTTGATTATGATGTCGATGATGATGATGATGAAGACGGTGATGATGACAATGATGAAGATGGTGATGATGACGATGATGCTGGTGTTAATGATGGTGAGGATGATGATTCTAATGATGAATACAGTGTGGATGAAGATGACGATGATTATGATGATACCATTGATGATCATGATGATGATTATGATACCATTGATGATCATAAAGATGAAGATGATGATGACTGCGATTATTCTAATGAGGATGAACATGATGATGATGATGATAACATTGATGACAATGATGATTATAACATTGATGATGATGAGGATGAGGACAAGGATGAGTTTTATTATGATGATGACGATGATGAAGATGGTGATGATAACGATGATGAAGATGGTGATGACGACAATGATGTTGGTGTTGATGATGGCAATGTTTATGATGATGATGATGCTAATGAGGAAGACAGTGAGGATGAAGATGATGATACCATTGATGATGATTATTATTATGATACCATTAATGATAATAAAGATGAATATGATGATGGTTATGATTATTCTAATGAGGATGAACATGATGCTGATAATTGTGATTATTCTAATGAGGATGAACATGATGATGATGATTGTGATTATTCTAATGAGGATGAACATGATGATGATGGTGATGAGCATGAACATGATGATAATGATAACATTTATGATGATGATGATTATAACATTAAATATGATGAAGCTGAGGCTGAGGATGAGTTTGATTATGATGTCGATGATGATGATGATGAAGATAGTGATGAAAATGATGATGAAGATGGTGACGATGACGACGATGATGGAGTTGATGATGGCGATGATGATGATGATGTTTATGATACCAATGATGATCATAAAGATGAAGATGGTGATGGTTGTGATTATTCTAATGAAGTTGAGCATGATAATGATGATGATTATAAAATTAATGATGTTGAGGATTATAACATCGATGATCATGACTCATCATAAATATTGTCATCGTCATCTTCTTCATATGAATCAACATCTGGTCCATAATCGCTATCATTAAAAGGATCACTCATATTATCATCAACATCAACATCATTTTTGGTTATATATTCATCATCGATATCATCACAAAGTACAAAATCATCTTCTATGTCATTTGGATGATCAACTTCTTGATCGAATTCTTCATATGACACATTTGTGGTGTCCAACTGCTCCCGATATGCATAAACTTATTCTTTGACATCGTCTTCTTCCTCTGCTTTATACTTGACCGATATTCATTTTGGATCATATATAACAATGTATTCCAAACCTGCTTTACTTGGCACCTCTAAGTAAAATACCTACTCACATTGACTTACATAAGGCTCTATACCCAGTTCAAGTGCCCTTCTATTAAATATGGTAAATCGATTGACATGCTCAATGACAATTCTTTCAGGATCACGTTCATTCATTCGTAGCCTGTACCATTTGACCTCAAAAAAAAATATTTTAAAGTAATTAAAGTCATACTCAATTATATCTTCCAAATAACCATATTACCTATTTTCAGATACTTTTGGATGCTTGTCACTTATAGAGGAAACATTAGTGACTTGAAAAAAAGCATCTATCCCACAATCAAATGTTTTCTTCTTGTCATCCAACTTTTTGATGCAAAAATTACGACCATTGGACCAAATAGCCTTGTGGTGTATCAACTCCATCATGCCTGACTCAGTAAATACATATATAAGAAGAAATAAACAAAAGAAATACATTTATAAAATGGGAAACAACAAGAAAATGATCAAGATAAATATAATTTCCTTTTTATCTTTTAAACCACATGCTAAATCAATTTCCCTTTGTATAAGTTCACTGGGATATTCTTCTCGACGATGATGCATTGTTTTAATCAATTTACTCACCCCTTCCCATGATAAGGTACCATAGAATTATATACATTGTTCTATCCATTTCTCCATCCAATCAATATTGTTTGTAATGTATAAATATACTACATCCCACACATTACCAACTATATGGAAAAACAACAATTTAAAATTGTAAATTAGCTATCATTAAAGGAAATTAAATTTACCTTAAAATACCGATGGAATAATAAAAATTGCATGAGTAAGATATATATGAAATTGAAAAATTAATTGTAGAATAAATTAAATCTACACCATCTAATTACCTTTCAATTTCATTGTTCTACCTTTCCCCAACAGGATCTCCTCTTCAAATTTGTTGATGGAGTTGACATGCCAAATGCGAGGAAGATTGATATTTTTTGCTAAATTTGAAAGATATTGACTAGTGTACATCATGGATTGATATATCGTATATCACTGCACAATAGAGCCCTCAGGACTTGCTCTTTATCTAACAAAATCATTCAATGACTTCAAATTCCTTTCCACCATCCACATTTAACTTGTGTGTACAGGTCCAGATAATTCAATCTCCTCAACTTGGTGTATGAGAGAGTGTTCTTATACATTGAAAAATCCTGGAAAAATCCTGGAGGTAGATACTTCTGCATTTCACACATTAGACAAGGAACTTCTCTCTTCCAGTACCTAATATCTTATTTATGGATTTATTTAGATGAAATCCACCTACAAATGATGCAAGAAAATAACAATGATCAACAAGATTGAGTCCTATATAATAAAGTTCCAAGTTGTAAAACACAATATGTCAATAAGCTATGCAACAAAGTGAACAAACATTTTCATGCATATGAATTGTTAATCACCTCATGTATTTACCAAGATCATATATAATTATGTTGTCGTCCTCAAAGCTATCTGGGAGAGATAGAGGTAAAACGTACTGTAACAAAAAAAATCATTATTTATTTCCAAATAAGAGACAACACTTACTAAAAATATGTACTAAATGGAAATTATATATGTAAATAATTACCTTAATGAATGTATGCCTGTCACATGCCCCAATTTTGTAAAATAATGTTATCTTATTTTGATATTATTCTCAAACATTATGTTAAATTTAATGGTAAGTGGAAACTGATGACTCAGCAGAGTCAAGGATGTGGAATGTAATTCTGAATATTTAATTTTTAATAAATAAAAGTGGACACAACAGCCTGGGAGAGCTATTAAAAAGAGTGTTATTGGTCAAGTGGTGGAAGGAAATAGGTGGAGAACAAAAAGAGAAGTGGGAGCATCCTCAAACACTTCCTATGTTGCAGGTGGAGAATTCCCTACATTTGGGGTCATGATCCCCCAAGAAAGTGGGATCAGAGTAGGTGGATCAATTAATGACAACTAACCCAAAACGACCTAGGAAATCTTATTAAAAATGCCCAATGTAGAGAGCTGAGGCTGATCATTCCAGGAGAAGAATCATTCAGGTGAATGCACTTCAAGGAATTTATTGGGAAAGGGAAATTTAAGGAAGGTGTTTGAGGGGTAAACTGTAGGAAGTTGATCTAGTACAACTTTTTAGCTGAAAGATCTTACTGTAGTATGCAGAGTTGGTATTGAGTCTCAGGACTGGTACTTTGTTGATTGCTCCACCTAGTTCCAACCAAGCAGACCAAAATAAGCTCGGGGGTCCTGAGAAGTCGATGTTTGAGCGCTCTCCAGGAGTTGGTAGGGAGGAACGGCCTCCCATTGTTGTTGTCGTCCAACTTCAAAGACAGGTTTCATTATCTTTTAACTCCTATGTTATAGTTTATCTCTATATATGATCATTAAATGAATGATGTTATGATATGCTGTGTTAAAACCTCTTAGTTATTCTAAATTAAATCTGTATTGTGATGAAAGATAAATCCTACCTGTGTTTTTCCCCATCTAAAGGAATCCAGATTGTACTCTAGCACAGGTAGATTGTTTAAGTAAATAAAGTATGATAGGATTATAAATGAATTGAATATTTATGTTTAGAGTAATGAAATGTTACTTTTCAGTAGATAGATGCCTTCTAGAAAGATTATTAATTTGTTTGCAGACATGTCATTAGAAATAGATTGTGAAAATAGCATGTTAATACATAATATTACTCATAAGTACTGTTTGACATTAGTAGGCAAATTTTATCAATTATTTTCTACACAGTCTTTATTTACATAAACTGCACTTTACTTGAAAATAAAAGAATTAGTCTTATCAACTGGAAGTTAATAGTTTATGATAGATATAAATATAGTACTGATATTTTTTCCCTTTAGTAACAATTAATATTCTTGTATCTAATTGAACTAAAGTTAAAAAATATGATAAAGGTTACAGTAGTCTTTACTGAGCTTTAATTATCTAAAAGACAGTAGTAACTTAAGTTCTTAGGTTAATACTATAAATTATATTATACTTGTAGAACTGTGTAAATATAAAGAGTACTGATAAGTATGGAGGTTCTTTAACTTTGTATTCTAAGTAATCCACAGATACAAAATAAATTAAACTAACACAATTATTACAGACTGCTTTCAGTCATAACCACCATATAAACAAAATTTAACATAAACTTAAGAATGTATGTACTATTTAAATAATAGTATTATAAATGTAAATAATATTATTATGATTCTTAAACAGAGGCAACTATAGGTTAATAATTTATAAATACAGTAATAAAAATTACAAGGTAATAACATAGGAAACCTTATCCTATTTAAAATAAAAGGGAGTAAAACCCTAGCTCATGAATTGAGCATAAATGATAAATATTAAAATATAAATTATTAAATAATTCTAAGTACTGTAGTAACCTGGGCCATACTTAGGATAATTTCTTTTAAAAACTATTGTTTAACAGGTGCAATGGCATTTACGAAAGAAAAAGAGTCTATTAAAAATAGTATGCATCTAAATGTCGGGGTTTCAAACCCTTAAACTAATACATTACCATTACCGACATAATAATATTTTCTTGTGTAAACTTTGTAATTAGCGTAGATAATTAAATAATTCCATTCTCGGTCCTTTAAGGACAAATAGACTAAATAGAAAAACAACTTAATTATTAACTTAAGAGAAGATAAACCAAACAAGGGTTTTATAGGTTAAACCCTAACCTACAAATTTCATCAAATACTCAAGATTTACATCACGGCTGTGAGTACAGCTTTCAAATTATAACATATAAAAACCTGATAAATACTCAAACAAATATTAACTTCATTAACTTTCAAAAAGGGTATAAACCCTAAATTTTTATAGACTATAGCTCAATGGCCAGAAATAAAAAACAAGTTGCAGTGAAGTTATCTTCACAAGTACACATTCAAAACTGACTGTGAAGCCAAGCTTCAACCAAAAAAAAACACTACACTCACAAAGTGCATCCATCATGTCAAGGGTTTAATTTAAAAACATGTTTATAATAACTTGTAAAAGCATAAAAACAACACAATATAACTCATGGCAAGACAAGAAAGGGTATTCAAACCCTGGGGGAGTCCAACGACCACCCCAACTGCATTTAAGGAGAGAACCCATCCTTCAAACCACGGGGCTTACCCAAAGTGGAGCCATGAGCCACGGCTGTTGCGAGGGTAGTCTTCTTATCCCTGTATGAACTGCACTTCAACAAGCACCTGCAGCAAGTGCAAATCCTCGTTAGCAAATCATGTTACATGTAAAATCTTGAAAGTATTTTTCTTAATCGAAACTTGCTGTGTACAAAAGAAAGGTTTATGTCATCTTTACCTGTCATGGGGAGTATGGTGAGCCGTTTCATGAGCACTGTTACCGACAAACGGCACAGTGGAGAACCCATCAACTGTCAAAAATTCATACAGTAGCAAGCTACAAAGAGCCGAGAAGAAAACTGAAGATTAACCAAACTACACAGACCTTGGGGAGAAGGTTTCATAGGCAGTGAAATGCAAACAACAAGAAGAACAACTCCACAAATGACAAAGAAAGAATAACAATCAAAACCACTCATTGGAGGACGGAGGCAGCACAAAGTCAAGGTTTAAAGTGACAGTAACCAGGAGAACGACGACAAACATGGAAGACGAGCCCAAGCAACCCTGGAGCAGTGTAAACTGCGGGACAATACTGCTTTAGGTTAGGTTTCCTGAGCATTTTATATTCTCCACACATCGACAGGATTCCTCCACGTAGCCTTAAATTTATTCAACAACGAGGGTCGTGATCCATAGTTCTTGCATGGAGGAAATATATTATTTGTTTGATTTCATAGTGCAGGGTAAAACTATATCAACAGCCCAATAATTTGGAGCCAACCTCTAATCATTTGCATTATGTACTATATGAACCCAATCACCAAATTATTATCATGGAAGAGTTTACGTTGACAAAGCAAGGTGTCACGTATAACCATAAACATAAACCCGACGTGGAATAAGCCAAACCCTCTCTACAACAACATATAATGTTTTATATTAAACATTACCATATCGAGTTAAGCAATGGTATAACTGTTTTTTTAAATTGGTTTTAATATGTTAGATAGCATATGATATATGTTATGTTTTTAGATTAGGACATAGTTGAGTCTTAGTATAGTTTTTCTAGAGTGCATATTAACTATTACAAGACCGTGGTGACTCTAGTAACAAATATTTAAGACCCTTGAGTTGTTCCTTGCAAACTTGAACTTGATGAAGGTTGGGATTTGAGTGCTTGGTAAGTTAACCTTTGATATACCACTCATTTTTATAGCTTGGGTATAGTAAAACCCTTTTTACTTTAAGAAAATTCTAAGTCTAACATTTATAGATAGTATCTTATAATAATAATGCCAAGAAGTTAAGGCTAGAATTGAATATGTGACAATAACAAACTTTTGTAAATGGATGGCTCATCAAACAAGTCAATTATGCATAACTAAGAATTATGAATGAACTAATAACTTCCATAGCATCGAAACTATGAAGTAGTACTTTTCTTAAAAGATAAAAGTATTATCACAAAAGTATGTCGTATAGTTTATGCGACATTACTTTGTTAATACTTGGGAGTATTTCCAACTTGGCTTTACGTCTAGTGGACAGTAAGATAAATACAGAGATAAAATTGATGATAGGAATAAGGATGATCCTATTAATTTTTCCAAAATAAATAGAACTCAGAGTTATACTTGGGAACAAAATATGGGTAGCCTTAAGCTCTTGTAGAAGCGTACAATGGTCATAGTTTCTACATTCAAAAGTTCTTACTATTTATAAGATAATAGGATATGAGTACTCTTTAGAAATAAGTTAAGGGCCAATGATTATACAAACAAGACAAGATAATATTGCAAAATATTGTCAATTAAAACAATGTTTATGAGTATTACTAACAACTTAGACTAAAGAAGCAATACACATATATGAGATTCTAGTGATAAAGCCACAATTATGCTGTACTGTCATTACACTTTTTCCAAGCTTGTTTATTTGAACAATTGATGAAAATCAAATGATATTACCTTACACGAACTATCTAGTGTTTAGCAGCTTATTGTACTAAGCTTTTTAATTTGCAAACAAAATACTACTGACACTAATAAATCTTTAAAAATATATACTCGATCGATCATACCTGTAAAAACCTGTAAGGAACAGTATTCATCTGTGTTATCACGAATGCTAAGTAAGCCCTGGATCTAAAAGTAGATTCCACCTACTAACATAAAAGAGCTAATCAGTAAACTGAAGCAAATAACACACAAAATATTTTTATCCTGCTACGAAAAATAAACTGTTAAGAAACCACTTACTTAACTGATCTTTAGGCTAACTGTTAGCTGTTAGTAGAACCACAGGTTATAACATTTATTATTAACTCAAAAATTTTTAATTTTTATGAAAAATTGGGGTTGTGACAATGCCATTCTTGAGATTTAACACCACAAAAATGACCTTTTTTGTTAAGATATTTTGTATGTTCGACAAAAACTCCATCGAAAACATTATTTTCCGAATGACCTATTTTATATCATTGTTATGTTGCTATGTAAATAACCATGGAAGACTAATATTTTGGACCCCCTCTCCGGAATCAGAATTAATTACACTTTGCAATGCGTGATTGGATTCTGCAATGTCATTACAATTTTTTTCCAATTTTATCTTTGTTAGTCCTTCCATCTAAGATTCACCATATCATTTATGTTACATTCTTCCTGATATGCATTGTATCGAACACATGAGCTATTTGTAGGTGCTATTAGTAAGGAAACCTACTGAATTGCATGGGATAACTCTTCATTCCTCATGGAATCCCATTCATGCCTTCATGACATTCAATATTAAACATAAACAAAAACACATTAAAATTAATTCATGACACCCATGGTAGAGAAAATTCAATAAAAATATAAAATTCATAATATTACATATTTATATGCTACATAAAACATTTTCATACCATGACGATGTCTATTATATTCCAACTTACATAGGTGAGGTGTCATTGTTCACCACTTTTCCTAACTAGCGTGAGAAAGGTTGTGCGCATCCCGTCAACCCAAAAAACACCCGAGATATCAGCTCGACAGAGCAATCCCTGTCAGCAACACCTGCTGATAGGGATTAACCGTTGGAACCATGTTTTCATGATTATCGAGGGATTATAGTCCCTTGGGGCATAGCCAAGGAGCTCGACCAAGCCGCGAGGATGGATTCATTCCCACCGAACTATAGTGCCCACCATGCATATATTTTAGTAACTACTAATGACATGAAACAAATTCGACATTAGTACTTTAAACATGGAAGAATGCAAAAACAACTATTAGACAAGCGTAACATATAGGTGTGCAACAACGCTTGTGCCATACACATAAACTAATTCTCAGGGTAGTGTGCAGTAACTTTATCATACATTCATGCTCTTATTGACCGAGATTCATTCAATCATAGCAGGACTTGCATCATAAGCATAAACAAATAGAAACATAAACATTCACAACACCAATCACCCATTCAAATAGAAGAGATAAGGTGCTCTTCATCTGGCATGAGAAAAGGATATAGAACCTTGTAGTCTGCAGGGTGCTGACTGGTCGTATGATATGTCTTTATGACTTAAAATCATGGTTCTCATGCTCTCTGTCTTATTTCTCCTAATATACTACTATCATCTACAGATCCGCACATGGCCAGGATTAACCTCTCTAGCATTTTCACTGCTCTAGAAAAGCTTTTCTTCTAGTACTACACTAACTCTGGCTGCATCCTGCAAACTCCTGGATAATCTAATACTCATATATCTCTCTTTTGTTAACCCTTCCCCAAATAAATTGACATGCTAACCTAAAATGTAATGACGACTAACAATCACCAACCTTCTAACTATTGAATCCTTCCTATTTATACTATTTTACATGGCCACACAGAGTCGAATGCATACAGGAAGTCCGCATTAACTGTCACCATTAGCCACACTTCAGGCTACAACTGTGGTGATCATGGATTGACACGAGGCACTAATGGCCTTACTTACAGCGTGCTTCCACTCATGTGGCATCCACTGACTTAAGCCACTTCAACACCCACGATTGCCCAGTCGCTTTCAGAAATTATTCTGTACTTGTGCTACCACTTTATCCTGCTGGCATCTTCCTTCTACGCTATTCCCTCTTCCATGCAGGTGACGTCTCTTGCGCCTATTCCTTCTTCTGCACAACTTTCCTCATTCATGCAGTTTACTTTCTTGCATTTGCGTTGTGTACTGACTCTTGCACTTGTTTCCTGTGCACTCTCCCTAGGCCCAATAGGCCCCCAACACTCACAAGTGGTTCATTCTGAGCCACTAAGTAGTGGACATAGCAGGTGGCATGATATGCACAACCATTAATTTTTTTTTCCTGCTTCCTCTCTTGCGCATTTTTTCACTTGTGTTTTTTTTTTGGCGGTGTTTCCTACACTGCAGTTGAATCCTATACTCAGAAATTTTTTTAGATGTCAAGGCTTGGGGTTATACAATTTCTTCTTCGACCTCTTCTGAAAAGTCTATGTCCATAGGTTTTTCTTGTGTATGCTTCGGGCCTTTTTGTTGGTGTTCTTCTTGCTCCTCTTCATCTTTATATATTCCTTAGTCTTCCTTCTCCTCTTCTTCTCTTTTCTCTTCCTTTCTTTCCTCTTCATTCACATTCTCGGGTGCATATTTCGGTGTAGACTATTCTGCACCTCCAAATTTCTGTTGGAATTGGGCCAAAATGGGAGTAAGCCATTCTATCTCTTGGTAAGCTTCATTTTCCTGCTGCTCAAGCTCTTGCACTCTGTCAATGCTAGGGTGTTCTAATGAGGTATTGGCCAGTGCCTGTGTGAACTCATGGATTCGCTACTAAACAGGATTAATTATCCCTATCACCCTTTCACCTTCAGCATGCTTCTCAGTCATCTCCTTGTTGAGCATGCTTTCCTGGTTGCGCAAAGCTATTTCCTTGTTCAGGAGTTGCTTGAGCTCAGTACCTTTGGATATTTTTTCCTTAGTTGGCAGATTCTTAATCTTTTCCTTCATTGCCAATATCTGTAGGTATTCTTGCTACACATGTTCGAAAAGTTGTTCTACATTATCATCATTGATTAGTTGTTCCCATGCTGCGACAATTGCTTCCACCACTTTTGCATAGATGTTATCGGCTTCCCTAAGCCGGGCAACAGCTTGATTTTTCAATTCTTTCCTTTTCCGCAACACTTTAGGGGGTGTGTTGGGATTTTTGTTGGTTCTCCTTTCCTGAAACTGTTTATTTAAGTCTGCAGCGCATAACTTCCTTAGTTGGTGCACAAGTTCTACCTTAGCTTTATTCCTCATTTGACAGTGTGGTGACTACCTCCTTGACAGCTTGTTCCAGTGAGGCTTGTTTCTGGTCTTGGGATTCCAGGTATTCCCATTGGAATTTGATAACTTGATTGTGCTCCCTTGCTTTCCTAGTTGCCTTTGCTGCTTGACATGCAACCACATTTTCTTGGATTTTGATCTCCATGGCGGAAACATGTTGAAGTGAATATATCTGTGGCAAGGTGAGCTTAGAGAAATCTATAATTAATGTGTCTAATCGATGGACACCTGCCTCTTTCTTTGCTTCTTCTGTAGAAAATTCCTACGGAGGCATTTCTATTCTTAATGGAGGGAGAAGCACTGGCGTCTCCAGAGTGTCTGCTAAGTCTACATCATAGCTTTCATCCTACATTGTGTTGCACACATCTGCAATGGTCTCTACCAGCTGGTTAAATTTTGTAGTGATGGATGCCATCCAATTGGTTTGTTCGCTTGTGATCTTTCCCAAATTTTTCTCAGCTACTTCAGCAACCGCCTCGGTAAGAAGAGTCAAATCCTCATCTGTTATGCCCATGACTTGGGGTCGGTTATCCTTCTAATTCTTTCTATGCGAGATGCTCAAGACATCTTCATTTTCCTCCATGGATTGTTTTCCCCTCCTTTTCCTAGTTCTTTCGGTGCTCACCTCCTCATCAGTAGGGGGGTCTTTGTCGCCAGCATTGGGCAGGTCTCAATCTTCTTCTTCTTCTTCTTGGGAGTCATCCTGATGCTCCCAGGTACTGGTATTGGCACAAGCCTAAGATAGGTTCACTTGTGGACCCCCCTGCGGCACTTGCTTCTTTGCAGACACCTCCTTATGGTGGCTAAGCAATTCTTTAGGCTAGTCTTTGATTTCTATTTCAATATACACATCTCTCAGGATAAAGAAAGTTGAGAGTGCCTGCTTCTTGGGGTCATGGTGCAGATGCAAAATGATCTTGTGTGGCTTGGTGTGGAAGCGAATGAATGGATATTTGGCCACTGACTCGGGATTCAACCAATATTGCTTTTATACAATCTTCCTAATCCTTTCTCCTTGGAGAAGGAATGTAAGCTTCATGTCAGTCTTGCACTTACTATCCTTGTGGTCCGAGATATTTTGATACAGGGTGCCAAGGAACTCTACTAGGATCTCCATGGGTTTATAATCTGGTGGCAGAGTCTGTGTTGCAAATGAGATCAAAATTAATAGCCACAAGAAGTGGAACTTCGCTATGGGAAGCTCCTACGTGTCACGCACGTCATCTATCAATTCATTCAGGAAGAATTAAGAATAGTTGATGTGTAGTCCCTGTGCACACTTTCCTGCAAGCTCTATTGTTGTAGCCATGCAATCAATAGGCCTCATCTTTCACAGAACCTTACTACATAATATTTTTACTGTAACCCTTACAACATCATCATCAATAGAGCTAAGGAGGAATCCCTTTCCACCACGAACAAGCTAGTACTTAATCTTCATGTCATTCTTGTTCATATTTTCCACATCCTTGTGTAGGTATGGGGCCAGGTTGAGCCCTTTCTTTGGGAGTCCTGTGATGGCCGAGATCAGGTCCACCGTTACTTCATACGGCTTGTTCATCCAGAGGTAGCCTCCATGGAAGCATACCAGCAGCTGCTTGACATACATCCCAACTGGGGAAGAGTGGCCAAAATGTGGCATAAGGAGCAGGTTTAAGATACTTGACTACTCCAATTCACGTTCCCACTCCTTTGTAGAAACAACATCTGCATTCAGTGGTTCACCGGGCTCCGTAACCATGAATTGATTTATGGACAAGTCTTGTTTCCTGGTGTCGTAGTCCTCAAACTTCAATTCCTGGAGTTTAGGAGTGATGGTATCCTGAGGCCATGTGATGCCTTCTAGAATAGCAGGCTCTTCAAGAAATCCCTCCATGTCCACTGTTACTTATGTGGCACCTGGTTTCCTTGATGATACATATGGAGGCAGCAAATTATTTTCTTCATCAGTTAACTCTAATTCTGGTGGTGATGGCAGTGGTGGAATCAGGTCATCTCTATGAGATTTGGGTATATTTTCTATGAGGACAGAGGAAGTGGGGAGGTCTACACTCGATAGGGCTTTGGACACAAAAACTTGGGATCTGGATAGTTGTACTGGTGGTCGGGTTGCATGCACCTGGGTGAGCTGGCCCCCTGCTGGTGGTGGGTGTGGTGTCCTCTGTGGTGGTTTATGCACTACCTTTGGCTTAGCCTGCATCTTTTTCATCTTCTTAGTCAGCTGAGTTATTTCAGGGATGTATGGTACTTCCAAAATCGGGCAGGGTTAGGCTAGTGAAACAATGGAATCCTCACTATCACTGGATAATTCAACAAGCATGGGATTTGGCTCTGAAGGATGGTTATTCAAGGATGGTTTAGGTTCACTCAGTGGGATCAGCTCTCTGGTTTCTTAGTGTGGTAAATAATTGCAAAAATGACAGAAGTAACTACTTCTTATAGGTGAACGGTCTCATCGGCTGTGGCTAGATGCAATGATGGACCATCTGATGGGGAACATGGGCTCATCCTTAGTCACCTTTACTCATACACATAGGTTCCATTATGTGTTTGTCAGGGTATTTAAAGGTAATACGACGAATGGGACCGAAAATCCCACCTCCATTCTCCTCGGAATTTCCAACTTAATGCTATTGAACTTCATTAGAGGAAATTTCAACTCAAAATGGGCCTCCTAAAATGAACTAATAAAATAATAGTTAAAATAATAAAATAATATTTTTTAATTTTGGAGGAAGAAAAGAAAAAAACTACTTTTTTGTTTGTATTTTTGACATATCTCCCTATGTTTTTACTCAAATTTCGATCGGGAGAGCTCGTTGGATGTGGAATTAAATTACGCATCCAATGGAATGATGATGTCATCATTTCGTTTTTTCAGGTATTTCTTGTTTTTGGGGTAGCGGGGTCCATCAAAAGTATGCCAAGTGGGTACTCATTGGATTCAGAATTTAATTCTGCATCCAACAAGCTCTCTCGATCGAAATTTGAGTAAAAACACAGGGAGATATGTAAAAAATACAAACAAAAAAAGTAGTTTTTTTTATGATACCTATCCCCAAATTTATATTAAAAAAGTGTTTAAGACCTATACGGTATTTCAAATTTGAAGCAATTTCATTGGCTAACACATGATGACATGGAATTTGAAGAAAAGTTAAAAGGCCCATTTTGAGTTGAAATTTCCTCTAATGGGTGCTAAATCTTTTTGGAATTCTCATGCATTTAATGAGTCGTCAGTGCTTACTAGCTATCTGCCACCTCCCACTAGTTGTCTCTTAGCTGGTCCATTGGCATTTTTAGAGCACACCATTTTACATCGCACCCCCTCTTTTTTTTGGGACCCCGGTCTTATGGGACTGTGTCACGGCCATCGTGGTATGGTTTCAATCGGCTGTCTTTGATCATACCTGCAATTGGTGTTCCATCCAGCTTATGTAGTTTTACCGCGCCTTATTTAGTAATGTGCACAACAAAATATGGGTCTACATAGTGCATTTTGAGATTACCTGGGTGCTTGAGAAACTTACTGTCATACATCAGAACAAGTCTGCCGACCCTGAACTGCTTTGTTCTGATGTGGCGGTCATGCCATGCTTTCTGTCTCTGTTTTTCCACATTTTTATGGAATCCCATAGTGAAGCGTTCTTCCTCCAATTGAATTAGCAACCCAAGTCTTTCTTCTACAGCATCAGTATCTGTCATCTCTGTTAGCATATAAAATTGCAGGCTCAGCACAATGTACTCCATGAGCATGACTTCCTCTTGTCCATAGAATACATGGAAAGGAGTGTATCTAGTTAGTCATTTGCATGTTGTTCTATAATCCCATAGTACTGCTGATATTTTCTAGTCCCAATTATCTCTACACACATTACAGACCTTGGTCAACGCATTCTCCAGTATCTTGTTGAAGGTCTCAATAGTTCCATTTGCTTGAGGGTAGTAGGGTGTTGTCTTTTTATGCTGGATTTGGATTTCTATAGTCAGTTCAACAATTAGATTATTTACAAAATATGTAACTTAGCTGCTGATAAGGATCTTTGGGAAAC
This sequence comes from Pseudotsuga menziesii, assembly GCA_001517045.1. Taxonomy (NCBI): domain Eukaryota; kingdom Viridiplantae; phylum Streptophyta; class Pinopsida; order Pinales; family Pinaceae; genus Pseudotsuga; species Pseudotsuga menziesii. Next base: position 78,796 of record LPNX010520370.1, on the reverse strand, counting down.
CAAACCTTGTGACTACATTTTCAAATAGAAACTTCACCGCGGTTGCGGTGGTGAAATATTTCACAGGTGTTTCTTTTGCCAATCTTTTCAAGTAATATGTAGCAGTTATAATATAGCGCAGACCAGTTCATTTCCCCAGTGGACTAATAGGGCTGAAAAAATCCACTGCACATTTATCAAAGTCCTACAGTGTAATTTGTGGTGCAAGTGGCATTTCATCATGTCGTGATGGATTCCCTATTCTTTGACACTTATCACAATCACGACAGTATTTTTTTGTATCTATATGTATAGTTGGCCACCAGAGTCCATCTTGCAAAATCTTGCGCACCGTTTCCTTCCCAACGTAGTGACCTCCTAAAACACTTGCATGTGCTTCATCCATTACCCATTTCCTTCTATGATCAAAGATGCATCTACACAGTATTTCATCTGGTCCCAACTTATACAGCTGTCCCGCGATTAGCATGTAGTCCAAGGCCTTGAAAACTAGTTGTTTCTTTTGCCATGTTGAATAACCTTTAGGTGCATATCCTGTATTCAATAAGTGTATAATAGCATCAAATTATTTATTGAAAACATCGATATCAAACAATTGCACATCTGGTAGATTATCCTCTATACTGGTGAGCTCCTCCCCACTTTCAATGCGTGACAAGTGGTCAGGCCCAACATTCAGTTGGCTTGGTTTCACAATGACCTCAAAGTCAAATTCTTGAAATAGGAGGAGCCATCGGCAGATCTTCCCCCCCAACACTACCTTATTGACCAGGTACTTCAGTGCAGAATGATTAATGAACATTTTGAAGTGCCCACCCAATAGATAATGTCTAAACTTTTGTAGCGCATAGACCATTGCAAGCGTTGATAGTTTCATGTTTGCAAATGCAATTGGGTGGTCAATTTCTCCCTATCCTGGTTAGGTCAATACTATACCCAACGCAATTGATGATGCATAAACATGTACATGGAATTCCTTTTTCCTCACAATTTTTGTTCCACTCGAATTTGGCATCCTTCTTTATCAACTTCTCCATTGGGGCGGTTATCTTCGCATATCCTCTGAAAAATTTCTGATAATATCCAGTATGTCCCAATGTGTATCTGAGTTGTGTGACCTATGTGTGGGCGGAGGCAGGTCTAGAATAATTGCCACCTTCACGGGATTGACCAAGATCCTGTCGCGGCATACCACATGGCCTAGCAGTACACCAAATGGTGCACAAAATATACATTTTATCAGATTTAGCCCAATTTGATACTGGCGCAAATTTCCAGCATCATGTGCAGATTCTCAATATGGTATCTTACTAGACCAAAGACCTTCCAGTCATCAAAATATACTTCAAGAAACTTATGAATGAAATTTTTAAAGGCAGAAACTACTATTCTAGAAAAAATAGTAGGGGCATTTTTAAGGCCAAAGGGCATTACCGTGTATTGGTAGCATCCCCATTCTATTACAAAAGTTGTTTTGTGGCGGTCCTCTTGTGAAATTCTTACTTGATGGTAGCACGAGAATCCGTCCATGAATGATTACATTTCTTATCCGCTAATGCTTTCCAATACTTCATCTGTGAATGGTGTTGGGAATGGATCATGTAAACAAGCATCATTTAGTTTCCTAAGGTCAACACAGATCCTGACCTCGTTTGTTGCCTTTTTGTCTTGAATCACTATAGGGATTATCCACTCCGACTCTTTGAAAGGTTCGATGATTCCTGCTTCCAGCATGTGATCCATTTCTTCTTTCACTTTTTCTTTATAGCATGGATTTAGTCTATACAGGCGTTGTTTGATCGGCCTTGCATCAGGTTTGAGCGGAATTTTCATTTTATCTAAATATCCTACTATCCCCTTCATTTCTCTAAAGTTCGTCGGGAATAGTTCCTGGAACCCATGTAATAAATCAACATTTTTTTCTATTGTCTCTTCATCCCAATAGTCTCCAACATTATCAAATTTCAGATTGTCCTCCTACCAAGTGTTAACTTTCTTAATCTTTAGCGGCTTGATGAACTTCTCACTCGAAATGTCGCTTCCTTCTACTACACGTGGTCCTTTTGACTCCGGAATATTAATGTTATTTCGATCATCCTCTGGGTCTCCCGAGAGGTTATAGCAGGTCATCCAATGTTGAACTGTCTCACAGCATGGGTTGGAATGCGCAGTGCAAGGTTGAGAATACACAACCTATAGTAGGATCTCAGTGAATGTCTTCTCCTTAATAGTATTTAGCGCAATATAAATTGTGGGTTGCTCATCTGCGAACTGGAATGTGTATGTGAAATTCTGTGCAACTTTTTCCCATTCCCTCATTTCCTTGTGTAGCTCCATGGATGCGTACCAACCTCTGGGTTCCATTTCAAGAGTATGGATGAAGTGGTAAACCCATTCCTGACGCGGGTAGTTTGAGAACGCTACGAAACACTATTCCAAGTGTTCAATAGGGTTCGACAACCCTGTATACCTTTGTGTCACTGTTGTGACCTCGTCTCCGAACCTTACTTCCAGTAGCCATAACACTATGGCCATTCTATTATCGATCTTTTATGCGTACCCCACCATCGCATGGGTGTGGCTTTCAGTGTAAAGTCTAGTGCAGATAGTCACTGTGGCTTTGTTACCAATTCTTCAAACTCAGTCAGGAATGATGCCAAGTTAGGAAATCCTTCATATATAGGTAGTGGCCTCGATCAAGTTCCTACTCATCATACTGACTTAGTTATCCTGGCACATGTCCTCATAAAGACTTCATGTAATTGGGTTTGCCAGTTCTCAAGTGCCTCCCGTAAGTCTGACGTACACAAACTCGTGCACCTCCAGCTCAGGTTACCATCTGCAGTAGGATTAATGTAATATTCCTTAAGGGTAGTGACATTATAAATGTTGTCAAGGTGATCACCTTGCCCTTCATTGAACATAGGTTCAACGTACCTTTGTCCTTCCAGCGGATCGAGGGGCGCGACTACCCTCATCCCATCATGTTCAAATGATAGGATCCTTCTTTTGAAGTTTATGATATTTTGGTTTTCCATTTCCCAATCAATCCCCAGCAATGCAAGATATGGGTTAGTATCATCTACTATATTGATGACCTTGAAGTCCACAAAAGTGCATAATCCTTCAATATCCACTTGGACTTGATTCAGCGTACCAATGGGAAGGACCTTTGCTTTATTAGCAAGCCTTAGTTGAATTAAGGACCATTCTAGGGGTGGCTTGCCCATTATTTCCCATGGTTGGCGCGTTAAAATGTTAACATCAGATCCTATGTTGAGGATGATGTAGTCCATGTCATAATCACCAATTTGTGCAGACATTCTAAGTTCATGTCCCGTCTTGAGCTTTGTCTTGACGCTGTTAACCTTCTTTGCTGGCGAGTTTTCCTCCGAAAGCGTTTCCATAAGCGCTTCCAACTCTGCAACCGCATCCTTATCCTGGATTAGCACCAAATGACTTGACATGAATGGTTTGAGTCTACTAACCTTATCTGCACTCTTTCTTGCAGTCTATTGTTCAAATATCTTTTGGAACCTCTCAGGCATATCTTTTACTTCGCCTAAGGTAGATGGTTGTTCCATTCCTATGAACTCTAGGCGTACATCCATGAATATACATGTTTGATCTTCAACATTAAGTGGTGCTTTCTTCTACGTAGTCGGTCGGACTTACGGTTGTGCTAGTCTCGTAGGTTCTATCTATGTATCTTGGTCTACACTCGTCACAGCACCTCCCTTTGTTACTACTGCTACATTTGGTTCTCGTGGTTATATGACTATCATCTGTATGTTGGCATTAGCATTTGGGTTGGGAGCATTTGACATAGGATTTGGTACTGGGTTAGGTGCTCCAATAGTCTGGGCCTTCCATTGAGTGATAAGTTGTAGACATTGCTCCACATTGTGCTCTTATTTTCAATATTATCAAGTCTTCACAGTTTCATGGCAGTCCCTAGCATAGTGTCCCCGCACTCCAAAATTATAGCATACCACTGGCTCTCTTCCTTAGCTAAATCCTCCTCCTCCTCAGCCCCTATAATTTCCACCCCCCTCAACTGAGGTTGAGGTGGTTGCTAAAGGTATTGCGATTGTGCATACTACTATTGGTATGGGTTATATGGGCTCACATGTTGAAATTGTGGTGCCATCTGAAACTGCTGTGCTGGTTGAAACTAAGGCACATCCTAAAACTGAGGTGCAACTTGGTACTGAGGCATAGCCTAGAACTGAGGCGCGGCCTGGAATTGAGGTGCATCCTGTTCAATCTTTATTTTCTCCTCAGTCTTCATTAGATATGCATCTATTGTTTTTTATCTCATAATTTGGTAGGCCCTACAATATTTTTCATCATGGACTACAGATTTACAAAATTTATAGTACAGGCTAGCGGGGGTAGATACTGTCTTCTGCAGGAACAAGCAATCTATGTCTCAATTTCCTCTTGTTTGGAAGATGTTGCACCAAGGTAGCCCCTAGGTACTTAGTGGGTTTGGCACACTAGACGAGATATAGTTCATGTAGGCCAGGCAGTCATCTTTGGTATGTCCATTGGTATGGCATCATGTACACCAGAGGTCTTCCTACACCTCCTTTCCTCTTTTTATGTCTTGGAGTTGAATAGTCATATTGTCCAATTATGACTGAATCTGCATCATTCTAGAAATTCCATCTCCAATAGGTGAGGCGTCTAGCTTCATCACCAACTCCAGTGCCTCCATTTTCATTGCAATCTTTTGCTACATGAGTGGTCCTCTAATGTGTGGAAGTAGCACAACAATAAACCACTCGTTATGCTGTACATCCGACATCTAGAAGCTTACTTTGTCCATCACTGTTTTGAACCACTGGTCAAAGTCCCATATTGTCTCTGCCGGAGCCTGCTTAATCTTCTTGATCTCAGTAATACATTGGGACTCAGATTATGGATTTCTAAATTTCGAGATCATTGCGCGTCGAATCTCCTCTAGAGTCTTCTATGGTGTTTCAATTGGTACGGCACACAAATTCATGAACCAATCTAGTGCACGACCCCTCAAGGTCGTGATCATTTGAGCCTTCTTTATATCTGCATTATAGACTAAACGTACCATCTAGATAGCTTCACAGAGGAACCAATGCTGCTCTTGGTATTCCATTACATTCCCATTAAAGGTGGGTAAAATAACATCTGTTCCCGCAATTAGGGTGGTGCTGGGTTGTTCAATGGACTCCCCGAATTTGTTGGGTTTACTGGGATCGCTGATGGGCTTCTTTGTGCACCAGTCCTGACACTAGGGATACTATTGTTCACAACTAGTTCAGGTGAGGAACTTCTAGGTCTTAATTCAGGGGAACATTTTGGAATATTGTAGTCATGTCCTAGCCTCAGTGACTCTACAGACTCTCCCAATTCTACTCTCATAAATTGGACTATACTCCTCCTCTTCATCGCAGGATCCTTCATCTAGGTGTGACCGACACCCATATTCACCCTCCTTGGGTAGGCTATGAGCCCTCCTGCCTCTAGCTACCTTCCTCCTCTTTCCTAACCGAAATATGCTTCCTCTTCTTAAGAATCCAGTGTCCAACTCATCCTTTGAGCTTCCTTGGAACATTTCTTCTTATTACCTTCCATATTACTCGTAAATATTACACAGCATATCCCCCTCACAGACTGAGCGACTCAATATCTGAGTTGTAAAATACCCTTTTCATAAAGGAGCATTTTAATCCATAGGTTTATAGACATAAGGTACCTTCCCCGAGGTCCTTGGAAAAATTGTCTCTCTACCTCACTATACGAGGTTATCGCTTCAATAGTGAATTTCGTAACATACCCTTCTAATATGCTATCAATCCAAAAATCAATAGCTATGGAAATAGGGTTACTTACATGTGCTACATCTTGTGTCAATTGGTCAGACCAGTCAATCACCTCTCTTATCTGGAATTCATCCTACTAGGCTGCTAACTCCGATAGCCATTATTGGAATATAATGGGAAACTCCGTGAAAAATATGTCATGGATGTCCAAATATAGATATTTCCACAACCATTTTCCAAGGCTCAATCGTGAACCCTCGCTTTCCTTCTGCATGAATATCAACGTATTTGACCCTGGCCACTCCTTGAATTCACTCTTAGTCAGGTGCCACAACATTTCCCTTGATTTTATCAATAGGGTCCCGGCAACAAAACCATTTTTTGGCCACTTTTCCTAAATTGCACAACTTAGGTTCTGCACAACCCGTCAACCCAACAAACACCTAAGATACCAGCCCGACAAAGCAAGCCTCGTCAGCAACACATGTGAAGCAGGTGCAGTCTCACTTGAGATATCACTTCGATGGGTAACTGCTGGAACCATGTTTCTGCGATTGTTGAGGGATTATAGTCCCTTGGCAAGCAACCAAGGAGATCGACCAAGCTACGAGGATGGAGTCATTCCCACCGAACTGTAACTCCTACCACGCATATATTTTACTCACTACTAACGGCATGACACATATTCATCCTTAGTACTTTAAACATGGTAGAATGTAAAAACAACTATCAGACAAGCATAGCATACAAGCGTGTAACAACGCTTGTGCCATACACATAAAATAACTCTCAGGGAAGTGTGCAATAACCTAATCATGCATTTACGCTCTTATTGACAGAGATACATTCATTTAATCATAGTAGGACTTGCATCATAAGCATAAACAAAAATAAACACAAACATTCACAACACCAATGACCCATTCAAACACAAGAGATAACGTGGAAACCCATATGGGAAAAACCACCAAGGTGCTCTTCATCTGGCATGGGAAAAGGATATAGCACCTTGTAGTCTACGGGGTGCAGACTGATCATATGATATGTGTTTATGACTCAAACTCATGGTTCTCATGCTCTCTATCTTATTTCTCTTAATCTACTGCTATCATCTATAGATCTGCACACGGCCGAGATCAACCTCTCTAGCATCTGCACCGCTCTAGCAGAGCTTTTCTTCTACTGCACTAACTCTGAATGCGTCCTACAGACTCCTGGCTACTCTACTACTCAAAGATCTCTCTTTTGTTAACCCTTCCCCAAATCTATTGACATTCTAACCTAAAACGTAATGATGACTAACAATCACCAACCTTCTATCTATTGAATCCTTCCTATTTATACTATTTTACATGACCACACAGGGTCAAATGCATACATGCAGTCTGCTAAATGTCACCATCAGTATCCCTTTAGGCTACAGCTGTGGTGATCATGACTTGACACGAGGCACTAACGACCTTACTTACAACGTGCTTCCACTCATGTGGCATCCCCCAACTTAAGATGGATTCAGCACCCATGGTTGCCCTGTCGCTTTCGGCCGTTATTTTGTACGTATGCTACTGTTTATCCCACCTACATATTCCTTCCATGTTGTTCCCTCTTCCATGTAGGTGACGTCTCTTAAGCCTATTCCTTCTTCTGTGCAAATTTCCTTGTTCGCGTAGTTTCCTTGCTTGCGTTTACACTGCGTACTAACAATTGCGCTTGTTTCCTATGCACTTTCCTTAGGACCAATAGTCATTTTTTGTGGTTTCTTCCCATTGTCTTCGTTACCATTGAATTTTGTTTTCTCGATAGTTCGATACCTATCATTCTTAGGGAGGAAGTTCCTGTACTCATGAAACACCTCCTTTACTAAACTGATTGAATGACAAGATTGTATCCTAGGACCACAACCTGGACATGCAAATTTTCCCTTTGTTTGAATGCTTGCAAGATATATGTATTAATTTTATGTAAGCATCAAAATATTATTAATTTAAATAAAAATGCATGATATTTACCTTAAAAACATATTAATTTAAAGTGCAACAAAATTTTACATACCACAAAAATGTGTTAACCCGGGAGCGTCATGAGTTGTCCATGCAAGTATTTCATGGAACTAAAATTGTTTAATACCTATTGGTTTAGAGATATCATAAATAGTGATTCCAACCCATAACTTCAATATCTCATTGATAAGAGGCTCAATATATACATTCATATCTTTAACTTGGTACTTACCTAATTTATTCAACATACGATGCTATTTAGTTATGTGTCCCAATATATAAAAGGTGTTCTCATGCATCAATGAAACAAAGAAATGAAATAATATAATTACTTTTAAAAAAATACCTGGAATAATCATTGCCAATGTTGTGTTCTCTCTCTTTATCGACATCCAAGGAGGAAGGTTATTGTTTATGACGAAAACAAGCCACACTAAGTAAGTAGAACGAAGCTATCCAAATGGATTGAAACCATCAGTTGCCAATGAAATTCTAACATTACAAGGTTCATCTTTAAAAATTGGTCATTTTTTCTTCGATGTTCTTTAATGCAGAACCATCCATGGGCATTTGAAGAACACCATATTCACTTTTGTTATTTGCGTGGTAATCCGTTAACTATGCTATACTTTGGCACCTGAATAGTCGTTGGAAACATGGAATTATGGGAATATAACAAAGAACTTTGCGAGGCACCCTTTTTGTTACTTGATTAGTTCGATATCTACTAATTTCACATTGTGGGAATTTTTTTTCTGATGCATATTGTCCATAATATATAATATGATCATTAGGACATGCATCAATGGATTGATAGTCCATTCGGATTTCTTTCATAATAAAAAATACCTCTCGACATGTACGTGGTAAATTATTTGATGGTGGTAATAGAAATGTTAGCATTATGATAGGTATTGAAATCATATGGAAACAAATCAGATTGTGATGTGATTGTCATTTATGGAAACACATAAGTTCCAAGCATATGATCCAACAACAAGCATGACAGATAAGAAGATATCGGAGTGTAATTAGGCACTATGCTCATGTATGCAAGAAAACTTGTTCCCCTAAGGAAGAAAATTATGAATCATCCTAGATGAATCTCTTCAATATAAAAAATCAAGAAGCTAATACGTGACGTTGATTCAATTCATTCAACAGAGATTGGACGATATAGAGAGTACATTCAATTCATTAAAAGATTAGACAAACCAGATGAAAGGAGGGAAGATGGATCGACGTTGGGAAATGGTTCACAAAGTAAAAATGTATAGGAGACAAGCAATCCAAAAAATAAAAGTGAAGATCCACAATGTTAAAGTGAGATACACATTTGATCACAGATCGAAGGTCAAGAAGGAGCCTACAAGAAATCAATGGCTCTCATAAATTGCAGAAGGAAATTATGGAATCTAATTTTGGGAAAATTTGAATGCATGTCTACAATCTGTAATCCACAACCATGTTGTGGAAAGCAAATTTCTAAAAGAAAACTGTGGAAGCTCATTTCGGTTAAAGTTGATGGCACATTTGCAATCCACAATCTGTAACTCAACTGTGGAAAGAGACTTGTAGAAATAAAATTTTGGAAGCTCATTTTAGGAAAAGTTGAAGGCAAGTCTGCAATCCGTAACTCGACTGTGGAAAGAGACTCATGGAAGGAAAATTGCGTAAGCCCAATTTTGGGAAAACTAGGAATTGCATACCCACATCCTGCAATCCACAAATGTGGAAAGGAGCTTGCAGACTAGAGGTTGTAGAAAATTCATTGCGAAAAATAATTTGTGGAAACTCAATTACAAAAAGATTGAGTTGCAGAAAGACTAAGGTGGTAGAAGAGACTTGTGGAAATTTGTATTAAGGAAAGAGAGCCTGCGGGATAGAAGTTGCAGAATCAATATTACAAAAGTTACAGAAGAAATATTTTTTCACGTTACTAGATTCGGTCCGAGGAGTTGTGAATTCAAGAACTTGGTGGAAGATGGTTGAAGAAGTTTAGAATTCATATCGATTGGGTTCCTTTCCTGCCATGAATCATTGAACATTCTTTGATCAATTATGAAACTGAAAGTCAGGCATGCGAAGAGGCGAAGGGAATAAATATTGGAAAGCATAAACTGAATGAGGAGAGAAAGGTGTGACTGGAGCTGAAATGGGAAGAATACATAGAACAAATATAACGAAGGGAGCCAAGTTTGAATGAGAAAGAAGAAGAAGTAGATCAGAGAATGTGACGGAGTTGGTAAGCATAGCTATATCTGGTATTCAACATATTCTACTGAACAAAGTTTAAATCTATAGAATTAGGGTGGTGCTCGGGAAGACTTGTAGTCTTCAGTGTGCAAGTTGGAGCTTGTACAAGTCTAGTGGGTTCTAGAAAACTAGGAGAGTTGGTGCTCTCCACAAGTTGATGCTTGTAAAACAGAGGTTGTAGCCTCATTTAAGTAGGTTCTCAAAGAAATTCTATTTAATAATAAAATAATTTTCTATTATGATTTTTCTTGTGAATATCTGTCTCTATCCCCATCATAGGTATGGTTGATAATTATTACTTTTGTTTTATGGCATTACTATGAATCTGTGAACAATAATAAAGGTTTAAAAAGTCAAAAATTGTTTAAGCTTAGGAGTAACTAATTCAACCTCCCCTCCTTCTCAGTTATTCAAATAACCTCAACAATTGGTATCAGATCCAAGTTCCCTTTATTTAAAGGTATATATGTAAGATTAAACATGACAAGTCATGAATGGACTTTAACCAATAATGTTCCTCTGTTTGATGGAACAAGTTTTTCCTTATGGAAGGTTAGAATGAGAACATATCTAATGTCCTTAGGTGTTGATGTTTGTGATGTAGTAGACATTGGCTATGTAAATCCTATTGTGCTAGCCTCCAAAGATGATAAATTGGAATTTAGTTTTAACAAAAGGGAAATGAATGCTATCCTGAGTGGTCTTGCAGAAGCTGAGTTTATTAAGGTGATGCATCTTGAATCTGCAAAAGAGATGTGGGAAAAACTTATAAGTAGTTATGAAGGAAATGAGAAAGTAAAATATGCCAAATTGTAGACATTAAGACTGAAATTTGAACAATTAAAGATGAATGAGGATGAGACAGTTAGTAATATTTCTTAAGACTAGAAGAGACCGTGAATGCTATGAAAGGTCTTGGTGAAAATATTGAGGAAGCACCCTTAGTTCAGAAAATTTTGATATCTTTGCATGATATATTTAATCCCAAAGTTTCTACAATAGAAGAATGAAATGATATTAAAACTCTGCCTATTGACCAAATCCTAGGAACTCTGACTACTTATGAAATGAAGATTAGTAAATATAAATCTACCACTAGAGAAGAATCCTTTAAAATAGATAAGAACACTGATTCTTAAATGGATGTGATTAAAGAAAAATTTGTAAGAAGGTTGAAGAAAGGATTGGGTAAATGTAAAGGAAAGATGCCCTTTAAATGTTTCAACTATGGTAAAATAGGCCATTTTGCATCTAAATGTCCTCACAAGCAAATGATTTAAACTTCTGAAGATGGAGAGAACTACACATTTAAGAATACAATAAAGAGGATAAATATAAAAAGAAAATCTTGTGTGCAAATGATGTTGATTCCTTAGAAGAGATAGACAATGATTCATCTTATGAAGATAAAGTGAATAATTATATGCTTATGGCCATAGAATATTTTGAAAATGAATATACAGGAAGTGACCCAAATGATGAAGAAGCTATGGTTGATATGGAGGGTGAACTAATCAGTTCTCTGGAATAGATTGACAGACTCGAACTAAAGAAGAGGAAACAAAAACAATTGTTGATGCAGTATGAAAAGAATGGTTAAAAAAAAAGTGAATATCTTGCTCTGTTAAAATTAGAATTAAAAGAGGCAAATAAAATATAAGATATTCTAAAACAACAATTAACAAAGGAGAAAATGAGACATGAAGCATTGGAAGAAGAAGCACTGACATATAGAAAAGAATTGGATAAATTTCAAGCTTTGTATCACCAAAATCTGTCAAGTATTAAAGCTTCAAAAGAACTGAAAAACATTATGAGTAAGAAAAGATCTCCATTGTTAAAAATAGGTCTTGTATATGAAGATGGTTCAAGTATAAATCACTCATAAAACAAGAAATCAAGTAAGTGGATTAAAATTCAAAGCAACAAACAGTTAGAATATGAACATACCTTCCAAGCAAAAGAGAATGAAAATGAAGTAAGCATCATAATTGAGGATTAGAAAGATCAATCAATATTTGCTCAAGAACAAAGCCAACAAAAAATGAGGCAACCAGTTCCAAGAAGACAACCAATATTTAGGTACCAAGTTTTTTTCCATGGCTACTACTATTATTGCTCTAATTTTGGCCATAAAGTTGCAAGCTGTGCATTTAAATTTAGAAGTATGCAACTAAGGATGTCGAATAACGATGAGCTGATACAACATAGAACAAGATAGTCACTGAGTAATGAACAATTTCATACAACACAGTTTACAACTGAAAGAATAACTCACAATAGACATACCAACCCTTTTAATGTATTGTACAATGAGCCAGAATGTTATATTTGTCATAATTATCATCACAAAGCCTTAGAATGTCACATGAAGAATTATAGACCAGATTCAAGAATGAATTACTGAGATAAAAATGTTAATGTTTGGAAGAAGAAAGAAAATAACAAGTGTGGATTAGTACTTTCTGCTCAAAAGAAAAAGGACCCCTGGTATATTGATAGTGGATGCTCCAAACACATGAATGGTGATAAAATTAATTTTCTGTCTCTAAGTGAAAGTAAATTAGGAAATGTGACTTTTGGAAATCATGATCCAAGGAAAATCAAGGGAAAAGGAATGGTAGGTTTGAGTAATGGCAAAGGGAAATCTCAAGATGTGTTGTTTGTAGATGGTCTGAAACATAATCTCCTTAGTGTCAGTCAGATCTATGATAAAGGGTCTGAAGTTGTTTTGAATTCTATATATTTTAAAATAAAATATGTACCCTCAGGAGAATTAGTTGCAAAGAAATCAAAACAATGTCTCAGTGTTTTAAAAGAAGAAAAATAAGAATGTCATTTAAGAAAGTATGATGAAAGATGTCTATGGAATAAGAAACTCGGACATATAAAATTTGATCACATAATCAAGATTAGAAGAAATGAAACTTTAATGTCCCAAATTTTGTATTGGGTCAAAATGGACAAATCACATTTTCCATCTTCATGAAAGTTGTCAAATGGATGCTAAAAGTCAAATAATTGCCAAGGAGGAAAATCACTAGTTTCCTAGGTTGGGGGTGGAAGCTACGAGATTTGTAGTAAGGGGGATAATAAATGATGTTTAGAAATTGTAAGGGGATAAATATTTAATAATGTATATTATTAAATAAATACAATGTAAAATTGAAGTGGTAATGGAGCATGGATACACAGGAAAGTATGGGGCCCACACAAGCTAGAAAATTGGTGCCACATGGCATCCTCTTCTCGCAATCTCGAATATATGGAAATGATAATGTTTTTGGATGGATTATAAAGTTAATATACTTCATAGGTATAATTTTGTATGAACTGTAACTTACATGGGAGAGGATGAACCAAATGGGAGTTTCATGGACACTTGGCTAGATTCCCCTTACATTTATGACATCTATGACACCAATGATGGAGATTCTATGACAATTATGAAACTAGTCAGATATGACATATATGAAATTTCATGCCTGAATATAACATATTAGAGGGTGCTCATGGGAGTTCGAGAATTCCAAGAGACTCCTTCTCAAATTTGGGGGGAATATGGAAGAGGAAGAGAGAGGCCACATGGAAAAGCATGAGCAACCACACCAATTCGACTTGGATTGGGTTTGTGGATGATTATGGGAACATTATAAGGCTTATTATGTTTATAAAATATAGGAATAAACAAATATAATGGATTTTTATCATTTCATGAATTTGGGTTTGTGAAGAGAGAGCTAGTGGATGATTAGTTCCTTGCCTTAGCCAATTTCGAGGGTGAAAGATTCCCATCCTAATTGGTTATTTGGAGAGGCCACTCAAGTATTTCAAGAAGCTTAAATGGAGTCATAAGTTACAGGTGTAGGATACAGGAATATCATGGACATATCAATATCAACTTTTTCTTTCATTCATCTCAAGTTTTCTCACCATATTTCAACTTTATGGAGTGAGACGCACTTGGTGAGATATCCATCTATTTGAGGGAGCTTCTCTTGCTCCAGTATTCTGTATTCTGATGTAAATTTTATGTTATTTAAGTCAATAAATATATCAGCTCAAAATTCCAAGATATATCATGTATTATTGTCCAATATTGAAGAAACAGTGCCATTTCCCCAATAACCTGTTGTAAACTCTTGCAATCTTGATGGAATCGAATATATGTGTGAAACATTGATGATTTATAAATGAATGAAATGTAATTAATGTATAATATGGTTTTCATGTTCATTAACTAATAATTTTTGTCCATTGGTTCGAATTTCATATCATTTGGAGCAAACTACATCTTGTTTCCCCAAGGGTCCAAAACTAGTTTTTTATATCTGATTGAAGGAAGTGATAACAGCCATGGGAGGTTGATTGGTTATGTATATGAGTCTCTAATAATGTATTATAAATATCCCATTCTTCAATTTGATAATTCTAGTGGGTTTAAACACACTTTGGAATCCATTTCTATCATTCACCCTAGAAGGGGGGATTCGAGCCCCAAAATTTCTAGTTAAAGCATCTATCTTATTCAGAATTTGATATAGACATTCAGAAGTAATTGGAAGGACATAATACATCCCTGAACATTATAACTAAGCTATTATATCACTCACACACCTTCAGGTACAATTCAAGAGCATTTGGATCTATTTGGAGTCATCTACCATTGGGGGTTGGAACCTCAAAACTACTAGTAAATTCATGGAGTTCTCTTGGATACCTATTTGAACCCAAAAGTGTTAAATTTTCATCATTCAAGATAGAATTATATTGGGATATTTAATTGAGAGAATAAAAATCACAAAAAACAAACACAAGAGACAATGAACATAATGTTTTTCCTCGGGGAAACCATAAAGGAGAAAACCCCGCAACTTCGTCAGAGATAGAATCAGCACCAAAAGTAAAACCCCAAAACAGTAAGATGATCTCCCGACAGTAGTAGTATTTTTCTTTATAGTCCCAACAACTTCTTCTCCCCCAGCTATGTGCTACAACTGAGTTGTTATAATAATCAACCATAGTTAGCTACCTTAGACATTAATTAATCCATTTTTGTCTTATTTGCCTAGTTTCCAATATTCCACTTTATGCAAGTTGTCTTCCACATGTCCTAGAAGTCAAAATTGCTAAAAATGAGTCATGGAGTGCTTGGGAAACCTCCTAGAATCCATATTTAGCATATTTGCTTTATTCCAGATCCTTCCTAGCGCATGTCTACTTTTTCTGCTTTATTGCCTGCTTTATTGAGTTTTATGGCAAAAGGGAAAGTAAGACTAGGTGCAGTTGACTTGTTTTTTGACCTCATCATCCTCCATTATTTTATCCTAATAAAAGAATGTATGAGTTGTCTTTCCATCACCTATTATCTTTCATACTTGACTTTTCCAATTCGTGAGCTCCTAGGCAGATTTGGAAATTACTTTATGCACCTATGGGGGATTTGACTAGATTTAGTAAGCCTGCTTTTGACTATTTCGAATGGAATCCTTATGCATTCAAATATCTCATGTAATTATTTATTGCAGCAGCCTATGACTTCACAATGTTGGCTATTGTACACTTATTCAATACATATTAGTGTTATGCTCCAATTTCAGTCTCCTTTGTGTGTAAATTTGCATGTTTGATTAGTAATTTTGTGAGTGCAATTGATCTATCACCTGGGTTCAATTTCCACATGGTATTAGAGCTTTTGTAGATCAATTTATCTCCTTCCATATTGATATTGTAGGTTCAACATATTGACTGGGAGCTATTCTGCTTACTGAAGGGACAATTTCTGAGCTATGGATCAATCTCAGAAGATCATCTTCACTCCATTTAATTTCTTTGAATGGAAAGCAGAGATAGAGATACTGTTGAGAGTGAAAGGTCTATATAGGGTGAATATGGCAACTAAAGCAGAGCCCAATGTATCTGTAGATAAAATTAAATGGCACAACAGGAGGGATGAAGCTTATGGTATTTTGTGTCTGAGCATATCCAGAGACCTCCTTTTCCATCTTGATGGATTGACATCACCAAATGAAGTATGGGAGAAGCTTGTGGAGATTTTTGGTAAGACAGATGAGATGAGAGGACATCAAATCAAGAATGAATTGATCTCCTTTAGTCCCAGCATCTTTGAATCCCTACAACTCTACTTTTCGAAGTTTAAAGCCCTTGTTTTGCAGCTAAAATAGTGTGGAATGGAAAAGAAGGAGGATAAACTAGTTTTTTCCATACTATCAAAGCTTGGTCCTGACTACTCAGTGTTTTTTTTGACCTTCCATGCCACCAAGTTGGCAGCTCGAGCCTAGAAGATTCCTAAGCTTGCAGATTTCATGGAATCCCTCACACAAGAACAAGATAAACTGGTGATGATGGGCACCATCAAACCTTCCAAAGACCAAGCTCTGGTTGATGGAGATTCGAGGGTGGATTCAAAAGGTAGAAAGAAATATAAGAATACACCTAAGTAGAAAAGAGACAAGAACAAGTCTCAAGAGGAGCCCCAAGGCTCCAAGAAGAACTTCCAAAAGAAGAAGAACAAAGGAGAAATGAGAAAGTGCACATACTGCAGTAAGGGATTTCATCCTGAAAACTCCTACATGAAGAATCAAATTGACATGCTGACCCAAATCTTGGAGAAGAATAACATCTTCCTTCCTGATAGCTCAAAGAAGAGGGAAGGAGGATCAAATTCAGAAGACAGAGAGAGATTTCATGCATTGGTTGCTGGCACATCAAGCTCACCTAGCTTCATCATAGACTCTGGATCTTCAAGACATATGGTTTCGACCAAGGAGGCATTCTTCTCTCTTGACATTTCGAAAGGTCCACCAATAGTGCTGGGAGATGACTCTCTCACTAACAGTTTCGGCAAAGGAAGGATTGATCTTGACCATGGTAAGTTCAGCAATGTATTGTATGTTCCAGGTCTTGCCTCTAACCTCTTGTTAGTGTATCAGATGACCCACACATGGTCTTCGAAGAAGGTCATATTCTCCCCTGATGATGTTGAGATCATGGAGATATTTAGTGGTAAAGTCATTGCAAAAGGAGTTGTAGATCACACTTCAAAGGTATACTAGTTTTCACATTTTCTACCCTACTCAAACCCCTCTGCTCTTCCGATTCATGCTAATGAGGCAAGCAATATTTGGCATGAAAGATTTGGCCATATTAACTATAAGTATCTTTTTGATCTAAGTGAAAATGAAATGGTCATAGGGTTACCGAAGATTAATTTTTCCAAGGGAGTCTGTCAAGGTTGTGTCCTAGGAAAACACCTAGAGCATAAATTTGAGAGAGCTAGTCATGAGAGAACCTCTGCACCTATTGAGTTGATCCACAGTGATGTTGCTGGTCGATTCCCTCATATGTCAATGAGTCAGGTCAAATATGCATTAACTTTCATAGATGACTTTTCCATGTACTGTTGGGTTTACTTCCTGAAGCATAAGTCTGAAGTTTTTTGCCTCTTCAAAGTCTTTAAGGCTTTGGTTGAAAACCAGTCTGGGAGGAAACTCAAGATCCTCAGATTTGACAATGGTGGTGAGTATGTCAAGTATGAGTTCATTCAATATTGTGAAGATGCAGGTATTCATATGCAGCATTCAATCCCTTACACACCACAACAAAATGGTATTGCTAAGAGAAAGAATAGATCAGTGAAAGAGATGGCAACCTGTATGTTGGAGGCTAAGACTTTGCCACCAAAGTTTTGGGCTGAGGCTATAAACTATGCATAGTATATCCAGAATATAGTGCCTCATAAACAACTTGATGGTATGACTCCTTTCAAAGCATGGAGTGGGCACAAGCCAGATGTGACACATTTCAGGATTTTTGGCTCAAGGGATTGGGATAGAATTCCAACATAAAAGAGGAAGGATTTGTAGCCCCAAAGACAAGAGTGTCTATTTATTGGGTAATATAAAGATTCAAAAGGGTACAAGCTGATAAATTTTAGCACAAACAAAGCCTTCATTGAAAGGAGTGTTCAGTTCCAAGAAGAGCCTTTAGTAGCAGTTGAAGTTGGAGAGTCCTCTTCACCACCAGAACGATTGAATGTAAGTGAAGAGACAAATGAGTTTGTTGATTCTGATATGTCTGATAATGATGATTTAATTGCATATCCTAATATTCCTACAAGACCAAAATGGGAAGAAAATACCATTCATGCAACTGGGGAACTAGCTGGAAATCCTAGTGATCTTAGGAGGACTAGATCTCAGTTTGAGAGTGCCCTGAGCATGAAAGACCATTTGTTTGTAGAGAAATACTATCCGATGGTTGAATGAGACCCAAAAACATATGAATATGTATCACATGATCCAATATGGAAAGCATCCATGAAAGAAGAATTCAGCTCACTCCAGAAGAACAACACTTGGGAGCTGGTTGATCTTCCCCCGGGGAGGAAGCTAGTTCAATGTAAGTGGGTTTTCAAAAATAATTTTTCTGCTGATGGTTCACCTTTGAAATATAATGCAATATTTGTAGCCAAGGGCTACTCACAGGTACATGGTATTGATTACAATGAGACCTTTGCACTAGTGGCAAAGATGGACTCCATCAGGTTAGCCTTAGCCATTGCAGCTTCAAAGCAGTGGGAGGTACATCACATGGATGTGAAGTGTGATTTCCTGAATGGAGATATTAATAAAGAGATTTACATGCAGCAGCCTTAAGGTTTTGTTACTAATCCATATTTTGTGTGCAGGCTAAAGAAATCATTGTATAGGCTTAAGCAAGCCCCCACGGCTTGGTATGCCAAGATTGATGGCTTTCTGCTGTCATTGAGTTTTGTTCAATGCAAGTCTGATCCAAATGTTTATTTTAAGCTGATTTATGGTTCTTTGATGATTATTGTCTTGTATATGGATGACCTTCTAATTACAAGAAGCTCAAATAAAGAAATTACCTCCTTGAAGGATGCAATGTCGAACCATGCGTTTTCTATGACTGATTTGGGGTTGTTGAACCAGTTTTTGGGTCTCGAAATTGCTCAATCCCAACATGGAATAAAATCACATCATTCCAAGTATGCTTTGGATTTTTGAACAAGTTCAACATGAAATATTTCAAGCCAAGGAAGACTCCCTTCCTTTCAGCAGTTAAGCTTGAAGAAGCAGGTTCTTCTCCTATGGTAGATAGTACACTGTATAGACAACTCATTGAGTGTTTGCTGTACCTTACACACACTCAAAATGATATTTTTTATGTAGTAAGTGTGGCTTCAAGATACATGGATCAGCCTCATGAGATCCATTGGAGAGCAGCCAAAAGGATGCTTAACTTTGTTAAGAGAACAAGAACTCATGGGATCTTCTATAAAGCTAAATCTGATCTTGATTTGATTGGGTTTACTGACAGTGATTGGGTAGGTGACATCAAAGATTGAAAGTCAACATCATGATATGTGTTCATGATTGCTGAAGGACCAATAAGCTGGTCAAGCAAGAAACAGAGTGCCATTGCACTCTCATCTATAGAAGCAGAGTACAGAGGAGTTGTAAATGTAGCAACTCAATGTTTATGGTTGCAGGGGTTACTTGGTGAGTGTGGCTTCGAATCAGAGTTCTCAACTATTATCTATTGTGATAATCAAAGAACCATTCAAATCTACAATGATCTAGTTCAGAGATAGAGAACCAAACACATTGAGATCCATATGCACTACATCATACATCTTGTGCATGATGGCACCATTCACCTACTCTTTTGTGCATTTTCAGAACAAGTAGCTGACATCTCCACCAAATGTTTTTATGAGAAGACATTAAAATATCTCAAATCATTGCTGGGGATTTCTGATCATGCTGTGAAGAATCATTGATGACAATATTTTCAAATTTTGTTTTACTGTCCATGTTTAAGGGAGGATTTTCCCACTGGGTTTTTGCCTCTTTCCTTGGTTAAATGGGCATGCAGTATGTAAAGGGTGACTAAGCATTGTTTCTAGGCCCTATAGTTTTCTAATATTTACTCATAATTCAGACTTAAGGGGGGGTATTAGAATAATCAACCCATAGATAGCTACCTTAGACATTAATTAATCCATTTTTGTCTTATTTGCCTAGTTTCCAATATTCCACTCTATGCAAGTTGTCT
The DNA here is from genome assembly GCA_001517045.1 of Pseudotsuga menziesii. Lineage (NCBI taxonomy): Eukaryota > Viridiplantae > Streptophyta > Pinopsida > Pinales > Pinaceae > Pseudotsuga > Pseudotsuga menziesii. The sequence goes on along the minus strand of LPNX010520370.1, from coordinate 58,635 downwards.
TCCACATGTCCTAGAAGTCAAAATTGATAAAATTGAGTCATGGAGTGCTTGGAAAACCCCCTAGAATCCATATTTAGCATATATTCTTTATTCCAAATCCTCCCTAGCGCATGTCTGCTTTTTCTGCTTTATTTCCTGCTTTATTGAGTTTTATGGCAAAAGGGAAAGTAAGACTAGGTGCAGTTAACTTGTTTTTTTCCCTCATCATCCTCCATTATTTTCTCCTAATAAAATCATGTATGAGTTGTCTTTCCATCACCTATTAGCTTTCCTACTTGAATTTTCCAATTTGTGAGCTCCTAGGCAGATTTGGAAACTGCTTTGTGCACCTATGGGGGATTTGACTAGATTTAGTAATCCTGCGTTTGACTATTTCGAATGGAATCCTTATGCATTTGAATCTCTCATGTAAATATTTATTGCAGCAGCATATGACTTCACAAGGTTGGCTATTTTACACTTATAAAATACAGATTAGTGTTATGCTCCAATTTCAGTCTCCTTTGTGTGTAAATTTGCATGTTTAATTAGTAATTTTGTGAGTGCAATTGATCTATCACCTGGTTTCAATTTCCATATGAGTGTGAGTGAGTGTGTGATAAATAGAGAGGCTCACTCTATATTTATACTAATTCCCAACTTGACAATAACTCACTAGGGCCAACTTCTCTAGGAGATTCTAATAACCCTAGGGCCCCACAACTACGGGGACATTAACCCTTGATCAATAGGAGGGTTACCCATAATGACTTGAAAGATCTTGTTTACATTATTAAATCTCCCAATAGGAACATTGGGGCATGACATGACTCAATTACATTATAAACACTTCCCGGAATAAACATCGAGGTACAATACATAAGATATACAAGTGAATACATTCCAAAATTACAATTACATCAACACTCCCTCTTAACTAGGAAGGTATTCTCTCGACACAATTTATCAGCACAAGTCTTCTTCTCTGTATCATCTGTATCATCATCATGTCCTCATCATCTTCATTTTCAATTCATATTCATCTTCAAGTCGTATTCATCTGGATCTGGATCATCACTGGATCTAGATCATCATCACTGGATCTGGATCATCTCTGCTGGATCATCACTCTATCTGGATCATCATTGCTGGATCATCATCACTTGATCTAGATCATCACTCGATCTAGATCATCACTGGGTCATCATCATTGGTGCTATCTCTTGATTCTTCTTGTCATAGGAAGTTCTACAGAGTCAGCCATTTTTCATGTTGGTTGTAGGCCTAGCTTCCATGTAGGTATTCTTTAGCACTTATATTTGACCCTAAGTTAGAATTTCCTACCCAGCACTTATATCTAACCATGATAGGAACACATCCAACGCCATGTCAGAAAGGCATGCCCAACACTCACATCTAACTTTGCAGGAACACATCCCACAACCCTGTCAGAAAGGCCCAACACTCACATCCGGTCATGGGAGGAACACATCCAAGAACCATACCGAAAAGGCTCAACATTCACATCTGACCATGGGAGGAACACATACAAGAACCATATCGGAAAGGATCAACATTTATATCTAACCATGGGAGGAACCCATCCAAGAACCATATTAGAAGGGCTTATCACTTATCTCCAGCCATGTGGGGAACACATCTCGTATCCATGCTAGAAGGGCTCAACACTTATATCCATCCATGTGGGGAACACATCCCACAACCATGCTATAAGGGATCAACACTTATATCTAATCATGTGGGAACACATTGTTGTACCAAAATCCTGTCACCATCATGTGATAAGACATTTGACATACCTACTTTCCCTGAATCCCAACTTCTGGAGTGGAAACTAAATGGTTTTTTATCAATCTGTCATACAAATTCCTAGCACCATGCATGCCCCCTTATCCAGGAACGGTACCCCTACTCGCACTGCCTTTCATTGGTTGTCCACAAGCAGTGCCACCGCCTATTTCCCTTGGTCCATAGGAGGTTATTACCAGAACTGCTCTGTCATAGAAGGAGAAGCGCGGTACCCTGGGTAAAAAGGGAAAAAGAGAAGTTTCTCGAGGATTCTAGATGATAAGCCTCATGTACTACCTTATCCATACTATTGTGGGTTGGTTGAGCTCGAGGTCCCTCATCCTAGGATCTTAGAGGCCACCTCACCCACTAATTTCTCAACCATCTCTATCCATTAAATCCCTATAAATATGGGCTCATAACCATGGTTGAGGGAAGAAAATTTGAAGGTATTGTTATGCTGTTGGATTGATTCTTGGCCCAAGATCATTTGGAGAGAACATAGAGAGCTAGAGTCAGAGCTTTTGGGGATGAAGAGATGGTTTCATGGAGATGCATGTCAACACTAAGGCTTGGTTGTAAAATTCTTCATATTTTTAATGCAAGTTGATTTCTATCCCACATATGATGTTGTTGTTGTGATTTCACATATATATGTTTCTAGATTCCTTAGTCACTAGCATCTATTAGTAGATCATATTTTGGTTGCTTTGATTTGTTTCGTGTTGAGCTTTTTTGCAGGTACACAGGTGAACTATCAAAGCCTTGTATTCCAGATATCTACAATGTCTAGGAAGAGTCTTCAACCTCTGTTCTCTATTTGTTTTGGATATGAACCATTCAGACCAGTGGAACACCTTGCTGTCCGCAGGAGGTGAAATATTCCAGCTAACAAATCTGGCGAATCCATTGGGGAATAGAGTATTTAGTTGTTCTGATCTTCCTCAGTCTACAACTCTTGTCCGAATCCAGGATCCATTTTCTTCTACTCTTTTCAGTCAGATCTACTTTCTGATTTGTACTATTTGGGTTTGAAATTTCCAGATCTGTTCAGATCTAAGTCATTTTAGTCTTTTATGCTCTATTACCACATTCAATTCAACATTATTTGCCTTGATCTGGTCTTTTTCAGTGTAATGGGTGGGTTTCAGCTTCGTCAAAACCACTACAGATCCAATCCAATCTGTGCTATTTTTTGGATAGATTTGATTTGCTTGTTGTGGTCCTGTATGTAAATTACTTGAGACTTACAGGAAGTTCTGATAAGCTCATAACATGGTGCAAAATAGAGTTGCACGCAAGTTTTACATGAAGTACATCGGTGTGCTTGGGTCTCGAGGTCTGCCAGGGCATAGGTGAGGTCTTCCTTGGATAGGGTAAGTACATAGTGGAGATATTTAAGTGGTTCCAGTAAATGACCCTTACTAACTGACTCACTCACCTGACTAATAGGGCACGTGGTAAAGAGAAAAGGTAACACACTTAGAAACCATCTGCTTCCTAGGCATGGTGGATTAGAACTGTTTAAAACACGTAGAATCACCTCACTTCTAAGCACCCTCCTTAGCAGGGGTAATTGTAAAAAGTTAACGCACATAGGAAACCATGGCCACCTCCTTCCATACATGGGAAATCGATAAAATCACGTAGAACAACTCCTTTTTTGTAGGGGGGTCAACTGGTCAAGTAGAACTGGGCAAGGGGTATGGGTAATGCGTTAAACCGGCCAGCGTTAAAGTATTTGAAGAGTCGTCCGTCCGACGGTAGGTTATCTCTTTTTCGGTTTGGATAGGACTATTTACGAAAAAGGAAAACTCCAGCCAATCATGACTAGAAGAGTTCTCTAAGGTATGATTTTATACTTTTTCGGGCCTTAGAGACTAAATCATAAGAAAAAGGACCCCCATGGAGTTTTCCTCTGTATTCGTTCAGGCTCTCTAAACATGAATGATACCTAGTTTTCTTTCAGTGGACTCATTAAATTAAACATTGAAAGAACCGTTTTGGGAACAAACCCCTCCTCTCTTAGGTTCGTAAAACATATGACACTGGACTTGTCTTTTGACAAGCTATATCGAGTGTTTGTTACCCTATTTGAACTCGTAAAATTGAAAAGAGGCACTCATAAATCATGATGGGGGAAATGGGAAGGGAATCATCTTACAAATAATGGTAGTTGTTTGTCATTACCTTTGAACATGGCACTTGTCTGCACAATCATGTCAGTCAATTGGGTATTCAGCTGATCTCCATGACGATCCACTTTCATGAGTCATGTCAATCCTTTGAGTCTTTCAAAAGAATGCATTGTCCACTGTCGCATTATGTATCTGTCCTATCTAGTCATGCTGCCAAGTCATTTTTTCATTCCCCCCGACGTTCAAAGGAGATCTAAAGAAGTTTTACCTCTGCAGTCTACACAGTCTTTGTGTCAGTATCTTTGAGCCAGTCATATGGTTACTACATTCACATCATTCCAGAACTATGTTCCAAGTTTCGTGTCGTCGATGTGGCAATCATCATGGCCCTCCTTCAACGAGACTATTCCCGTCGACATCAGCTCATCATCTAGGAAATAGTCTTAGAAACAATATTTAGTACCTTGAGATCTGTATGCCTTAATCACAGATTCTCTCACTCTCGACATAGGTTCACATCATTGACCTTTGATCGATAAAATCGACTGGGTGTTCGACATCAGGACATCTATTCACACTCAGTAGATTGTACTAGAGTACCTTGGGAATCATTGAAATTAATGGTGATCTCCCTCGTACTTGTTAACAATTCACATCATTGGTCAGTAATCAAGTGGTTTCTACCATGTTCTACTTTAGATCATTGTAATCACATGGATAGAATCGTACTTTATGGAAGACGAGATGAAGACCCTGGGCATTTGCTTAAAAGCGCTCATTGCTTTTTCCCCAGGTTGCGATGGAGTTTTGTATATCTATCATGGATCCACATTTGTATGGTCATGGCTATGCTCAAATTTGTGTCTATATGACATAGATCTACGCTGTATGTCTGGTAGCAATGTCCAAGTTTGAGTCCTCTATCACATGGATCTAGGTTGTATTCTAGTAGCCATGCTTGTTTATTCCACTCAAGGATCTACCTTGTATTGGTATGCAGCTACGAGTTTGGTTACTTGTGTCTATGAGTCAACATATTGATGTACTACAGATGCCTACTTGACTGCATACTCCGATTGAGCTGACATTTTCATCTCCTGGCGACGACTTTTTCTCAAAGCTCTCATTTATTGTATCACTCTAAGACTCATGCTTTGGGGGGAATCCTGTTATACCAAAATCCTATCACCATCATGTGATAATACATTTGACATACCTACTTGCCCTAAATCCCAGCTTCTGGAGTGGAAGTGAAATGGTTTTTTATCAATCTATCATACAAATTCCCAGCATCGTGCATGCCCCTTTATCCAGAAGCGGTACCCCTTCTCACATCACCTTTCATCGATTTTCCATAAGTGGTGCCACCACCCATTTCCCTTGGTCCATAGGCGATTATTACCAGAACCACTCTGTCATAGAAGGAGAAGCGCAGTACCCTAGGTAAAAAGGGAAAAATAGAAGTTTCTCGAGGCTTCTAGATGATAATCCTTGTGTACTGCCTTATCCCTACTGTTGTGGGATGGTTGAGCTCGAGGTCCCTCATCCTAGGATCTTAGAGGCCACCTCACCCACTAATTTCTCAACCATCTCTATCCATTAAAGCCCTATAAATATGAGCTCATTGCCACGGTTGAGGGAAGAAAATTTGAAGGTATTGTTATGTTGTTGGATTGATTCTTGGCCCAAGATCATTTGGAGAGAGCATAGAGAGCTATATTCGGAGCTTTTGGGGATGAAGAGTTGGTTTCATGGAGATGCATGTCAACACTAAGGCTTGGTTGTAAAATTCTTCATATTTTTAATACAAGTTGATTTCTATGCCATATATGATGTTGTTGTTGTGATTTCACATATATATGTTGCTAGATTCCTTAGTCACTAGCATAGATTAGTAGATCATATTCTGGTTGCTTTGATTCATTTCGTGTTGAGATTTTTTGCAGGTACACAGGTGAACTATCAAAGCCTTGTATTCTAGATATCTACAACGTATAAGGAGAGTCTTTAACCTCTATCCTCTATTTGTTCTGGATCTGAACCATTCAAACCAGTGGAACACCTTGCTGTCTGTAGGAGGTGAAATATTCCATCTAACACACATCCCACAACCCCCTCAGAAAGGATTTGCACTTACATCTGATCATGTGGGAACACATCCCACAGTCACATCAAAATGGACATCAGTCCTAGGCTGAGTATTCCTGGTAATTGACCAGGTGCCTCCATTCAGAGAATGGCATTCAACACTTATAGCTGATCATGTAGGAAGCAATCCTATAGTCAAATTAGAATGGCTTAGCACTCATATCTGACATGGAAGGAACCAATCCTCTCACCATGACAGAATGGCCCAACCCTTACATCTGACCATGGAAGGAACAAATCCTCTCACCATGTCAGAATGGCTCACAGACTCATCACTTCCCCTTGAAGGGAGCCTCAATCTGGAGAACACCAAGATTCTCTCTAAAGTACTCAAACTTCACTTTGGCTAATGGATTCATCAACACATCAGCTATCTATTCGTCCATCGCAACATACTGGAGCTTCACTACTCCTCTCTACACCATATCCTTGATATAGTGATATTTGATCTCAATATGATTTGACTTGTCATGGAACACCGGGTTCTCCGACAACGTCACACAACTCTGGCTGTCATAATTTATACAAGTAGCATCCAACTAGAGATCAAATAAATCAGACAGTAGCTTCCTTATCCATACTGCTTCACAACTATTTGAACAAGCTATAACATACTCTACTTCAGCTGTACTCAGTGCCACACATGACTACTCCCTGCTAAACCAAGAGATCACACCTGATCTCATACTGAAGCAACACCTTGAAGTGTTCTTCCTATCGATGGCACTGCCTACCCAATCTGAATCAACATAACCTTCTAGGTTAATCTTTTGATTTTCCTCATATTTGATCCCATAATCAATTGTATCCTTTAGGTACCTTAGAATATGCTTTGTAGCAATCAAGTGAACATGTCTCGGATCTGTCAGGAACTAGCTCAAGGTGTTCACAACAAAGAAAATATCTAGTCTCGTGTTTGTCAGGTACATCAAGGACCCAATCATCTGACAATACATCATAGCATCAACCTCTTCTGATGAAGCATCAGTCAATAGCTTCAGGTTCGATGCCATAGGTGTGGTTATGGCCTTGCAGTCTATCATCCCAAACCTCTTCAGGATCTCTACTGCATACTTCCCTTGTGGAAGGAAGATTCCATCCTCATTTTGCCACACCTCCATTCCTAGAAAATAGTGCATCATACCCAAGTCCTTCATTTCGAACTCGACAACAAGCTTTCTCTTTGTATGAGCAATCAACCCATCCATACCTATTACAAACAGATCATCTACATACAATAGGAGTATTGCTCGGTTACCTTCTTCAACCTTGTAGTAAAGGTTGGAATCTGCTTTACTTTTGGTAAAGCCCAAACTGGATAGAAAGCCATCAATTCTATCGTACCATGTCCTGGGTGCCTATTTCAAACCATACAGTGCTTTCTTCAATTTACACACATGATTCTCCCTGTCATGTGTCTCAAAACGGAGTGGCTGCTCCACATACACTTCCTCTTCTACTACACCATTCAAGAAGGTGGTCTTGACATCCATCTTGACATCCATCTGGTGTATCTTCCATTTCATCACTGCAGCTAGAGCAAGTACTGATCTGATGGAAGTGTATCTAGCTACAGGTGCAAAGGTTTCTTCATAATCTATTCCTTATTTCTGGGAGAAGCCACAAGCTACAAATCTTGCTTTATATTTTTCTATGTTGTCTTCTGTAGCATGCTTGATCTTGTAGATCCATTTGGGAGTTACAATAGAGTTCCATTTTGGTCTTGGGACAACATCCCAAACATCATTCTTCATGATCGATTGATACTCATCGATCATAGAATTCTTCCATTCTTTCTTCTCTGCCACTTCTTCATAGTTGGAAGGTTCTTTATTCACAATGTCACATAGTAGGGCTACATAACCGAAATAGGATCTGGTTCTTTTCCTTTCTCTATGATTTTCTTCTGGAGCCCCATATCTTTCCGCACCTTGGATAGCTTCTCGTACCCAAGTAGGTTTCCTCTTGTGAGGATTATTCTTCTGAGGAGGATCTATAGGCTCTTGAGGTTCTTCCATTTCTTGATCTTCTTCTTGATTTTCTTCATTCATGGTTGTGTTATGAATTCTGGGTGCTTCGATTTGTTCAGGTTCTTCAGTAGGTCACTTTCTAGATTTGTTGTAAGCTGAGTCTTCATCAAATGTTACATATCTATTGATGTTAATATTCTTGAATCATGGGAAGTATATTATGTAATCCTTAGAGCTTTTAGAGTATCCCACAAATATACCCTTCTTTCCTGAAGGATCTAACTTTGTCCTCTTTTCTTTAGGAATGTGTATGTACACTGGACAGCCGAATATTCTGAGATGGTTGACTTCTGGTTTCTTGCTGGAAAAGACTTCTTCAGGTGTCTTTTTCTCGAGTACTCTATGTGGAGTATGGTTCTATACATACACTATTGTTCTAGTAGCTTTTGTCCATAGATGCATGGGAAGATCTTGATCATGAAGCATAGCCCTTGTAGCTTCCATGATCGTTCTATTCTTCCTTTCTACAACCCCATTATGTTGTGGATTATATGGAGTAGTTAACTCCCTCTTAATCCCCAAATATTTGCATAATGATTTGAATTCATTTGATGTGAATTCTCCACCATTATCTGATTGAAAGGTTTTGATCTTATTTTCTTTGTGGTTCTCGATCAAGGCTTTTAATTCCTTGAAATTTCTGAATACCTCATCTTTGTTCTTCATGAAGTATATCCATGTCTTCCTAGAAAAATCATCAATCAAAGAAACATAGTATACATACCCGCTTAATGAACTTGATGACATTGGACCACATACATCGGAGTGAATGATTTCCAAGATTCCTTTTTCCTTGCTCTCGCTACTTGGAAATGTCTTCTTTGTGTTCTTTCCTTTCACACATCCTTTGCAGACTCCATCATGTTTTGCCTGAAATTATGGAAGACCTTCAACAACTTTTCTTGCAAGTGGTAGTGCTCTGTAATGCACATGTGCAAGCCTTCTATGCCAAATTTCATTTGGCTCTACTGTTTCATGGACCAAGGCTTTTTCTAGATGGCCCCTCAATTTGTATAGATCTCCCTCTTGTTCCCCAATCACTACTGCATCATTAATAGTATTTCCCTTTGGACACATGATAACTTGGCCATATACAAATGAAACCCTCATGCCTTTTTCATCTAATGCAGATATGGAGAGGAGGTTCTTCTTTAGTCATGGTACAAATAATACATCTTGCATATTCATAGAATTTCTAGAGTCTAGCTTATAGGAGGATTCCCCACTACCTTTTATTGGATAATAGTAGTCATCCCCAAGTTTCACCTTATGATGTGACTCATGTTCACATAGTTTCACAAAGGATTATTTGAATCCTGTCATATGTTTAGAAGCACCACTGTCTATAATCCAATCATTGCTTCCATGTGTGATATTTCTCGTGAGGGTGGAAATGAAGACATATTCTTCATCACTTGAAGAATCATCACTTTCTTTCTTGATTCTGTTTGTGGAAGGTTCATCATCTTCTATAGCATGAGCATTATGTCTTCTCTTGTTTCCCTTCTTCTTGTTTCTAGGACAGTCTTTGGCAAAGTGTCGTCTTTCATCACATGTATAGCATCTGAATTTAGATAAATATTTTCTAGTGTTATCTTTCTAGTGGAAGTTCTTACCTCTGGAGTGATGAGAGATTCTTCTGCTTTTCTAAGAGTGTACTATGAGAGCTTGATCTTCACTTCCCATCTTCTCTTCTCGAGATGCTATCTGAGCTTCTTCTTGAGAGAATTATTCCCATAGTCTGTTGAACTTGACTAGCTTCTTTCTCGCACAGATCCCTTGAATGAAAGAGTCCCATGTCCTATGGAGACCATTCAAGGTGGTCATCACAATATCTACATTCTCCACTTCTTCATTAACTGCTTCAAGTTGTTCTTTGATATGAGAGACTCTTGTAAAGTAAGACTGGATGGTTTCTGCATTTTGGATCTTTACATTCTTCAATTTGTTTCTCAGAGTCATCTTCTGATTTATGTTTTTCCCTTCAAACAATTTGGTCAGGGAATCAAACATAGATTTAGGTGTATTTAGGGAGGACACCTGTGGTATGAGGTGATACTTGATTGAATCATAAATAATCCTCTTATAAATGACCAATTTCTTCTTGTGTAAGGCCTCAGCCTCGTCTCCCTCTGGAACTGTAACCTCCTCATTGATATAAGAGTCCAAATCATTTTCTTCCAGGACTAGGGAGATCCTATAATTCTAGGCTCAGAAGTTATCAGATCCCTCAAGATTTTCATCAAGCTTGGTATGATGAGACATCTTAACTGAGAACCTCAAATGGAAATACAAAATATTTAGATCTTACCAGGTCAAGATGTCAAAATTGGATCTAGAGCTGAATTTTTGCAGTGCTGGTTGAGGAGTAGATTAGGGTTTGACTTTCCCAGAGTTCTGTCCAACCAAAATATTTGATCTTGATCTCTAAGCTTCAATTTTTAGGAGGAGATAAATCCAGTCCTAGGCTCACTCAAAAATTCCACTTCTATGGAAATCCCTAATTTCTAGTAGTAGTGTCGAGTCAAAAACTAAAAATGCTCAGAATCAGATTCTGCTTCGACAGAAATATGCGCCTTGGAGAGGAGATTATCCCAACCTTATTTTGCTAAAAATATATGGAGATAGATCCAAAAAGTAGGAATCCCTAGTTTTCGCAGCTGCATAATGTATTATTCTCAGGTTAGCTTTGATACCATGTTAGATTCTTATCATTCAAGCTAGAATTATATTAGGATCTTAAACTGAGAGAATAACAAGCACAACAAACAAACACAAGATACAATGAACACAATGTTTTTCCTTGACGAAACCATAAAGGAGAAAACCCTACAACTTCCTCAGAGATAGAATCAAACCAAAAGTAAAACCCCAAAACAGTAAGATGATCTCTCGACAACAGTAGTCTCTTTCTTTCTAGTCCCAACAACTTCTTCTCTCTCATCTATGTGCTACAACTGAGTGCGAGTGAGTGTGTGATAAATAAATAGGCTCACTCTCTATTTATACTAATTCTCGACTTGACAATAACTCACTAGGGACGACTTCTCTAGGAGAGTCTAATAACCCTAGGGCCCCACAACTGCAGGAACTTTAACCCTTGATCAATATGATGGTTACCCATAATGACTTGACATGTCTTTTTTACCTTATTGAATCTCCCAATAGGCACATCGGGCATGACATGACTCAATTACATTACAAACACTTCCCGGAATAAACATCAGGGTACAATACATAAGATATACAAGTGAATACATTCCGAAGTTATAATTACATCAACAAAAAACACATATTATTCTTCAAATATTCCTTAATTGATGTATGATAACAAATCCAAGTATCATACCCACCATTAGTGAAGGTTGTACAATGTTGTGAAGAGATTTGTTCCAGGACCCAAGGGGATTTCCACCTCCCAAATTGAGTAGTCTTGTCCCAAAACTTCTTCCCTTGAAAATTGCAGATCATGGTTGAGTATATCATTTGATTATATGTGTTATAGATGTGATAATATGTCCCATCACCCCTCAGGACCTTCCTCTCCAATTTTGAAAGAAATTGGAGGAATTTTGGAATCAATTGAATCCATATAACTAGAGTGTAAGAAGATGAATTTGAGTACATTGTGAAAGAATTGAAGAATTGGTCATTTTGATAAAATTTCCAAAAAGGGGACATTAAAGTGGTATCAGAGCATGGGCTTGGCACCTATTGAATTTATGGATGGTATAGATGATTCGAATAAAGTCATTAAGTCATGTGGTGATGATATGACCAGGCAGGTTAAGAAAGCATTCGATTGATGGCTAGCCAATTTATGGGTAGTAGAATTTTCCATCATGAAGAGACACATAATACAATTTATTTTGAAGCACTTAATTATTGGTTGAAGTAATTTATGAAAAATAATTCAAATAATAACTCACTAAGGAATAATCATCAATGCACAAGTAGGGAGGAGACCAAGGAGCTACAAATTTCTGTGGGTGGTGAAGAAGAAAAATCATTACATCAAGAGGATCTAAAGTCACTCCCAAATGACTTTGAAAAATATGAGGAAGCATCACATGATAAGGAAGAAGAGTATCGTGAAAATATTGAATATCATTCTGAAACAAATTCTACTGTGGACATGGACCAAAGGTCATCTACGGATGGATGTTTGAACTATGAAGGAGTACCTAATGATGGGTGCTCACAAATATATGTTGGTGACATAGAGATCAGATCTAAAAATCTTTCTGCAATACAAATTTCTCATGAGCATAAATATGAAGACCTCATACCAGAAAAATAAAGAACCAAGATCAACTTCCCCATCACCACTTGAGCTTCAAGAAGTTGATCAAATCCAAAATGAAGAAGAAGAGGAGGTTCACTCCCATGAACCATCCTTCATTGAAGGATCCTTGAATATGAGTGAAAGGGATATCCAATAATCCCTTAAGATACTCCATGACACTCAAGAATTAGTGTCAAATTCCTGTTGGAGATCTACTTCATTGGAGGAAACATCCTTCCTTGAAGACATGGAGAAGATTCAAAGAGAAATGTGCCATATCAAAGGTGATTTCATATCTTTTCTTTTTGATAGAAACCATTTTTTTGAGCTTAATGAATTGTTACATGATGCATACTTTAAGAATAATGAGGAGAATCTTAAGCTCACAATTCAAAATGAACAACTTCTTGAAAAGTTGCAAGATGCATGTTTTCCCTCCAATGTTTCATATTGTCAAATGGTAGATTGTTTGGAGGATTCTCATGACATGGAGGATCATGAGAAATGTGGAAATTTGAATGTGCTTGATGTGTTTGAATTTGAACTTGAATAGATTCAAACACTTGATGTGGTGGAAGAGGAACTTGAATTGTCTCTTGATGAAGGTTATGCAATGTTTAAATGATAGCATGATTCCTCTACATTGGAACCAACCTATGACAAAGGTTTCACACTTTTTAAGGATTAGCATGATACTACCCATATGGATCCTTCCCATGATGAAACTTCTACACTTTTTGATCATTTGTGTGAGTTAATTCATTCTCCTACATCCTACAATTCCATGTTTTGCGGAATTAGTCTCAATGAAGTATGGGTGAAAGGGTTCTTTTTGATAGTGCCACATGAGGAGTATGGAACTCCTAGATTTACTATTTACGATGACATGGTTGGAGCACACTCTTATTCACATTTTCATCAGAATCCTTTGTTACTTTATTATGATGCACATCTACATGGATGCACCTATGATATGCATTTGAGTCACTTGAAGACTCATGGTTTTTCTTGCTCAACACTTGGTTCGTTTGAGGTTGGAGGAACTTCATCCAACACTGGGGTGAATAGATTTATGGTTGGAGAACATTTTTGTTTCCAGCCACATAATTTTTTATATCTTTATGATTCTCTCATTCAGGGATGTATTGATGAGACTTCTTTGAGCCACTTGAAGTCTTCATGTTTTATTTGCTCCTTATTTGGTTCATATTTTCGTGGAGGTTCTTCATTCACTTCTTGGATGAAAGGACAATTGGCTGATTATTATTTTGATGCATATTACATTATTTGTGAGTAGAATTATAGGAATATGGATCCTTACCTATGTCATTGGAGCATATTTGACTGGTCACTTGAAGCATGTATGCACTTGGCAAATGGTAGTCTACCCACTTGGAGGTATAAACACTTTCATGATTTTTTGATGAGGCACCTCCTTGATGTATCTTTTTATTATGTTTTTATGTACTTTGATGATATATATTATGTGCTCATGATGTTTGGAAGAATGAATACAAAAAATGGGATCAAGGAATTCTCTTTCCTAATAGTATGAGTTGGAGAGCACTCATAATTGTTGGAGTGTAATGAAAGCAATGGGACCCCTGGATAGTTCTTAGTCCCATTGATTCCATATTATTCAAGAAATAGCAGTATGGGAGATGGATTCCCCACTTAATAAGGTGATGTTAATAATAGTAGTGCATTAGAAAGCATGGTGGGTCCTCTCTAAAATATTCATGGAATCTCAAAGACTCAAAGTGGGAAGCTTAGTGGAAACTTGAAAGAATCATACAGAAAGCAGGTTCTTCAACAACAATGTTTGAAATTGCTTAAGGACAAGAAATATTGGGAAGGGAGGATTTGTAATGTCCAAAATTTTTCATTGGGTCACAATGGGAAAATAACATTTTCCATATTCATGAAAGTTGTCAAATGGATGCTAAAAGTCAAATAATTGCCAAGGAGGAAAATCACTAGTTTCCTAGGTTGGGAGTGGAAGCTTTGTGATTTGGAATAAGGGGGATAATAAATGATGTTTAGAAATTAGAAGGGGATAAATATTTAATAATGTATAGTATTAAATAAATACAAGATAAAATTGAGGTGGAAATGGATCATGGAGACACATGGATACTATGGGCCCCACACAAGCTGGAAAATTGGTGCCACCTGGTATCTTCCTCTTGCAATCTCGAATATAATGGGAAGCCTAATGCTTTTGGATGGATTATAAGGTTAATATACTTGTACATATACTTCATAGGTATAATTTGGGATGAATTTTAACTTACATGGGAGAGGAATAAATAAATGGGAGTTTCATGGACACTTGGCTAGATTCCCCTTACATTTATGGCATCTATGACACCAATGATGGAGATTCTATGAAAGTTATGAAAAACGTCATATATGAATGCCGAAACATGAAATATATGACATTTCAAGACTGAATATAGCATCTTAGAGGGTGGTCATGGGAGTTGGAGAAGGCCAAGAGGCTCCTACTCGAATTTGGGGGAAGATGGAAGAGGAAGAGATAGGCCACATGGCAAAGCATGAACAACCACACCAATTCTACTTGGATTGGGTTTATGGATGATTTGAGAAAATTAAAAGGCTAAGTATGTTTATAAAATATAGGAATAAACCAAGATAATGTATTTTTATCATTTGATGAATTTGGGTTTGTGAAAAGAGAGCTAGTGGATGACTAGTTCCTTGCCTTAGCCAATTTTGAGGGTGAAAGATTCCCATCTTAATTGGTGATTTGGAGAGGCCAATCAGGTCTTTCAAGGAGATTAAATGGATTCATAATTTATAGGTTCAATCTATAGGAAGCTCATGGACATATCAATATAATCTTGTTCTTCCATTCATCTCAATTTTTTTCACCATATTTCAGCTTTATGGAGTGAGGCTCACGCAAGCGCACTTGGTGAGCTATCCATCTCTTTGAGGGAGATTATATTGCTCTAGTATTCTATATTTTGATTTAAATGTTCTCAAAAATCTATTAGATCGAAAGCACAAAATATCTCATGTATTATTTTCCAATATTGAAGAAATGATTCCATTTCCCCAATACCTTGTTGTAAACTCTTGCAATCTTGATGGAATCGAATATATGTGTGCACCATTGATGATTTAAAAGTGAATGAACTGTAATTAATGTATAATATGGGTTTCATGCTCGGTAAATAAGAATTCATGGCCATTGGGTCAAATTTCATATCATTTAGAGCAAACTACATCTCGTTTCCCCAAGGTTCCAAAACTAGTTTTTTTATATCTGATTGAAGGAAGTGATAAAAACCATAGGAGGTAGATTTTTTATGTATATGAGTCTATGATGATGTATTATATATATCCCCTTCTTCAATTTGAAAATAATAGTGGTTTGAATCACACTTGGGAAGCCATTTCTATCATTCACCTCGAGGGGGATTTGTGTGGAAATTGAACTCAAGAGATAGAACAATTACACTCACAAAATTGCTAATCTAACATGCAAAATTCACACCAAAGAAGACTAAAATTGGAGCATAACACTAATATGTATTCAATAAGTGTACAATAGCCAAACTTGTGAAGTAATAGGCTTCTGCAATATATCATTACATGAGAGAATCAAATGCATAAAGATTCCATTCAAAATAGTCAAAAAGCAGGCTTACTAAATCTAGTCAAATCCCCCACAGGTGCATAAAGCAGTTTCCAAATATATGAAGATGCTCACGAATTTGCTAAGTCAAGTGGGAAATATAAAGAGGGATGGAAAAAAAACTCATACATGCTTTTATTTGGAGAAAATGAGGGAGGATGATGTGGGAAAAAAACAAGTCAACTACACCTAGTCTAGCTTTTCCTTTTTTCCTTAAATCAGAATAAAACAAGGCATCTTTTCAGAAAAAAGAAGATATGCGCTTTGGAGGATCTGGAATAAATAAGACATGCTAAATTGGGTTTCTAGGATGTTTCCCAAGCACTCCATGACTCAATTTTAGCATGTGTTGACTTCTAGAACTTGTAGAAGGAAACTATCATAGAATGGAATCTAGGAAACTAGGTAATAAGACAAAAATAATTAAATTAATGTCTAAGGTACATAACTATGGGTTGAGTATTCTAACACCCCCCCTTAAGTCTAAATTTATGAGTAAATTTCAAAAAACTATAGGGCATAGCAACAAGTCTTAGTCACCCTTTACATACTGCTTGTCCATACAACCAGGGAAAGAGGAAAAAACCTAGTGGGAAAATCCTCCCTTAAACATGGACAGGAAATTTTTTTTTTTGAAAATCTTGTCATCAATCATGCTTCACAGCATGATCAGCAATCCCCAGTAGTTATTTGAGGTTGCTGAAGGTCTTCTCATAAAAAAATTTGGTGAATATGTTTGTTACTTGTTCTGAAGATGCACAAAAGAGTAGATCAATGGTGCCATCATGCACAAGCTGTTTGATGTAGTGCATATGGATCTCAATGTGCTTGGTTTGTTGTCTCTGAACTGGATCATTGTATATTTTAATGGTGCTCTGATTATCATAGTAGATAATAGTTGAAAAATCTAATTCAAAACCACATTCTCCAAGTATCGCCTGCAACCACAAACATTGAGTTGTTGCATTTACAACTCCTCTATACTCTGCTTCTGTAGATGAGAGTGCTATGGCACTCTGCTTCTTGCTTAAATAGCTGATTGGTCCCTCTACAAGCATGAACACATATCCTAATGTATAATTTCAATCTATGTTGTCAACTTCCCAATCGTTGTCGGTAAACCCAATCAAATCAAGATCAAATTTTTCTTTGTAGAAGATCCCATGAGTTCTTGTTCCTTAAACAAAGTTCAGGATCCTTTTGGATGTTCTCCAGTGGATCTCATGAGGCTGATCCATGTATCTCGAAGCCACACTAACTGCATAAGATATATCAGGTCAAGTGTGTGTAGGATAAATCAAACACCCAATCAACTGGCTATACAGTGTATTATTTACCATAGGAGAAGAACCTGCTTCTTCAAGCTTAGCTCCTGAAAGAAAGGGAGTCTTGCTTGGCTTGCAATATTTCATGTTGAACTTGTTCAGCAAATCCAAATCATACATGGACTGATGTAATTTGATTCCATGTTGGGATTGAGCAATTTCAAGACCCAAGAATTGGCTCAACAATCCCAAATATGTCATAGAAAATGCATTGTTCATTGCATCCTTCAAGGAGGCAATCTCTTTCTTTGAACTTCCTATAATCAGAAGGTCATCCACATACAAGACAATAATCATCAAAGAACCATGAATCAGCTTCAAATAGACATTAGGATCAGACTTGCATCGAACAAAACTTAGTGACAACAAAAAGTCATCAATCTTGGCATACCAAGCCCTGGGGGCTTGCTTGAGCCCATACAATGATTTATTTAACCTGCACACTAAATATGGATTAGAAACAAACCCTTCAGGTTGCTGCATGTAAATCTCTTCAGTGAGATATCCATTTAGGAAAGCACGCTTCACATCCATGTGATGTACCTCCCACTTTTTCGAAGTTGCAATGGCTAGAGCTAGCCTTAAGGAGTCCATCTTTGCCAATGGTGAAAAGCTTTCATTGTAGTCAGTACCATGTACTTGTGAGTAGCCCTTCTCTACCAATATTGACTTATATTTAAAAGGTGAACTATTAGCAGCAAACTTAGTCTTGAAAATCCACTTACATTGAACTAGCTTCCTCCGTGGGGAAAGATCAACCAGTTCCCAAGTGTTGTTCTTTTGGAGTGAGTTGAATTCTTATTTCATGGATATTTTCCATATTGGATCATGTGTTGCATCTTCATATGTCTATGGATATTATTCAACCATCAGATATCACTTCTCAGCAAATAGAGGATCTTTCACACAAAGGGCACTCTCAAATTGAGATCTAGTCCTCCTAGTGTCACTAGGATTTTCAGCTAGTTTCCCAGTTGCATGAATGGTATTTGATGCCCATTTTGGTCTGATAGGAATGTTAGGATATGCAATCAAATCAGCATTATCAAACATATCATAATCATCAAACTCATTAGTCTCTTCACTTACAATTAATGGATCTGGTAGTGAAGAATACTCTCCAACTTCAACTGCTACTAAAGGTTCTTCTTGGAACTGAACACTTCTTTCAATGAAAGATTTGTTAGTGCTCAAGTTGATTAGATTGTACCCTTTTGAATCTTCAGAATACCAAACAAATAGGCACTCTTGGCTTTGGGGCTGCAAATCCTTCCTCTTTTCAGTTGAAATTCTATCCCGAGCCTTTGAGCCAAAAATCCTGAAATGGGTCACATCTAGCTTGTGCCCACTATGTTAGGATATTTAAACACTTAGGAGTTATTTAAGATCAACTTGTGTAATATATCCGTTAGGTAAAGTGTGTTTCTTTAGTATACATTAGTATGCATTTGTAAATATTCTAATCTGATGGTCATGATATGCTCTAGACATAAAGTGATCCGACGGTTCAACTTCTCTTAGATCGTACCTACCATTGATCCATGGATTAGCACACGATTGGTCCATGATCTCTATTTAAAGACCATGGATGGTCCTTAGCTAGTTGATCGATTATGAGAAGCTCATATGTAACTTTCTTTCTTTTGAATAATAAATTTCTCCAAGTAGTTATTTGGCTGGGGCCATGGACTGTTTCCCTCTCGAGGGTTTTAACCACATGACAAACATCAGTGTGTTGATCTATGATCTATTTGTGTGAAGCAGTTTCTCAAGGTGTTTGGTCATTTGGGAGTACCCTGTGTACTCAAACATTGTATCAGAGCGTTTATGAAGACCCTCTTTCGGTTTTGATCAAGATATGGAACCGATGTTGCTGAAACTTTGAAAGGTTTATGGTTCTAGATTTTTTGTGCATTTGTGGCCTACAGGAGCTATTCCATTGCATCCGGTGTGCCATTTCCATTGGGAAATAGTTTTTTTTCAACAAAAATTGTTTCTGTTTGTTCCAGAAACACCCATTTCGGCAAATCTGAAGGTATAATGTTACCGTGATGGATTTAAGTTTATTTTTATTTAAAATCTCTCATATTTTTATCAGTTTTATTATTAGATCTTTACTATTTTAGTCTCGGACTGTTTCCTTCCCTGGCTGTGTATGCTCTTTGTCGTGCACCTTGTGCGATCACGGCGAATCAAAACAACGAGAAAACTTGAAAATGTAGAATTTTCGGGTAAGCTAACCAAGATCTAACCCCACCCATAATGTGGAATTTTTTTTTTGTTTTTTTTTTTTCCTTTTGTTTGTGATTTGCAAAAAAAAAAGGCAAGCAAGGAGAATGAAGAGAGAAGAATAAAAAAGAAAAGACCCCTTCCTCTTTCCATTCTTTTACGTACCTTTTAAACTTAGCTCACTTGGTTCAAAGTTGCTTTATTCCTTGATAAGTCTTATCAAGTTACTTTTTAGTGCATGCAATTTCTATTTTCAAGTTACTTTTTGTAAAAGTGCATCTCACTTAAATAAATAAATAAAAGTGAGTCACTTAAGTCTTTACTTTATTGCCGCACTATTTAAAAAGTAACATTATTGTAAAAGTGAACATCACTTATTTTACAAAAGTGATTCACTTAAAAAGAAACTTTCTTATAAGTGATTTTCAAAGGTTCATCTTGGGAAGAAGGGGGTTCTTTTTTTTAGTTGGTCAAGTTAATATTTTCCAAGTCACTATTGGGGACATCTTCAACATTTTATTTGATCAAGCATAACTTCATCATCCAGAATCAGTTTTTAACGCCATTTTTTTTAAAACCACATTTTTTTTCGAGCTATTTGCATCTAGATAGTTTTTTTTTATTCTTTTATCCATTATTTTACAGTATGGCCACCCCTTGTGATATTATACTTACAAGTTCTAACTATTTCTCATGGAAATATCATATGGAGGATGTTCTGCGAAGTAGGGGACTTTTCAGGATAACCTCAGGGAAAGAAATAGAACCCATTGATGATGATAAGAAAATTAAATGGGAAAATAGATGTGATGAAGCTCGCAGATTGATTAGGATGTTAATCTCTACTGATTTGCAATTCCACATATCTAGAATTGATGAAATTGATAAAGCTTGGGAAAAGTTGGAATCTATGTTTGGTAAACATAATGAAATTCGGGGTCATCAACTTGAGAATGAGTTCATTTCCTTGAATCCAAATATTTTTTCATACATTCAAGACTATTTATCCAAGTATAAAACTCTTAGACTCTTATGTGAAGAATGTAAGATTAAGAAAGAAGACAAACATTGTATTTATCATACTTTTTCTAAACTTGGACCTGCATATTCTGTTTTTGTATCTACATTCTACTCCATGAAAGAATCCTTGACTGCGGCTAGCTATAAAGAGCCTAGTCTTCAATCCTTTTGTGATTCCTTAATTAGAGAGCAAGATAATATCATCCATATTGGAATAATTAACAATGCAGATACATCTGGGAAAGACTTACTGTCCCAACAGAAAGAAAAGTCCAAGCCTCCCAAGAAACATAATTTTCGCAATAATAAGACAAACAACAAGGGTCCCAAACCCTCTCAGCCAACTCCTTCTTTAAAAAATGACAAAGGATCCAAGCCAAAAATAAAGAAGACTGAGCGTTATTGCAATTTTTGTGGGAAAGATAATCATGATGAATCTAAGTGTTTCAAGAAGATGGAAGCCTTGGAAGCAGCAATGAAGAAGCACCTGTTGAGGCCTGGAAAATCGCAGGCAACAACAACAAGGGATTCTCCCCAGTCAACGTTCCCAACTATCCTGTGACTATTTGGTATAGGGAATCCGTCCGGTTTGCGGTCCAGCTACTGTAAGTCAAGTAACAAAGGTTTTACCGGTTGCGGCCCGGTCCACCATGTATTTTTGTATTTTTTGATTTAAGGTGTGATATGCACGTGCCTAATTAACAATGCAAGGTGATACAGATGAAAAGAGTAGTCACAATGTGATGCGCAGGTTCTTACCTCTCGTCTTAGAACTCACAAGCATCCAAATCATGCAAGAAAAATAAATACTAACTAAACTATCTCTAGAGAGCTGGGTATTCATTTGTGAGTAATGCACTTTTGTTTATGTGTTATGGTAAATCACAGATAGCTGTTCTTAGAACCAAACATATAAACATGAATAAAAATATGTATGATAAGATAGCTCATCAACAGTTTAAACTCTCATTACTCATAGTGGAAAAAACATCATAAAAGTACTGAAGAACATTCAGACAAGAACATAGGTCGAAGAAATTAGAAAGCTCTTACAGCTAACGAGACATAGCTGAAAACAAAATAGTTCACATTCAACATTGCTCATTTAATCACATTGACATATTCCACATCACACTTCCTCCAACAGGAAAAATTTGCAATCTCTGGTTGTAAAACGAAATAGTTCCTCTTACAAGCATTAAGTTACAAGTTTTCCAGGGAAAAAGCCCCTTTTTTAAGTTCTAACTTTCCAATATTTAAACTACAACAGCAGATCGTTTGGGCTGCCCCCAAACGTGTGACTCTCCAGTCCCTCGAACATTTTAGATCCTTCTTTTCTGCGCAAATCCATGATCGGGTGAGTCACTGACAGACCTTTCAGGTCTGTGCCTTGGTAGCTACTACTTTATCTTCTATTCCACTTGTCCTCCTTGCGATCCTGTTGGTTTCAGCTATACCTCTACCAAACGGTCCGTCTCCCTTAGCGTTGCAGTAGTTTGACCAATCTCCGGAAACCATTTTCCATCAAACGACGTGCATCATTCATTGGAATCGCATTCAAACCATATCAAATCAAACGACTAAGCATTAAGAAGGCCATGTACTGCGTTACTACCACAAGGCTTAACAAACGTTGGCACCCCTACTTCATCTAACTACGGGTTCGAAGGAAAACACCCACGGCAGGAAACATGAACTTCATTGGAGGCTCAGAGCGCTAACCTCAGTAGGGTAGACCTATTCATAGCCGCAACAGCGGAAAATAATAGGTTAAGGACACGTGACCCACGGGCGGGAAAATTCTTAATCGAAAGTCAGAAGATATTGACATCGGAAGCCAATTGCTCCACACAGCCGCAACGACAGGAAAGGAAAAGACTACGGACAAGCGACCTGCATCGACGGTGGAGCGCTTTTCACTTCGGGTGGCTAATTGATTTGGGAGCTGCAACGATGGAAGCAAAAATCTTATAAACATGCGAGTAGAGGGCCGACACACATCAGCGAGCAGAGCGCTTTACACATCGGGCGCTTAATTTCTTTGGGAGCCGCAACGACAGAAGGGAAATGGACAGAAGCCACCAATTTAACATAGTATGACGCCCGATTAACAGAAAATTGATTGTTTGGACATTTTTTAAAAATCAACGGCGGTCAAAATACATTTCACCTCTGAAACAACGGCCTTTCAAAGATCCATTAGCAAAACCAAACTCACAATCGGCGAACCAAACAATTTCAAACACATGCAACCTCCGAAAATAGGTCGAGAGTCAATCCTTTAAAATCATCCAACATTAAAGCATGACCAAAAGGTTCAAAGGATTCAACGATTAAAAACAACACTAAATCATGAGGAGGAGCCCAAAATTTAAGAAATTTGGGGAGAACGGTTGCAGCTGCAACAACACCACATCAACCTAGATTCATCTTCAAAATCTCCCTCTCATGGACATGCACTTTGTGCTTCTGGTTACTCTTATATTGCATGTTCTTCTTCTACTTCAAATGAATGGCTCATTGATTCTAGAGCGTCTTATCATATGGCTAAGGATCAAGCCATCTTTTCTACTATGCATGAATGTAATACCAAGCAAATATTTGTTGGTGATGATAGATCTCTAAGTGTTGTAGGATCTGGAACAGTTCCAGTAGAAAATGGTCATTTCAGTGATGTACTATGTGTTCCAAAAATTTCCTGCAATTTGTTATCAGTCTATCAAATTACTCATTCGGGTGAAGGTAAAACTGTGACATTTACACCTCACCAAGTTGTAATCAAGGATTTTAAAAATACTCAAAATGTCCTTTCTACTGGAACTGTTGATGATATTACCAGGTTGTACAAATTTAACAACTTTGGGTCATCACCTTTTCCTTCAATTTTTGTTGCTCATAGTGATAACTTGAGCAAAATTTGGCATGGGCGATTTGGTCACTTAAATTATTGCTCATTACAACAACTATGAAATGACAATATGGTGACTAGTCTTCTGACGGTATCTTGCAAGGATGGTGTTTGTTCCGGTTGTGTACTCGAAAAACATCATCGGGACAGTTTTGAAAAACATGCCTCTTGGCACACATCGGTTACCTTGGAGCTTGTGCATAGTGACTTGTGTGGCCCTCTTCCATCTACTTCCTTTTCTTGTTTCAAATATTTCTTAACTTTCATTGATGACTACTCCAGATGAACTTGGGTTTACTTCCTAAAACTTAAGAGCGAAGTATTTAACATGTTCTTGGCTTACAAGGACCTTGTTGAAAAACCATCTGGTTATCAAATTATTAAGTTAAGATCTAACAATGGAGGAGAATATGTTAACAACAAGTTCACTACTTTATACACTAAACAAGGAATCCAACAGCAACACACTGTTCCATATACACCACAACAAAATGGTGTAGTTGAATGGAAGAATTGCACTTTAAAAGAAATGGCTAATTGTATGATCCAATCTAAGGGACTAAGTCTTCGATATTGGGATGAGGCCATAAATTGTGCAAATTACATAGTTAATCACACACCCACTAATTTTTTACAAGGTATAACACTGGAAGAAGCATGGAGTAAAATTAAACTAGATGTAAGTCACTTTTGTGTGTTTGTTTGTGAAGCATGGGCTCACTTTCCAGATGAAATATGGAAATCATTGCACCCTAAAAGTGAAAAGTGCATATTTGTTGGATATTCTAAAGATGTAAAAGGTTATAGAATTATTCAGCCCCATTCACATGATATAATCATTAGAAGAGATGCTAAATTTGTTGAAAATCTCTTGGCCTACGAGCCTAACTTGGCGGGTGTGCCATCTTTGGCCTGCGAGCCTGATTCAGTGGTTGTGTCTTCTTCTTCTTCTTCTTCCAACTTCCTTGGTAGGTTTCCAACTCCAGTTTCTGATGATGACAGTGAGGATGAAAATCCACCTCTGCCTGCTCATGATCCTCCAATTGCACCAACACTGATGCTTCCTCGATGGGTCTGTTCAACATGCGAAGCACCTCGTGATCTTACCGATGATCCTAGAGATCAACGTCGAACATGTTCTCAATTTCAACAAGCCTCTTCTCTTTTGGCTCAAGTTTTCAAGAATCATGATTCAAAAACTTTTGCAGAAGCTTCAAAAAATCCAGATTGGGATGCAACTATGGATGAAGAATTTTGTTCCTTAATGACGAACGATACTTGGGATCTTGTTCCTTTTATAAAAGTAATAAAACTCATCATATGTAAATGGGTCTATAGAACTAAGTATGCATCAGATGGAAGTGTTGAACGACTTAAGGCAAGGTTAGTTGCCAAAGGTTTTTCCCAAGTTGAAGGGATTGACTACAATGAAACCTTTGCTTCTTCGCAAAAATGAATTCCATCCATCTTGTTCTTTCTCTTACAACCTTACATAACTGGGAAGTCCATCAAATGGATGTCAATTCTACCCTTTTACATGGTGATTTATAGGAGGAAATTTACATGGAACAACCTCCTGGATATGTTCAAGATAACTCTAGCCTTGTCTATCTCCTTAAGAAATCCTTATATGGCCTTAAGCAAGCTCCTAGAGC
Organism: Pseudotsuga menziesii; assembly: GCA_001517045.1. Lineage (NCBI taxonomy): Eukaryota > Viridiplantae > Streptophyta > Pinopsida > Pinales > Pinaceae > Pseudotsuga > Pseudotsuga menziesii. The sequence goes on along the minus strand of LPNX010520370.1, from coordinate 33,445 downwards.
TTGGTATGCCAAAATCGATAGCTTTCTCCTTGACACTGGTTTTTCTAGATGTCATTCTGACCCAAATGTCTATACCAAGAAAGTAGGAAACCATCTCATCATACTTGTTCTTTATGTTGATGATCTTATCCTTACTAGTAGTGACCCTAAACTTATAACCCATGTGAAATCCAGTCTTAAGCAAAATTTTGAAATGTCAGACTTAGGACATTTGCATTATTTTCTTGGTCTCCAAGTCTTGCAAACCAAAGAAGGAGTCTTTCTTTCCCAGTCTAAGTATGCTTGTGACCTTCTTCATCGCTTTCACATGGAAGATTGTAAACCAGCCCCTTCTCCCTTCCATTCTGGAGTCAAACTTTCTGCCACTTGTACTTCCCCTAAAGTAGATGCCACCTTGTATCGTTAGCTTGTTGGTAGTATTTTATACTTGACTCACTCTCGTCTTGACCTTTCCTTTGCCATTGGTTGTGTTTATTTTTATATGCAAACTCCTCATGAAATTCACTAGAAAGCGGCAAAAAGAATACTTCAATATATTCGAGGTACAATTTAGTTTGGGATTCATTACAGTACAGGGGGGGAAGCTTTGTTGGTTGGTTTCACTGATTCAGATTGGGCCCGTGATCCTGATGATCGAAATTCTATTGTAGGTTATGTTTTCAGTTTAGGATCTGGACCTATCACTTGGGCTTGTAAGAAACAAAAAGCTCTTTCTCTTTCTTCAACAGAAGCAGAATATTGAGCCACAGTTAATGCCAACCAGGAAGCTTTATGGATTTGACAGATCCTATCAGAGTTTGGATTCAAGCAGTAGCAGCCTACTCCACTTTGGTGTGACAGTCAAAGTGCCATCAAGCTTGCCAAAGATCCAGTTCTACATCAATGCAGCAAACACATTGAGCTACACATACACTTCATCAGAAATATTATTCATGATTGTGTTCTTGAAATGCTCTATTGCCCTACACATGATCAAGTTGCAGACATCTTCACCAAGTCTCTTATAAAAGTGAAGTTTTCTAAACTTCAATCTATGTTAGGAGTTCAGGAATGTGTCCTTAAGGGGGGATAGGCTCTAATGCCTCCTTCCTTCTCCTAATAGTGTCACTTTTGTAAATCCTTCAATCCTATCCCAAGTTGTTCTTAAGGGGGGATGTTAGGATATTTAGACACTTAGGAGTTAGTTAAGATCAACTTGTGTAATATATCTGTTACATAAAGTGTGTTTCTTTAGTATGCATTCGTATGCATTTGTAAATATTCTAATCCGACGGTCACAATATGCTCTAGACATAAAGTGATCCGACAGTTCAACTTCTCTTAGATCATACCTACAATTGATCCATGGCTTAACACTTGATTGGTCCATGATATATATTTAAAGAGCATGGAGGGTCCTTGGCTAGTTGATTGATTATGAGAAGCTCATATGTAACTTTCTTTATTTTGCATAATAAATTGCTCCAAGTAGTTATTTGGCTGGGGCCATGGACTGTTTCCCTCTCGAGGGTTTTAACCACATGACAACCATCAATGTGTTGATCTATGATCTATTTGTGTGAAGCGGTTGCTCAAGGTGTTCGGTCATTTGGGAGTACCCTGTGTACCTGAACACAATCCAAGTTTCGAAAGGAGTCATACCATCAAGCTACTTATGAGGCACCCTATTATGGATGTAGGATGCACATTTTATAGCCTTGACCCAAAACTTTGGTGGCAAAGTCTTGGCCTCCATCATGCAGGTTGCCATCTCCTTCAGTGATCTGTTCTTTCTCTCAGCAACACCATTTTGTTGTGGTGTGTAAGGGATTGAATGCTGCATATCAATACCTACATCTTTACAATACTGAATGAACTCAAACTTTACATACTCACCACCATTTTCAGATTTGAGGATCTTGAGTTTCCTCCCAGACTGGTTTTCAACCAAGGCTCTAAAGACTTTGAAGAGGACAAAAAATTCCATTAGAGGAATTTTGAGGTCTAAAATGGTCCTCCTAAGGAAAATAATAAAATAATAGTTAAAATAATAAAATAATATTTATTAATTTTGGAGGACAAAAGAAAAAAACTACTTTTTGTGTTCGTATTTTTGACATATCTTCCTGTGTCGTTACTCAAATTTCAATTGGGAGAGCTTATTGGATGCATAATTTGATTCCACATCCAATGAGTACCCACACCGCATACTTTTGACGAACCTCGCTACGCCAAAAAAAAGAAATACATGAAAAAATGTGATGATGACAACATCATCACATTTTTTCAGGTATTTCTTGTTTTTGGGGTAGCGAGGTCCATCAAAAGTAAGTGGTGTGGGTAATCATTGGATGTATAATCAAATTCTGCATGCAACGAGATCTCCTGATTGAAATTTGAGTAAAAACACAGGGAGATATGTTGAAAATATGAACAAAAAAGTAGTTTTTTTTTATGACAAATATGTCAATTCAACCATTATGGTTGACTCATTTTATTGGAATTCTATTGGTTCTTGAATTCCAACTCACAAGAACTTATTGTTGGCACATTTTCTTATAAGGCCCATTTTAGACACCAATTTTCCTCTAATGAGACTTATGCTTTCGGAAGTGAACCCAACAATACCTGGAAAAGTCATCTATGAAGGTCAGTGCATATCGTGCTTTACTCATGGACGTATGAGGGAATGGACCAGAAATTTCACTGTGGATCAGCTCAAGAGGTGCAGAGGTTCTCTCATGACTAGCTTTCTCATACTTGTGCTCTAGGTGTTTTCCTAGGATACAACCTTGACAGACTCCCTTAGAAAACTTGATTTTTGGTAACCCTGTGACCATATCTTTTTCACTCAAATAAGAAAGATACTTGTAGTTAAGATGGCTAAATATTTCATGCCAAATATTGCTTGCTTCATTAGCATGAATCAGAAGAGCAGAGGGGTTTGAGTACAGTAGAAAATGGGAAAACTTGTATACCTTCGAAGTGTGATCTACAACACCTTTTGCTATGACTTTACCATTCGAAATCTCAGTGATTTCAACATCATCAGGGGAGAAGATGACCTTATTTGGAGACCCAATATGATTCATTTGATACACTGAAAAGAGATTAGAGGCAAGACCTAGAACATACAACACATTATTGAACTTACCATGGTTAAGATCAATCCTTCCCTTCCCCAAACTATAAGTGAGAGAGTCATCTCCCAAAACTATTGGTGGACCTTTTGACATCTCAAGAGAGGAGAATGTCTCTTTTGTCGAAAACATATGTCTAGAAGCTCCAAAGTCTATGATGAAGCCAGGTGAGCTTGATGTGCCAGCAACTAAGGCATGTACTCTCTCTCTGTTCTCTAAATTTGATCCTCCTTCCCTCTTCTTTGAGCAATCAAGAAGGGAGATGTTATTCTTCTCCAGGAGTTGGGTCAACATTTCAATTTTCTTATTCATACAAGATCTCTTAGGATGATATCCCTTACTGCAGTATGCACACTTGCTCGTTTCTCCTTTGTTCTTCTTGTTCTTGGAGTTCTTCTTGGAACCTTGGGGATCCTCTTGAGACTTCTTCTTATCTCTCTTTTGCTCAGGTGGATTTTTATCTTTTTTCTTGATTTTTGAATCCACCCTTGAATGTCCAGCAACCAAAGCTTGGTCTTTGGAAGGTTTGATGGTGCCCATCATCACCCAACTTATCTTGCTCATGTGTGAGGGATTCCATGAACTCTGTAAGATTAGGAAACTTCCATGCTCGAGCTGTCAACTTGGTGGCATGGAAGGTATAAAAAAACACTAAATAGTTAATACCAAGCTTAGAGAGTATGGCCAAACTAGTTTCTCTTCCTTATTTTTGATCCCACACTGTTTCAACTGTAAAACAAGGGCATCAAACTTGGAAAAGTAGACTTGCAATGATTCGAAGCTATTGGGACTAAAGGACATCGACTCATTATCAATTTGATGTTCACTCATCTCATCTATCTTTCCAAAAATATCTTCTACCTTCTCCCACACTTCATTAGGTGATGTCAATCCATCAATATGGAAGAGGAGGTCTCTTGAAATGCTCAGACATAAAATACCATAGGCCTCATCCCTCTTGTTGTACCATTTAATTTTCTCTGTAGCTGCATTGGGCTCTGCCTCAGTTTCCATAGTCACCCTATAGACACCTTTCGTTCTCAACAATATCTCCATCTCATATTTTCACTCAAAGAAATTGAATGGAGTCAAGATGATCTTCTGAGATTGGTCCATAGCTCAGAAACTGTGCCCTCCAGCCAGCAGAATGCACTCCCATTCAATATGTTGAACCTACAATAGCAATAAGGAAGGAGAGAGATCAATATACAAAGGCTCTGATACCATGTGGAAATTGAACCCAAGATATATTACACTCACAAAATTGCTAATCAAACATGCAAAATTCACACCAAACAAGACTGAAATTGGAGCATAACACTAATCTGTATTCAGTAAGTGTACAATAGCCAAAAATTATGAAGTAATAGGATGCTACAATATATCATTACATCAGAGAATCGAATGCATAAATATGCGATTTGAACTAGTCAAAAAGTAGGCTTACTAAATCTAGTCAAATCCCCCATAGGTGCTATTGAGGCCTAGAAAATCGTAGGCAAAAACAACAAGGGATTCTCCCCAATAAACATTACCAACTAACCCATTACTATTTGGTATGGGGAATCCATTCAGTTTACGGTCCAGCTACCGTAGGTTGAGTAACAAAATAAAAAGGTTTTACTGGTTGCAGCCTAGTCCACCGTGTATGTTTTAGTTTTTATATTAAAGTATGAGATGCAAGTGCCTATATAAGAATATAGATTGATAGAGAATACGAGGAGCGGTCACAATGTGATGCGCAGGTTCTTACCTCTCGTCTTAAACTCTCATGCATCTAAATCACACACAGCAAGCAAACTAAAACTAACTATCTAACCTATCCCTAGGGAGAAATATTATCATTCATTAATGCGTAATGTGTTTTGTGCATGCATTAAGAAAAATCACAGATAGCTGATACTTCTTTCAAAACACATGAACATTTAAAGATATTTGAACAACCAGATAGCCAATTGTTTATGAACAACATTCATTACTCATAGTGGAAAATTCATAGAATAAACTTGTTGGGCTATAGGGCAGACCCAAGTTTTATACCATTAACTTCGCACCAACAAAAGACTCACAGTGTTGGCCCTTTCGGCAACAACCTGCCAGCAGGCTGCAGTCTTACCCAAAACAGCTATGGGGTGCCGCAGAACCAGGTTTCTGCAAGTAGAAGAGGGATACTACTGTACCTTTAGCCTTAACAACAAATATTTATACCAAACAAAGCTTCGATATTCACTTAATTAGCTTCGTAGTTAGATAAAATACGTTACTTGCCTAACCCTTAACTGGGAATTCACAACGAAGTTAATATTTAACAGTTATCTTACTTTATCAATTATATACTTATCAATGCATAAAATAAAAGCATAACAGAAACAACACAAAAGAACCACAACACAAGATATAACGTGGTTCACCCCCAGTGTAGGGGCTACGTCCACAAAACTACGCTTTTATTCCACTTCTTACAAAACAACAGTTCTGATATGTGCACTCAGCTGCAGATCCTTCCTTCAAGTCTAACTGCGCACTTAGCTGCAGTTCCTTTCTTACAAAACTCTAAGTTGTGCACTCAGCTACAGTTCCTTCTTACAAAAACCCTCTGCGCACACAGCTACAGAGGTCGTCCACACACACAGCTGGGACTGAACCTTAAAACCCAAAATAGATCTTCACTTCGCATCACATGATCCTCATGTCATTAGATGCCCTTGACATCTTTACATGAGTGCCTATTTATACAAGTGCACTATTACAAAATCATGGGCTTACACCCAAAATTTATGGAAAATTACAAAAAAGAGGGCTTTGACTCAACCCCGACACCTCTAATACTATTTTGAGTCACAACTCCGCTTACAAGCTTCCACAAAAACCATGGAGTTACCAAAATTAGTGACCGTTAAGGCACATGCCCCAACAGGCCCCTAAGACTCACCAGTGTCCCGTCTCGGGACACTCTGCTGCTTGTCTGGTGGGAGAATCTTGTTGACAAAGATAATAAACTGTTGTCGACTGCTTACTCCTTCTCTACTAGCTCCTTTTGCACTATGTCGAGTTCTGTATCCGTCTACATCTCTGTAACCACCATCTTTAATTTTTCTACCTATTATCATCATCTTCCCTTCTGCTACTTCTACCACGGCCGCAGCTTGCTTGATCCTTCATCCTTTCATCCTTAGCAGATTACCTATGTTCCTTATGCTGCTATCTTCCTTTGCAATATTTATGATGGTCACAGGAATCATTGGGCCTTCTAAATATATCAGTGACTCCATCCCTCGAACTGCCTCCCATTCATGTCCTATCGAACATTTGACCATCCCCAACTTTGGGTTCTTAACAGACGGTACCCCTGGGATTACATGCCAATGTACTTTTTCATAAGACAAACAGCATGCCTCCATTCTGTTGAGCCAAGAGGATACATCTCGGGATCCTTCGGAGTCTTTCCTGAGGGTTTGTGCCTTTCTTCGTTCTGTTTAGAGTGAACTTCTGCCTTAAATTTATTCCTGGTTGATCATGTCTGCATAGGTGGATGCAGCACTGGGGGAGTTTAGATGCAGGTGGATGGTTGATACGGTTCTGTAGACCTCTCTCCCTGAACTCTCATAACAATTCCTGGACTTCGCAATCGTTTGACATGGTCTTAACTGGAAACTCAAAAAAATGCGTAATGCAGGAGTCGTAGGCCTATGTGGCTTCTTATAAAATCCCATGAAAAAATATGCCATCATGGTGCATTAAGGACACCAAATCTAATGGAGCAGCGGTAAATCTTGTTCACACGGTGCTAGATTTTCCCAAAATCTCATCATTATAAGCAGTTAAGGCAGCTCACGTGCCGGCGCTGCCAAATCTAGTTTGTCCCATCAGTCATGTTTTAGGCTATGACAGGACTTTATTCTTCGACACAACCACTAAATTTAGCTTCATCACAATATTGACCTTCGACCCATCCTGACCCAATTGCCAACCAAACTTCGACTTTCGAACTTTGACAGCCTTCAATACTTCGTAGCTTTGAGAACAACTTCATTATAGTCTAGTACCCAATTTCAACTGTTCTTGGTACTTATACTCTCCTTCTTGTTGTTACTTCTGATTAGGGGGTCCAGGCTTATCCCTGTACTTCTTTAATCTACTTCCATTCACCATGGGAGGTAAAATTTCTCCATTCAATTTAGCTAACTGGACTGCACCACCGTCGGTAACTTCTTGAACTATGTATGGTCCTTTCCAATGTGTTTTGAATTTACCTAGAAACTTCATGAATTTACTGTCATACAAGAGTACAAGATCACCAATCTGGAATTGCTTCTTCTTAATGTGTCTATCATGCCATGCTTTTTCTCTAGCTTTCTGTACTTGCTGCTGGAAACCTGCAATGAATCTGTCTTCCTCTAGTTCTAGCATCTTTTCCAGCCTTTCTTTCAACATAGCTGGGTCATCCATCTCTGTGAAGGCAGATATTCTGAGGCTAGGAACAATGTACTCCATGGGCATAACTTCTTCTTGTCCATAGACCAGCCTAAAAGGTGTATGGCCTGTCAACTTCTTGCAAGTGATCCTATAAGCCCATAGTACTGCTGGAATTATAAGATCCCAATCATTTATGTTAACATTACAAACCTTTGTCAGAGCATGTTCAATGATCTTGTTAAAGGCTTCGACAGTTCCATTTGCTTGAGGATGGTAGGCAGTACTCTTCTGATAATATACTTGAAATTCTTCGGTCAATGCTTCAATAGTATTATTTAGGAAATGTGATCCTTGATCACTCATAAGAATTCTAGGACACCCAAATCTTGACAAGATATTATCGAAGATGAACTTCGTAGCTGTAGCAGTGCTACAATTCTGAACAGGTTGAGCTTCGGCCCAATGAGTAAGACAATCAGTCGCTGTAATAATGTATCTTGCTCCAGATTTCTTTGCAGGGGGATTGATTGGTCCAACAAAATCAATAGCCCACTTGTCAAATGCTTGTAAAGTTACCTATGGAACCATAGGAATCTCATCCCTTCTGGATGGTTTGCCTATCCTCTAACAGATATCGGAGCTGTGTCAATACTCTCTTGCATCCTTATGAATCGTAGGCCACCACAATCCAGCTGTCAGAATCTTCTGAGCCATGGATTTTCCTGTATAATGACCTCCTGCTGCTCCCGAATGTGCCTCAGCCAAGATCAATGGATTTTCGTGCTCTAGGACACATCTGCGCAATATTTCATCTGGTCCCATCTTATATAGTTGTCCTGCTATCAAGGTAAAGTCAGCTGCTCGAACCACCAGCTACTTCTTCTGCTATGTCATCATCTCAGAGGGTGGAAAACCTGTAGACAAGTACTGAACAATATCCTAAATTTAGTCATCAACCATCTAGATGGAAAACAACTGGGCATTAGGAAGACCTTCGTCCAAGCTAGTGGGCTCTTCTCTTGACTCGAGCCTCGACAAGTGGTCAGGCCCCAGGTTAAGTCTCCCTGGTTTAACTATGATCTCAAAGTCATACTCCTGAAACAGAATCAACCATCTGCATATCCGTCCTCCTAAAACAGGTTTGTTAACCAAATACTTCAAAGCAGAATGGTCAGTGAACATCTTAAAATGCGATCCTAACAGATAATGTTGAAACTTCTGCAAGGCATAAACCATAGCTAGACCTTCTCGTTCTATCGTAGTATAATTCTTTTCTGTTGTGGACAATTTTCTACTTGCAAAAGCAATAGGGTGATCAATATTACCTTCACCTGACTGAGCCAATACTACACCTAAAGCAATGCAAGATGCATTGACATGAACATGAAACTCCTTATTCCAGTCAAGGAATACTAGGATAGGGACAACTACCATCTTTTCTTTCAAAATATCCAAGCTTTCCTGATAGTAATGTGTCCATTCAAACTTAATATCTTTCTTCAATTGCTTTTCCATAGGGGTTGTAATCTGAGCATATCCTTTGATGAATTTCCTATAATATCCAGTATGACCAAGTGTAGTGTGAATTTGCTTAACAGACTTTGGAGGTGGCAAGTTCACAATGATGGCTATCTTCATAGGATCCACCATCAATCATTGTTTGCACACAATGTGACCTAGCAGAATTTTGAAAGGTGCACAAAAGATACACTTCTTCAAGTTCAATGAAATCTGATGCTGTCTACACTTATCCAGCATAAGCCTTAAGCTAGCTATATGATCTTTCAATAACCCAAAGATAGTCCAATCATCAAAGTAAAATTCCAAAAAATTATGAATGAATTCCTTAAATGCAGATATGGGCTACTCTGGAAAACATAGCAGGTGCATTCTTCAATCCAAAAGGCATAACTGTATACTGAAAAGATCCCATTTCTGTAGCGAAGGTTGTTTTATGGCGATCCTCTGGAGCAATTCTGATCTGATGGTAACCTGAAAATCCATTAGTGAAAGAATACACTTCTTGACCTTCGACATTGTATAAAACTTCATCTGTAAAGGGAGTAGGAAATGGATCATGTAAACAGGCATCATTCATCTTCCTGAGATCAACACAGATTCTGATTTCTCCCTTGGTCTTCTTTTCTTGTACCACCATGGGGCTGACCCATTCTGACTCTTTGACAGGCTCAATAATTCCTGCTGTGAGCATCTTATCTAGCTCCACCCTAACTTTTTCTTTATACTTAGGGTTCAGCCTATAAGGGCGCTGCTTCACAGCCTTCGCATCAGGTTTCAACGGGATTTTTATCACGCCTATATCACCAGGGATACCTTTCATTTCTGAGAAATTCATTGGAAATAGGTCCTGATACTCATGGAGAAGTTGGGTCACTTTGCTTACCATTTCTTCATCCCAATAATCTCCAATAGTAGCATACTTAGGCATTTCTTCTGGCCCAATGTTTAGTTGCCTTGTCTTCAAGGGATGAGTCACTTCTGGTGCTTCGACTACTGGTCCATGTACTTTGCAGTGTCCTTCTGACTCAGGAATTTTTATGTTGCGTGGGTCATCATCCTCGTCAATTGCGAGGTTATAGCATTCTACTGCATTGGCTTCTTGTTCTTTCCAATTAGGTTGGTACTCGACTGTTTCTTTACCATTAAACACCTTAGTGTGGATCAGCCTAACAACTTCATCCAAAGCAGGACAAACCTCATTAATAGAAAATGTCAGCACAAAACTATCAACAAGACTATCCCAACTTACAGTACCATGGCGAAGCTCCACCTCTGCATACCAGTTCTTTGCTACAGGTTCCAGAGTGTGCACAAACCGATGTACCCATTCTTCGTGAGGAACATGCTTCCATGCTTCATAACACTATTCCAAATGTTCTTGAGGGCTAGTCTGACCATTAAACCTGCTTCGCACCTCCTGAGGTTGATCCACGAATCTGAGGTGAAGAAGCTTTTAACAAGCTTCCCAACTATGGATGTACTTCTTATGACCATTCCACCATCTGGCAGCTGTGGCTCTGAATGCCGAACCTAGAGTCTCCATTTTCTGTGAATCTGGTACCTGCTCTGAGAATTGAAAAATAAACTCTTTGGGGTCTGTCAAGCCATCAAAAATAGGTAAGACTCTTGTTTGTGAGCCAAGCCATCTGAGACATTTGGTAATTCTTGCACACCGATGTCCATGTAGCTCATAAATTCTATGCTACCAATTCTCTAGGCCTTCATCTGAATCAGTCATGAAAGAACTGTCACACTTCCAATCCATTACACCTTCAGTAGTAGGGTTAACATAGTCGTATTCTTTAGCTGTGATGTTGTAGATATGATCCAGAATATCCTGATCTTCATCTCTGACTGGTTCTGTGTACCTTTCTCCTTGAGAAGGGTCCAAGGGGACTATGACTCTCAAGCCTTTTCCTTCAAAAGTCATCTGTCTGTTCTTAAGATTGATTACTGCAGAATTCTCTATTGCCCATTGAATTCCTAGCAAAGCTGGATAGGGGTTGATATCATCAATTATTTCAATGACTTCAAAATCTGCTAAGGTACTAACTCCATCAATGTCTACTGGGACACTAGGGAATATTCCTAGGGGCACAATCTTCTGCTGATTGGCTAATATCAACTGTATAGGGGACCATTCAAGAGTAGGTTTTCCCATTTGTTCCCATGTCTGCTTAGTTAAGACATTTACTTCTGATCCCAGGTCTAAAATGATATCAGTCATGTCATACTCTCCTACCTAAGCATGCAGTCTCATTTCTCTTCCAGTTCTTCTAACTCTATTGACAGTTTTTTCTTTACCAGAGCTTCTTTGAGGTTCACAAGAAGCAATAACTTTCTGTAACTCATTTAAAGCATTCTGATTTCGTAAGAGCTTCATACAACTCTGTAAAAATGTCGACAGTGTACTTACTCTATCTGTCAAAGCTTCTTGAGACTGTAACTGTTATTGATGTTGTTGCGTAGGTGCTACTGATGTGCTTGGATTAGAAAAGTCTTTTCTGGATTCCATAAATGTTTCTTTTTCCCTTCCCACATCGAAGGTTGGAACTTTATCTGGGGTCTTACGAACCCAAGCCTCATCAGGCTGTCTCTCCTTGTTCTACACTTGCGTCATAGCTCCACTCCTTGTAACAACATTAATGGTTGGGATAGGTATTTGTTCCACGGCAATCATCTGAATATTCTAAGTAGGAGCACCATTTATTTCTTGTATTTTAGCTATCAGCTCTGGGCATTGCTCAATAACATGATCTACCATTCTGGAATATCGGCATGTCGTAGTTGGGTTTTGACAGTCTCTAGCTAGATGGCCTGCCTGATTATAGTTATAGCACACAACCTGGCCTCAACCTCTTCCATGCATACCACCACGACCACAACCTCCAAAAGTACCTCAATATGATGTACTACCACAGTAACCATATCCATCATTTCCTTGTGCATCGTTTTGTACCCTATAAGCATCATATGTCCGCTCTCTCATAAGATCAAAGCTGCGACATTCCTCTTCGTTGTGTCCAACTGACTTATAGAACTTGCAATAGGGATTCTCAGGTACTTGCACATATCTTTGTAGCAGATAGTAGTCTTCAGGTCGATGCTAGCCAGTTGTTCTACAAATCTCACAATATAGAACATTAGGGTTAAATGGGTTTGGTGCACCAGTATTCAGGTAATTTCTTAGCGCAGGACATTTTTCCTTGTCATGACCTTCTATCCTACATCGTGTACACCAAACCTCTTCATGAATATATTTCCCTTTTTTCATGTCGCCCAACTCCAAATCCATTTCTGCTAACTGCGCTTGTATTTGGGCTATGCCATAATTATCTTCGACAGGAGCTGTCTCCAGTTTCATGGCAATCTCCAAAGCCTCTTGCTGATCAGCAACTTTCTGTTGCATGAGTGGGATTCTGATATGAGGTAATAAGGCTGCAATGAACCATTCCTTATGTTGTTCTGGTCCAATAGTGAAACTAACTTGATCTAGCAGAACTTTGAACCTCTGATCAAAGTCCCAAATTGATTCGCCTCATCTCTGCTGAATCTCTTTTAGCTCAGTTATACAATGTGATTCTGACTTAGGATTCTTAAACTCTTTGATCATGGATGTCTTAATATCGTCCAAGACATGGTTCTGAGTACTGGAGAATTTCATGAACTAGGTCAAAGCCCGATCTCTAAAAGAAGTCACCAGCTACGCTCTTCTTATATCTTGATCCATAATGTTCTTCGCAGTCCACACAGCTTCACATAAGAACCAAAACTGTTCTAGATCCTCTGATCTAGTTCCTTTAAAGACTGGTAGTTTGATGTCATCAGTCATACGGGCCATTTTAGATCTAGAGGGGGAGGGAAGGGGAGGAGGAGGGTAACTTGCTGAGGTAGACTAACCTGTGATAGGAATACTTGGACTAGGGTTACTTTTAGACTACGACAGGTTCTCAGGGGTAATAGATCTTCGCTGCGGAGTTATAGGAGGGTTTCTGACAGAAGGGTGTTCTTCAGATGCAAGGTCTTTTGGACTTAATGGCGTATACTCGGTATTCTGGCCTAGGGTATAGGATTCTAGGTTTCTCTTGTATCTTTTACCGCTTCGCAGCAAACCACTTTGCTCGTCGAAGTTACTTTCACTTCCAAACATAGGTTAGTAAAAATAAAGCTAGCAATCTGATTCTATAGCAATATGCCTTTCTCAGCCAAGAGCATCTAAATTTGCAGACTCAATGAATTTAGGTACTTACCTTTTGGTCCTTGGAAAATTTGTCTCTCAGCTTCGCTAAAAGAGGCACTTGTGTCGATCGCAACCTCTGTCACAAATGCTTCAACGGTTCACGTTGTCCAGAAATCAACAGCTCGTGATATCGCGTTATTCACTCTTTTCAATATATTAATTCTTACAGGTCCAATCAGGAAACTGATCTTCCTTGAAGTTGGTCTTTATTTCTGTCAACCTGGATAACCACTAGTGCAATTCTATGTGGATACTACCAAAGAAAATTTCATAAACATCCGAAAAGATTTACCTTTGCAAAAATTCATCCGAGCTACGACGAAGATCCTTGTTTTCTTGTTCAGCAAATTTCAAATAGGTCTCTTCAATCCCGACATCGATTTATTTTACTGAGGGTCTCCAAAACATAGCCCTCCAGGTACGACGTATATCCCTCTTGAGAAGATACTGAGTTCAACCAGCAATGGAACCAATTTTTTGGGCTATAGGGCAGACCCAGGTTTTATACCATTAACTTCGCACCAACAAAAGACCCACAATGTTGGCCCTTTCGGCAACAACCTATGAGCAAGTTACAGTCTCACCCGAAACAGCTATGGGGTCCCGCAGAACCAGGTTTCTGCAAGCAGAAGAGGGATATTACTATACCTTTAGCCTTAACAACAAATATTTATACCAAACAGAGCTTCGATATTTACTTAATTAGCTTCGCAGTTAGATAAAAGACGTTACTTGCTTAACCCTTAACTGGGAATTCATAGCGAAGTTAATATTTAATAGTTATGTTACTTTATCAATTATCTACTTATCAATGCATAAAATAAAATAATAACAAAAACAACACAAAAGAACCACAACACAAGATATAACGTGGTTCACCCCCAGTGTAGGGGCTATGTCCACAAAACTGTGCTTTTATTCCACTTCTTACAAAACAACAGTTCTAATCTGCGCACTCAGCTGCAGATCCTTCCTTCAAGTCTAATTGCGCACTTAGCTGCAGTTCCTTTCTTACAAAACTCTAAGCTACGCACTCAGCTGGAGTTCCTTCTTAAAAAAACCCTCTGTGCACACAGCTGCAGAGGTCGTCCATGCACACAACTGAGACTGAACCTTAAAACCCAAAATAGATCTTCACTTCGTATCACATTATCCTCATGTCATTAGATACCCTTGAAATCTTTACATGGGTGCCTATTTATACAAGTGCACTATTACAAAATCATGGGCTTACACCCGAAATTTATGGACAATTACAAAAAAGAGGGCTTTGACTCAACCTCGACACCCCTAAGACTATTTTGAGTGACAACTCTGCTTACAAGCTTCCACAAAAACCGTGGAGTTACCAAAATTAGTGACCATTAAGGCGCACGCCCCCAAAAAAACTAAAGAGCATTCATACAAGAACATAGGTTCAAAAATTTAGAACGATCTCATAGTTCATGGACACAAGACTGAAAACAAAATAGTTCACATTTAGCAAATCCATGGCACAACATTTGAAAAATTCCACAAAGTTTTCTCCAACAGGAAACTTGTAATTTCTTTATGCAAAAGGAAATAGTTCTTCTTTCATCAAATTCTCACAAATTTGTCTAGGAAAAAGTCCCCTATTCCCTCTAATTCTCCTATATTTATACAAACAGTAAAACCTTTGGGTTTCCCCCACAGGTGACCTGTGGGGTTCCCCCAACCGTTTAATCTTACAATTTTGTCCTTTGTGAGTACTCATGATTCATACAATATGTTACATTTTAGATTAATATTTACAAGCACATTGTAAAAAGGGACCAACTTGGTAATTGATGAGCCATTTCCAATCTCGGTCCTCTGCTGCTATCAATTCTGCTTACTAATCCATTGGTCCTTTAAAATCCTATTGTTCTCAGATCTTTTTTTTTTTAGCAACACCTCTGCTTCTTACTTTTTCTTTCTTCAGCCAAATCCCTTCTGTTTTGTCCTTCAGCTATGTCTTCTTTGCAGCAGTAATTATCAAACTAAGGTCTGAAGAATATTCTAAGTCTGTTTGCAGTTAAAACAAAAATTCATCATTAATTCAGACTGCATCTTTTCAACAAATGTAAACCATATTAACAATAAAACTCATCATCAAAATCAAGCCCTGTACTGTGCTCTCGTCGCAAAAACCTTTAAATGATAAGAATCTGAAACCTTCGTCGCCCATAAGATAGAGTAAAAACACACACAGAACAGGCGGGAAAAACCCTCACTGGTGGGAAAAATCACTAAAGCATCAGCAAGATAGTCTTATTCACAGCCGCAATGGTGGGTTTCAGACAGACAATGAGTTTCGCTAGATTACTAAGTCTATCGGTGTCGGAAAGACTAAATACTATAGCATCGGGCAAAAAAATCTCCTTCTTGGTGAATGGAACGACATAAACATCAGGGTGATTAATTCACTAAAACACCGCAACAGTGGAAACTGCATCGGCTAAGGGTTCTGTTATCTCTAGGATTTTTCACCTGTTTATTTTTAAATTTTGATTATGCTTTGTTTTTATGGTTTTTAATTTTGCTTTGTTTTATATTTTTTATGATTGACTGATTGCCATTAGAGTTTATCTTGTGTTACCTAAAAACATCAAATTTTCCGTTCATTAATTATGAGCCCATGTATGTGCAAAAGAGTATGTGTTACAGGGTGAATTCTTACAGCTGGTAGCGTTTTATTCAAACTGGCAGCATTTTACTGACAGGCTATTAGAGCAAACGACGAATGATGGAGAAGGAGAATAAACACCCAACCACAAAGGATAAGCAAATGCATGTTTCCTTAAGGTGGTATCCTTCCTTAAGGGAAAAAGGACAGCATCAACCAACTATTTCTGGATAATAAATGGATCATCCACTATCTCTTTTATGTCTTTGTCATAAGGCATTTACTTCATTGATTATTCATGATGTTCATCAATGGAAATATTTGGATCAGCTTCCATTGGATCTATTTGCTGATATGTTGCTGAGTGTACCCCCAATTGTTTTGAAGAATTGCTACGTTCCAGGTTAATTCAATATAGCAGCAATTGTGCATCAACAGCTCATAATAGAAGTGGAAGAATTGACTGCTGATGAATGGAGCAAGATTTTTGAAGCTGGCATTCAAGAATCAGAAAATGAGAGACATTCAGTATCAAAATGGGCGCTAGGGCGCCAGTATTTTCTATATCCTATTAATGGAACTCTCAAGTATTATCGTTTTGGAAAGCAAGATAAGCGAGACCCTAGTGTTCCTTCTCACAAACTGTCCCTCACTCTAAATGATGTGTCAGTGACAGTCTCAGAGGCTCAATATTGTGATGGAATGAAACTATTGGAAGGAGTCTCAAGATATCGAACCCACATTGAGGTTTCACACTTCCGGCCATTGGTCTCAAGACCCTCGAGTTTGGTGGCGTTATGCCTGTTAGGCAAGCTTACATCGGCAAAACAAAATGTGGCACTGTCTGTCATGGGAAAATGTTTCTCATCTGTGTCACCTTCGTGGGAAGTGTGTTCAGCTTTATGCAGTGTATTTGCAACAAATACCCAAGAAAAAAGCAAAAGGTCAAGAACCAATCAATTTCAAGACCCCAGTTATAAGAGAATATTTATTTCAAGGAGTAGTGAATACTTGAAACAACTGAATGAACACAAAGCAGCACGTGAGGAGGAAACAGTAATGAATTTACAGACTTGCTTCAGCAATGCATGGAAAGATAAATTTAATATGTTGGCCTGAAGATGTACTTGACCCAAAGACAACAATCCTTGCAATTTTTCCTCCTTTATGCATTATGCAGGACCAACAGAAGTCCAGTGGCATGCAAAGGCTCGAATAAATACCGGGGTTGAATTTTATATAGTTGGTCGTGACCCTGCTGGTATGAGTCATCCTAAGGAAAACCGAGACTTGTATGACCCAGATCATGGAAAGATGGTTTTAGTATGGCTCCTGGTCTAAAGAAGCTCAACATTCTTTCATTCAGGGTTGCTGCATATGACAAAAAGATAAACAAAATGGCATTCTTTGACCCTTCACGACTTGATGACTTTGTTTTCATTTCAGGCACTAAGATGCGCAATCTTGCTAAAAATGGTGAGAATCCTCCACATGGATTTGTGCGTCTAGGAGGATGGAATGTATTAGTTGAGTACTACCAGAGCTTGAGGTCATCGGAGATAAATCACGTCAAAGAAGCGATAGCAGTCTAATTGCATTTTAATTTGTAAGAAATTAAAATACATTTTAATCTTTTCTATTGTAAAGATGTTGGGAATCGTGGCTTCATTGTATGCTGATGTTACTAGGGGACAAAGCCAAACCAGGGCTATCGTCTTTTATAACTGGTGTGACCTAACATTTCCATTTTCGGATATGAATATGTTGTGGGGTGAAATAGTTATGGTAGGTTAGAAGCCTTTATTGTGAGGATTGCTAATAAACATTACAACAGAGGCATGGGCCTATGAAAGGAGGTTCCTGGTGATGATGAACGCATTCCTGTTGTTTTAGCAACTTGTTTGACTGCCAAGATAAATACTAGGAGGATCCTGAAATGTCTTTCAAAGGAGAGTTTAAAGCAACTTGGTTGTATGGTTGTAAAAATAGTAGAGTGTAATTTTAGATCGAGTTCCTGGAAGATACAAGCCTTTTCAAGTGGTCCATCTCAGATTTGAAGGCGACATGCGAGGATCAGGTCCAGATCTTTAGGCATAAAAACAACATTACGGCTATTATGGGTGACAAGTGACAGAGACCAATCTTAAATTCAAAGGAGGATCGACAATATCCTTAGCAAACAGTTGCAGAATCAATTACAAGTGGCAGATTATTTGGAGTCTGCCAGATTAATTCCAAATTTCAAGTTAAATATAACTTCCAGATTAAAAAGGGATTAGTCTAAAAACTGAGCACACAAGTGTTAAGAAGAACGCTTTCGGGAAATACCAAGTGCTCAAGCAAATTGAGTTTGTGATAAATCTTGGGTCAACAATAAAATTTCAAAGTAGATTGGATCAACATCAATTAAAAATCATCTCCAGTTTTCAAGGAAAAAGATCAGCAGGTTAAAAACCGCTCCAGATTGGTAGTGATTAGTTCAGTGATAGAGGCAGAGAGTTTTAGTTTCTGAGGATTACAAGTGGCAGGGTACCTGACAGCAAAGAAACAATTATCAAAGAACCAGTTCCAGATTTCTTGTGGCAAATCGAGATTTATTCTATTTGTGAACTTAATGATAAGATTTTATGCCTTAAAACTTGTAACTGTTTAGTTGATTGTATTCTTTTATATATATTCACACGTCTAGAATGTAAAGGGGACAGAGAGAGGTCCCAGCTAAGGGCTCGAGAGCAAAGAGAAGGGGAGAATTCTTCCTTTCATGAGAATGCAGGGACTGTAGGTTGGCTGTTTTGGGAGGTATGTTGGAGCATTTGTAAATACATCTGTATATCATGAACTCTTTGCAGCTTCAATGACAGGTTTTAGTTTTGAATAAACTTGATGTTGATTTGTTTCTGTACTGTATAAATTATCTCTTTGATAAATATTTTATGTACTTGGTCATTCACATTCCAATACATAATTCTTATTATGAGTTGACAGTTATCTTTCATTTTTATAAACAGTAATAGTTTCACTTCATGATTTAGGATCATAAGACCTGGGTATTGGACTTTTTCATTGCTTTCGTGTTATACAGTATTTGTTTCATTTCCCTGTAGCTCTGATTCATACCAACCTTTTCTTAAATGCTTTGATATCCTGATGAATACCCATATGTACCTATCTGTGACATATACTAGCTATGTATATTGTAAATTGTGTGTGATATTTTGATCTCATACCTAAAAACTGTGTAAACTGTACAAACAAGTGATATTAGCCTAGTGTCTATAAGTTTCTATTTTCCATGGTTTAATACCAGCTTGTATTTTTAATTTGGTTTCATTTGATTTGAACATTTTCAAACAAAGATTTCCTTAAGCTTGGATCTCGTAGTCTAGGTCCAACTTTAGGGATAACAGGTTCCGTAGTCAACATAAAACATAAGTGGTTGGAAACTCTATAAGTTGAATGGTTAGTGCATTATGGAGCCGCAATGACAAAAGAAAAAAGAGCTAAGGCTTTCGCGGCAAATAAAACATATCGATGAAAACCAAAACAAACCATCGGCAAGCGGAACAACTATAGGATTGAACGATCAATTCAAAGAGAAGCTGCAATGGCAGGCGATGAACAAACTAAAGGCTCTGCAACCACCCGAGAACATCGACAATCGAAGGCTCGAAGGACTAAACCATATCGCGTCGGCACATGGACCAACTAACTGTTGGAGAGATAGTGTACTGCATAGCCACAACGGCGTGAGCCATACAACCTAAGGGTTCCACAATAATAGAAAACAAAGGTGAAAATCAAAACAAACCATGTCAGATGGTTAGTCCGCTCCGGGAGCCGCAACTGCAGGAATCGAATAGACTATAGCTTTCGATCAAAGTCATAAACCACTCCAAGGGTGAAAATAAAAGGTTATCACAAGCAAAGTTTGAACCAATAAAGTCACGTAATTGGCAAAAGAATAAATAACCATCGGCCCATTCTTTATCTATCCTCCGAAACGGTGACAATATAGAAGGCTGATGCTCCGATCATGATAAAATAAAAACGTCGATAAAACAAATGAAAAGTGCATCAGTGAAAAATAAAACTTTCCATCGGGAAGTTAATTATTTTTTTTCCGCAACGGCATCTGAGTAGAGAACTACAATCTCGATTCATTGTTTAAATGACCTTCGAACAACCAAAATAAAAATGTTAAGTTACAAAAGACTTTCGGCTGGGCAGTGATGAAAAAAGTTTGTTTCACCTTCAAAACAGTGGTGGCAATGAGAAATAGACTTCTGATATCAATGAAAGAAATCATTCAGATCAAAGGACAACATTTTCAAATTGAACTTTAAACTCCACAACCCAAAGCAATTGCAGACACAAGCAATTTTCCGAAAAGCATGAAAACAGTTGACCTCAAAACAATCTAAACTTGTAGCAGAGGGAAAACGAAAACATAGTTCATGAATCCAAACAATTTTAGGCAAGATAAAAATTAAAAGGAGGGTCCAAAATTTAAAAAAAAATTGGGAGAAAAGTTGCAGTTGCAACAATTGGAGTCTACCTGGTGAACCTAGATCTCTGGACAATTTCTCCCTTAAGTAACAGACTGTTTGACAATAAAACCAACATGTTGAATTCTTCTAGATGTCTGGATTTTCCAAATGGAAAATATATGTACTTTTAATCATTGATGATAGTCCAATTTAGGAAAATAGAAACCAAGATGTTAAAGTCAAGATAACTCTTTTGAGGCCAGGAATATGAGTTTCCTTATTACCTCTGTCTTCGGGTAGCTTCCAGCTTGGACACCACAGGATTGTAACATATGGTAAATAGAAATATTCATTTGTTCCTCATTCCCATTCCATTTTGCACTTTTTGTGCTCTTGGAATTTTTTGTCCTTTATGAGTCCTCCTGCATGCCTTTCTTTCTAAATTTTTATTCAGGCTCCTCTATCCATAGTGTCCATTTGTGTGAGAGATGTATTTAATTTTCAGCTCATGGATGGAGAAGAACTTTGGCAACTTTGTACATATATGATTCTGTATTTTGTTTTGATACATATTGCTTTCTAAGGAGTTTTGACTCTTATTTCCTTTTGGCAATCAATTTTTTTTTAGCATGGGATCATTTATATATAATATATTGTTTACCCTGATTCCTTTCCATGGGTCTTTTTCTATCACTCCCTAGGACATTTTTAAATGTGAGATGGATGGAGCCTCGAAATAGTATTCCAAAATTTTTGATCCTGATTTATTTACAAGGATTAAGTAGGACTTCAATGTGTTCATAGCCATGCAGGAAAACTGTTAAACTAGAAGAAATTCTTTCAGATAAAACAATAGTACATAGTCTTATAATCAAGGATTTCAGTTAATCCATATTTCAGATGCTCTCCATGCAACCAAAAGTTTGCCTCTTTTTATTGAAATCAATCAAAATCTAAACTAAAAACAAGTAGAAATAAAATAAATCAAACATAAACAGCCAAATCAATTTATTTATGTACAAGATAATTCAAGAAATAAAAATCAAGACAAATAAAAATAAAATTTGAGAACTAAACCACTAATTGTTCAGTCCTCTGCCCACCCCTATAAATCTGGAAACTTGTAAGTTAAGGGGCTAGGCTTGACTACAAAATGAAAAATACCTAAACATTATCTAATTCTACTGTACTTAAAACAAAAACTACATCTGCTATTTTACAATCAATCTCATCAACCCGTGAAAATCGAAGGAGATCGAGCTGGGTGTCTAATATACTGCTAGATTCTTTTGCTTGGTAGTTTCCCGGTTCTAGCTCAATTAGATGATTTCCAAACATAGAATTCACTGGTTCAGTTTTTTCTTCCAATTGTGTAACATTGTGCTTCATGTGGGGCTCTCTTAATATTTTAATCTGGTTTGGAATTCCCTTCTGAGGAAACCACAAGTGTGACCAATCTGAAGCAAAATACCCATTTAGTCTTACTGACCAGTCTTGATTCAAAATAAGTCCATATCCATCAGGTATGTCTGCTACTACAATATCAATGTACTGACATATCTTTTTATTTGTAGATAAGCGAATCAACACATCTTGCATTTCTCCGACTACTTTCACATTGGTTCTGTCTAACTGAGTAACCTACCAATCAATAGGTTTAGGTTGTCCATTAATATTTTTGTAGACTACAAGCGGCATAACATTGACAGATGACCCTGAGTTTACTAAACAATTGTGCACATTATGGTTTAAAATCTCAAGAGTGAGGAGGAATGGTGGGGTTTTAAACCTAGTCTTACCTCCCACACTTGCTTCAAAAATTTCTTCTACAGGTTGGTTGTTGGTGGGAAGTTCTTCCTCTGGTCCTTCAGGTGCTTTGGGATCTTCTTTGCCATTACCCACTTTGTCTTCAATGTTGACCTTTTTTGTATCTTGACTGCTAATGGTAAGTTTAGGTATTTCATCATCTGTGTTGTTCTTCTATATTCTCTTCATCTTCTCCCGAAATTCCTTAATATTTGGAAGTATTGAGTTGTCTTTACTTACCAAACCTTCAATTCTTGTTGTTTCATTTGTTTCTGCTACTTCTTCCTGTTTCAATGAATTTTCATCTTCTGTGTCAAAAAGTGAGACATAGTCCGATAAAACCAGAGCATTATCTTCTTGTTTATCTATGGATTTATTACCCTTTTCCTCATCATCAGCTTCTGTTAGTTTAGAATCCAATAACTGATTCATTACTAATGTCATTGAGTTTATCCATTGAGGGAAATTTTTCTCAGAATGGGGCTGTTGATGAAAGGTGCAAAAGTTATCCATACCCACCTTTGTTAAGTTCATTGATGTAGGACTGTGTGGAGGAGGTTTAGATTGAGAGTTGTCCTCTCTCCTTTTATAGTAAGGCTTATAAGATTTCTGAGCCTTTTTTTCCTTTTCCAAATATATTATTGTGTTAGATAGTTTCTGCATCATTTTCTACATTCCTTCAAAGTCATGTGACTGCTCCTCCTTAGGATTAGACAGTGATAAGGATTTCTTACCAAAAGTTTTTTCTCCCGACTGTTGAGGATAATCTTCTATGCTCTCTTTTTTAGCTTCTACTCTCTTCGCCTCTTCATATGTTTCTGACAACATAGGTTTGAATTGCATCTTGGAAAACATGGCCAAGTCAGGCCCTAAAGCTAAAGTATAGTATTTGATCAAAAATTTATCAGAAGGCTTATCAGTTGCAGAAAAATTCTTAAGATAAGCAGCAAACCTTTGGGTGAAACTATGCACTTTCTCTTTTCTTTCTTTCTTTAAAGCGCACAACCATTTCATTAGAGCTGCATCAGTTTTCTGGGCTGCATATTTATTTTTGAATATCCTTTCAAAAGTGTACCAGTCTGGGATTGAGTTTGCAGGCAGAGAAAAATACCATGAGGCTGCTCCTCCTTTCAGGGTATGTGGAAACAATCTGCAAACTACATCTGTATGTTCTCCGGCCCTTAGCCCTTCTCTAGCCAAGTAGAAGCTTTGCAAATGATCATCTACTAAAATATTTTCACTGGGATCAAACTTGGGCAGAATTTTCTCAAAAGCCTGAGGTAAGTCATGCAAAGGAGGTGCTAGGTTTAAAGGTGACCTAGCTTTCCAAGCATGTGGTGGATTTGGTGGGTTGGGTGGCTAGTTTGCATTTACACCTGCCATGAGTCTGGGTGGAGAGTGATGTGGTGAATGAACAAGAGTATTAACACGTGAACCGTAAGGTGTATCTGGTCCTACTTGATTCAAAGGCTATACAACTTCCTATAAGGCTATTTCTACAAGTTCTTCCAAATCTCCAACCAACACTGAGTCTTCCAATATAGGGCGGTCTTTCTTTTTACATTCTCTTCTGGGTAAGTCAAGGATAATTGATAGTCCTCCAATATTCTTCACATATTCCCTAGTATGTCTTCTCAAATCATTCACTACTTCGTTATCGATAGAATATAAATGCTCTTTACCCTTCTCTTCAGGGATTGGATTGGGAAACAAACTGCTCTCAGAACTGTTACCGGTTGAGTAATTTCGAGGAAATGGGTTTCCTCAGCCAGCCATGCACTAGCTTCCCTCCTTCTAGTTCCAAAACTATTGAGGCCTAGAAAATATTAGGCAACAATAGCAAGGGATTCTCCCCAGTAAACGTTCCCAACTAGCTCGTTACTATTTGGTATGGGGAATCCATCTGATTTACGGTCCGGCTACCATAGGTCGAGTAACAAAATAAAAAGGTTTTACCGGTTGCGGCCCGGTCCACCGTGTATGTTTTAGTTTTTATATTAAAGTATGAGATGCAAGTGCCTATCTAAGAATGCAGATTGATAGAGAATACGAGGAGCAGTCAGAATGTGATGCGTAGGTTCTTACCTCTCATCTTAAACTCTCTCGCATCTAAATCACACACAACAAGAAAACTAACAATAACTATCTAACCTATCCCTAGGGAGAAATATTATCATTCATTAATGAGTAATGTGTTTTGCGCAAGCATTAAGAAAAATCATAGATAGATAATACTTCTTTCAAAACACATGAACATTTAAAGATATTTGAACAACCAGATAGCCAATTGTTTATGAACAACATTCATTACTCATAGTGGAAAATTCATAGAATAAAATAGAGAGAGTTCATATAAGAACATAGGTTAAAAAAGTTAGAACGATCTCATAGTTCATGGACACAAGACTGAAAACGAAATAGTTCACATTCAGCGAATCCATGGAACAACATTTGAAAAATTCCACAAAGCTTTCTCCAATAGGAAACTTGTAATTTCTTTATGCAAAAGGAAATAGTTCTTCTTACATTAGATTATCACAAATCTATTTGGGAAAAAGTCCCCTATTCCCTCTAATTCTCCTATATTTATACAAACAGCAAAACCTTTGGGTTGCCCTTCCGGGTGACCTTTGGGGTTCCCCCAACTGTTTAATCTTACAATTTTTTCCTTTGTGAGTGCTCATGATTCATACAATACGTTACATTTTAGATTAAGATTTACAAGCACTTTGTAAAAAGGGAGTGGCTTTGTAACTGATGATCCATTTCCAAGCCTGGTCCTCTGTTGCTATCAATTCTACTTAGTAATCCATTGGTACTTTTAAAATCCTGTTGTTCTCAGATCTTCTTTTTTTTAGCAACACCTCTGCTTCTTAGTTTTTCTTTCTTTAGCCAATTCCCTTATGATTTGTCCTTCAGCTATGTCTTCTTTGCAGCAGTAATCATAAAACTAAGGTCTAAAGAATCTTCTAAGTCCGTCTGTAGTTAAAACAAAAATTCATCATTAATTCAGACTACATCTTTTCAACAAACATAAACCATACTAACAATAAAATTGATCATCAAAATGAGGCCTTGTACTGCGCTCTTGTCATGAAAACCTTAAAATGATAAGAATCTGAAACCTCCATCGCCCATAAGATAAATTAAGAACACACACATAACAGGAGGGAAAAACCCTCACCAACGGGAAAAATCACTAAAGCATTAGCATGATAGTCTTATTCACAGCCGCAATGGTGGGCTTCAGATAGACAACAATTTCCGCGAGACTACTAATTCTATCGGCGTGGGAAAGACTAAATACTATAGCATTGGGTAGAAAAATCTCCTCGTTGGCGAATGGAACGACATAAACGTCTGGTGATTAGTTCACTAAAACACTGCAATGGTGGAAACTGCATTGGCTAAGGGTTCCATTGTCAACATAAAACATCAGTGGTTGGAAACTCTATAATTCGAATGCTTACTGCATTATGGAGCTGCAACATCAGAAGACAAAAGAGCTACGGCTTCTGCGGAAAATAAAACATATCGGTGAAAACCAAAATAAACCATCGATGAGCGGAACAGCTATAGGATTGGATGATTAGTTCAAATAGAATCCACAATGGTGGGCGATGAACAAACTAAAGGCTCCGTTACCACCCGAGAACATCGGCGATCGGAGGCTTGGAGGACTAAACCGTATCGTGTCGGCACATGGACCAACTAACCATCGGAGAGATAGTGTACTGCGCAGCCGCAACGATGTGAGCCCTACAACCTAAGGGTTCCACAATAATAGAAAACAAATCTAAAAATCAAACCATCGGTGAAAATCAGAACAAACCATGTTGGATGGTTAGTGCACTCCATAGCCACAATTGCGGGAATCAAATAGACTACGGCTTTTGATCAAAGTCATAAACCGCTCCGAGGGTGACAAGAAAAGGTTATCACAAGCAAATTTTGAATCAATAAAGTCACGTAAACGGCAAAAGAAAAACTAACCATCGGCCCATTCTTTATCTGTCCTCCAAAATGGCGGTGATATAGAAGGCTGATGCTCCGATCATGATAAAATAAAAACACTGAAAAAACAAATGAAAAGCACATCAATGAAAAATAAAACTTTCCATCAGGAAGTTCATTATTTTGTTTCTACAATGGTGGCTGCGTAGAGAACTACAGCCCTGATTCATTGTTTAAATGACCTCCGAACAATCAAACTAAAAATGTTAAGTTCCAAAAGACTTTCGGTTGGGTAGCGATGAAAAAAGTTTGTTTCACCCCTGAAACAGTGGCAGCAACGAGAAATAGACTTCTGATATCAATGAAAGAAATCATTTAGATCATAGGACAACATTTTCAAATTGAACTTTAAATTCCACAACCCAAAGCAGTTGCAGACACAAGCAATTTTCTGAAAAGCATGAAAACAGTTGACCTCAAAACAATCTAAACTTGTAGCAGAGGGAAAAAAAAACAAAGTTCATAGATCCAAATTTTTTTAGGAAAGATAAAAATTAAAAGGAGGGTCCAAAATTTCAAAAAAATTTGGGAGAAAATTTGCAGCTGCAACAGGTGCATAAAGCAGTTTCCAAATCTATGAAGATGCTCACGAATTTGCTAAGTCAAGTGGGAAAGCTAAAGAGGGATGTTAAGACAAATCATACATGATTTTTTTGGAGAAAAGGAGGGAGGATGATGTGGGAAAAAAACAATTCAACTACACCTAGTCTAGCTTTTCCTTTTTTCCTTAAATCAGAATAAAACAAGGCAGCTTTTTAGAAAAAGCAGATATGCGCTTTGGAGGATATGTAATAAAGCAAACATGCTAAATTGGGTTTCCAGGATGTTTCCCAAGTGCTCCATGACTCATTTTTAGCACGTGTTAACTTCTAGGACTTTTAGAATACAACTAGCATAGAATGGAATCTAGGAAACTAGGTAGTAAGATAAAAATAATTAAATTAATGTCTAAGGTAGGTAACTATGGGTTGATTATTCTAACAATTTGAGCCCCAAAATTGCTAGTTAAAGCATCTATCTTATTCAGAATTTAATATAGAATTTCATAAGTAATTGGAAGGAAATAATAAATCCATAAAAATTATAAATAGGTTATTATATCACTCATACACCTTCTGGTACAATTCGAGATCATTTGGAGCTATTTGGAGTCATCTACCATTGGGGGTTGGAACCTCAAAACTACTAGTAAATTCATGGAGTTATCTTGGGTACATATTCGACCCCAAAACCACATATGATGCTTCAAATATACTTTAATTAATGTATTATAATAGATCCAAGTATCATACCCACCATTAGTGAAGTTTGTACAGTCTCGTGAAGAAATTTGTTCTAGGACCTAGGGGCGGATTTCCACCTCAATATTTGACTAGTCTTGTCCCGAAACTTCTTCCCTTACAAATTGTAGACCATGGTTGGGTATATAAGTTGATTATATGTATGATAGATGTGCTTATATGTTCCATCACCCCTCGGGACCTTCCTCACCAATTTTGAAAGCAATTGGAGGAATTTTAAAATCAATTGAATCCATATAACTAGAGTGTAAGAAGATGAATTTGAGTACATTGTGAAAGAATTGAAGAATTGGTCATTTTGATAAAATTTCCTGTTGTGCCCTTGCTCAACAGCCTTTAAAAAACATATTTCATCAAGCAAAATCCTATTTTGTTTTGATGAAATGTTTGAATTTCTCAGGACAAATCTAATGAATCACCAGCTACTGAAATGATGACTTTCTGTGAGCTACTGAATCAGTGAAATTCTATGTTTTTAAGCAGCCTTTACAAACTATATATTATTTGACAAAATCAACACTATGAAGTTATTATTTTGGGTAGATTTACCTTAAAAATCAAGGGATGAGTATTAATAATTTCCATTTTTTTTTATCATAACCTAATCTTGAAGTCTTATCCAAACATTTATCACTTGATTTTGCTATTTGATTTTATTATAGTTATTGATAAGGTTGTGAATTTGGATGATTGATCATAGTATGGTTTGGCATGTTATCATAGGTTTTGTTTGAATATTAATTAATGGGTATATGTTATCGGTTTATTGAAAACTAGATAAGGCCTAGAATATCAAAAGCTTAATGATTTATGTGAACACGTCTTATCCTAGGTATATCCTTTAACATCCGAATCATATTTGCTCATGTTATTAATGTTTAGTGTTGATTGTTATAAGGTGCCCCATACTATGAAGCTTTGATTTTGGGTTTCATGGTTATGACACGTTCTATCTAAAGCTTGTACCCTAACCTTTGAGTCCTGCATAATCCAAGCGCAAATATTAATCCCGACCTTATATAATGTGATTTGTATAGTGACTTATATTATTGCATGAAAGGGGTCGAGGTTGACACGATGATTATGCTGCATGCCCCATTTATTTTCCACCTTCGAAGGTAATGTTGTTATACTTTAAGGTCTGTGCATCAACGTTCAAAGGTTTTAATCCTTAGGATTGTTTCGACCCATGCCATCGCCTCCAAAGTTGATCTACCTGCTGTAGGGTTGATTTGGTATCATTGCATTTGTACTCGAATCTGTCCATCACATTTAATGGTTAGTACGTAACTAGCGTCGTGGCTTTATCCTCGTTCAACACCTATAGTCTATGCAATGAGTGGTCTTACATCAATAACCCGGGATAAATAATGGCAAGATCAGTTCAATCTCGAGTTGTTTGCCATCACTTCTCATTTCGATTGCCTTGTAGTGTTATCATTCCCATTCATGCCGAAGTTTCAGGGTTATCGGCTGCGGTTATTCATGTCGCAGCTGGCTTATGAAGGTATCGGGCTCCATTGCTTAGGTTTTGTCCTCGGTCTGCACCATGAGTGCTCACTCTCTAGTTTGCTGTCAGGTTTTGATTTTTGGTATCTTTTCTGGGTGAGGTTGCATGCTTATGCATAGTTAGTCATGGCGCTGGTGGTGAGAGTCGAACCCTATGAGATGAAGCTTCTTGATTCAAACCCTGAGCTTTTAACCAAGGTCAAAGCCGTCGGGTGGTTTCCATTTATCAGTAAGTTCTTGAATTCAAACCCTGAAGTGACGAGGGTGTTTGCTCTGTCTTTGGCCGACTCTTGGGTTAAGGTAGGTGATCTTCAGTTTTGAGTGGACGAGCGTTCAATTGCGCTTGCTACTGGTTTTCCATTGACAGGCGAGCGATGGTTTAAGTACAAGCAAATGGACATAACTGAGTGGAGGCAATTATTGAAGAATCCCTGTCAAGACGTATCATTCCGAACAGGTGTGGCCTGAAAATACTTTAAGAAGGAGTGGCGACTAGTCTTGGACCTTATCCATAGGTACGTGACCTGTGAAGGTCGTCTCTCTTCAGCCTATGTATACCACCTTCGGTTAATGTCTATTTTTATTGGCTTTCCTCTGAATCTGCCTCATTATCTAGTCCATAGTTTGTCTAAGATGTCCGCATCTATTAAAAAGGGACCAAAAAATATCAGTCACAGTTTGTTTCATCACGGTTTGGTTAGAATGTTAATAGAGAGGGAATTGTCGAAATTAGACCGATCATGGGACGAGTTTATTGAGTCTAATGGTTTCTCACCCTTTTGTCACTATCAATTTGACTATCCGGAAGAATGTTTAAGGCACCAGGAACCCAGTCGAGTTTCGGCTTCCCCCGTGTGTAAGTCTGTGTCAAACCCTACTGGCCGTATGAGCCTCGATGTGTGTAATAAATCTATTCTTCCTCCTATGAACAGTCCCAGTACTCCTGTTCCCTTTAAACGCATGAAAATTTCTTCAAGCCTATCTCCTGAGACGCTGAAACACAACACTGATATCTGCAAACAAATGGGTAAAAAGCCGAATGCTAAGCTTGTTGGTAGGTTCACACGAAGCATGGTTGCTAAAGGTCGTCATGTTAAGCCTCCTGTGAGTAATAGTGTTCATGTTGAAACAGTCATGCTTGACGATGAAGAGCAGAATCCTGTTTTGCCTTATGTTGGTCGTGACATTGAGGATGAGTTTATCCCAAACCCTGTAGAAGACAGTCCTCCTGCATTTGACAAGAATATTCGGGTCGATCCTGTTGCTGATCTTCCAGTTAAGGGAAAGACTGTAGAGACAAACTTACCAAGTTCTTATCAAGCTGGGGATATGATTCACCCAATGTTTGTTACCTGCTTGTTGGATAAGATACACAGGATGGAAGGAATATTGACTGAGATTTTGGCTCATCGTGATATTGTGGAGACTGAAAATTTAAAGTTGAAAGAGAAGGTAGATTCAGACATTAAATCCTTGGTGCGTCTTAAAAATCATAAGAATAGGTTGATCCGTAGAATCCTGAAATTGCAGAATGAAACTAATAAGAATGAGGAGAAAGTACTGGAGCTTAATGCTCAAATTACTCTTATTCAATTTAAGGGTCTGTCGCAGAATCCAACAAGTGGTGTGAACATTAAGGTTTTTAACGCTCCTGTGAATTTATAATGGGTTGAAGTGCACCTACTATTGGTTTCAGTTTTGAAGTTATGATAGATTGATAATCAAGTTATTTCCTTGACAGGTATTTGGTTTAATTCATTTATTATTTAATTTATTGCATTTTCCTTTTGTATGTGGTTTTAATTATATTTCTTTTGTGTGCAGTATCGCAGGTAATGTTTTGGATCCTCTTTCTCAGATTTTGATAATTTCCTACTATCTGGATGATCCCTACATAATCGGGAACAAATCGATTGGCGAACTGTTTTCCAGGTGTCACTATATAATTAGGGCTTTTGTCACTTTTATGATTTTGTGCTATGAACTAAGTCTATCCAATTTCAAAACATTTAATGTATATTAAAAATGACATGTTTCACTTGTCATTTTTAATGAAATTGGGTATGATTTCGATTTTATGGTTTCCAGTTGTTTAGAACCATTTCTCTATGGTTTGGTTATTTAAAGAGACATGTGGGGATTGAGAAGAGGGTCAATAGTTTGGAGGATTCAAGACCACTGTTTGATTTTTTTGTGACTCTAGACTGTTTATGGTCAGCAGCTACAGTATGTTGAACTGGTGATACTTATATATGTTTACAGTATTTATACTTCGCATATGTGTTTTATCGCTTGGTCTTGCCACATTCTCTATGTTATTAATGTTTGCCATGATTTCTTTAATGAGTTATGCAAATATATTATATATAATTGTCGACTTATACTGATTTCGATTTGTTGATGTAAGTCATGTTGTAAAATTGATGATTGACATCATAACATATGTGATATATGTGCCTATTGTATGATCTTGTTTGATTTTTGAATATTTTCAAGATTATTAATGCAGTAGTCTCATTGGCAGATTTGATTTCAGGTTAATATGTTTAATTATTTTACTGAAGAAAACATTTGAATCATATCTTTATATTCATACTACATCCAGATTGTTTTCTTGTAATTAATGTACAAGTGTTTATAATATATCTCTTTAAATTTATCAACTTCTGTTAATATTCAGTTAACTCTTTGTATTATAAATTAATTGCCTGAAATGGTTTTATTTTAATCAATTAATTTTGTAATATATAACATTTATTAACTTGTGTAGTCATAGGTATAGATCTGATTAATAAACTGTAGTTTTTTTGTTCTCCCCTTTTTCATAATCCTCTCCTGCAGCGTAGAATAACTTAGGGAAGGCAACGGGGCCTTAATCCCGTCAGGAACAGCTACTCAAACGACTGAGAGCATCTCGAAAACTCTTGGATCGGGTTGTTCCTCGGTTGACTCCGGCTTAACATTTCAGCCAGTCAACATTTCCAAAAAGGGGACATTACAGACACAGTAAAATATCTTCCAAAAATATCAAATCCATGTAATTATTTATGTAAATATTGTAAAATGGGAAAGATGACTCGCACACAATTTAAATCTAAGAATTTCACATCAATGGACAAGCCTCTTTAGTTAGTGAATATGGATATGTGTGGAACATCAAGGAAGGAAGGCACATGAAGATAAATACATTTTATTCTGGTCATTGATGATTACTCTAGACTCACATGGGTTTCCTTTCTGAAGGAAAAATATGAAGCATTTGAAAAGTTCAAAGTATTTCAGGCTTTGAATAAGAATCAGGCGGGTAAAATACTGAAGGTAGTAAGGTCTAATAGAGGAGTAGAATTTAGTTTAGAATACTTCAAAGATTTTTGTATTAAGCATGGAATAAAAAGAGAGTATACTAGCCCAGGGACTCCACAATAGAATGGAGTATTTGAAATACATAACCAATCAGTTCAGCAGATGGTGAGATCAATGATGAATGGAAAAAATATTGCTCAAACATATTGGGTAGAGGAAATTCACACAAATTTCCATATCCTTAACAAATCTTATCTAAGGGAAAACACCGATAAGACTCCTTATGAACTGTGGTTTGGAAGACCCACTTCTAATAAAAATTTCAAAGTCTTTGGAAGTAAATGCCATATTAAAAATAATGATGAACATCTTGGAAAATATGATGTTGATGAAGGTATTTTCCTAGGCTATGCCACAAACAGTAAAGGATACATATGCTATAATAAAAGGTTGCATAAATTGGTTAACTATATTGATAGTAAAATAGATGAAGAAATTCCTATGAATGATGGTCAGATAAGCATTATTGAATCAAATACAGAGGATACAATTGAACTTGATGAAAAACGGGTTCAAGAACTAGAAAAAGAAGATTACGAGTCAAATGATGAAATTAAAATCATTCAGGAAGATTCAAAACAATAGACAAAAATAAAATATCCTTCCATAATTTTTAAAAAGAATCATCCTAAAAATAAGATAATTGGTGACAAGGATAAAGGAGTTCCTACAAGAAGGAAATTGATTAAATCTTCAGAAAAGTCTCATGTCAATTTTCTATCTATGATTGAACCTAAGAATTTTGAAGAAGCAAGTGAGGATGAAGTCTGGATTAGAGCCATGAATCAAGAACTTGATCATATAGAGAAGAATACTTGGGAATTTGTTCCTAGACCTACAGATAAGAATGTAATGGGATCCAAATGGGTGTTTAAAATTAAGATGAATGAACAAGGACAAATTGCAAGGAATAAAGCCCGATTGGTCTATAAGTGGTATACACAATGTTGTAATGGATAATTCACCTAATAACCTAGGTCTGGGGGTTACCAACATACTAGACCTTGCAGACAGTTTGATTATAAAAGTACAAATAGGAAATA
>LPNX010520352.1:336047-451577 GCA_001517045.1 Pseudotsuga menziesii | reverse complement strand
GCACTAAATAATGGCAGAAATACACTATTGTTTTACCCTAAATACACAGTCAAAAGGAGGTTCAATACTCAAACTGATACTACAAATAACGTGGTACTTTTAACTCTGTTTGATTAGCTTTGTACATGGTATTTTATGGATAAGCACAGACTCACTAGCACTTACATCTGAATTCAATGTAAACATTTGTGATTGATTGGGGACACCATTGATAAGACTGATGTATCTCTGCTAATGCTGATGTTACAATTGTTGTTCACATTTTTTTATGACGAAAGAGTACTTGCAACTTATTGTTTTTACCTGCTTCCTATTGGCCATATGATCACTTTATTGTTATTCATTAGTACTATGGTTTATTTTTGGATTGTAGGGGCCATTTAGAGCCTCTTTGTTGATGTACTTTGGTTCAGAACCTCACAGATGTATTGCACTAGGTGCTATTTTGGATATTTGCACCCATATTTGCTATATATATGAGAAACTTTGCATATTTGTGTATTAATGGTTTGGATTCATATGTATGCACATGAATATATATGTTTTTTTACAAAATATGAATATTTTATGCATTTTTTAGTCAGCGGGTTTTTTACCCGGTTTTTTTCCGGTTCCGGTCCGGTTTCCGGTCCAGTTCACATTTTGGGCTTCGCCGGTTCAATGACCGGTCCGGTTCTGAAAACATTGCTCCATACCTAAGAGGCGCCTTCACCTACCAGCTCACGCCCCTCTTCATCATTCACGCCTCTCCTCCTCAGTAGGGCGTCATCCACACTTGTGGGCTCAATAATGGCTTGAATTCAGTGCTTAGGGTTGGAGTGGGGGCACCTTGCCTAGGTGGAGGCCTCCCCTCACTCCCAGCTCATCTTCTTCAGGTCTGGTCTTTCAGTGGTGGTCGGTCCGGTTAGGTCTGGTTTTCTGGTTTTAGGGTTTTGGGTTCTTCTTTCATTGTATAAATAGAGGCTTCTTTAGCTCTATTCGGATGGATTTTTGTGTAGAGAAACTCTATCCAAACTCTGTAAATGCTTGTTGCTTTATGCAACCGTGGAATAAATTTTAAGGCTTTGGAGGCTCATATGGTTTGTAAAATGTGGATGAATGCTCTTGGCGAATGAGGTGATAGTGTTTCAATTCTCTCATTTCATGCTTATGATGGTTAATTATTCATGCTTTAGAAGGCTTCTGTAAGCACGTAAGATCAATTATTTGAAGTTTCAATTTAATTGCTTATGGTTTCACTCTTAGAAATTGAAAGTAGCATTGGTTATTCAGTTATATGATATGCTCTTTTATATTTCAATTGGTAAAACATACATGATCTAATCCATCTTTTGGCAAGTGTTTGAGCTGAATTTGTGCAGATCACTTCATCCAATCAAGTAGGAGTTCGAGCTCAGGTGCATCCTCTCCTCTTGAAGTCAAGACAACTTCCGGAAATTTCAAGCTTCAAGGAATCCAAGCATCATCAAGAAAAGCCACAGGTTTGAACGTTTTTCTTCATATTTATTCATCTTTCAAAGTTTAAGAAATTTTTACATTCTTGGGTTAGGGCAAGGTTTGGGCTAAAGTGAACACTCATTCACCAAACCTTATGCCCATGTTGGCTGTCTCGTCTTCAAGTTGCAGCCATCTTTCACTTTTTATTGCAGCCTTTCTTTTCTCCGCTTTCGCTGCCCACTTTTGCCCTCTTTCTTCACTTTTTGCAGCCCTCTTTTGGCCCTAATTTGCGGCCTCATTTATCCTTTTTTGCAGACACTTTTTGGGCCCTAGTTTTAGCCATCTTCATCACTTTTTGCAGCCCTCTTTCGTCGATTTGCAGCTCCTCTTTCATCTTTGCGTTCAGCCTTATTTGACCTTACTTTGTCATCTTTTCACCCATTTTTCACTTCTTTCTTCGTGGCCTTTTATTGCTCTTTTTCTTCTTCCAGTTTTGGTAAGGGTTCGGTTCGTTTTTGTCACTAAGTTTGTAGATCTAGTTTCAATTTGTTTTCTTTTATGAACTAACACCATAACGAGTTAGTGTTCAAAGCTCTTAGTTTCAGGCAGGTGAATGAGAGCCCAGAGGCTAAAAGCAAGCAAGAGCAAAAAAACGAAAACATCTCCCTCCTCTTTCTTCCCCTTCTCACCATCTGCTCACTCAAAATGAAGCTGAACACAACAAAGCATTGTAAATTATTAATAAAAAGGCCAGTGGGAGCAAGCCTCCCATCTTTTTTACTTCCCCTATTTGGGGGAAGTGTGTCTTGTGTTCCTTTTCATTTTTTCCTAGTGTAGTTTTAACTTTAAACACTTAGCTTAGTTCTCTTGATTAGACTTAGTTTTCATTTCCACTAATTGCTAGTTGTTCATCAAGTATAATTACTAATTGCTAGATTAGATTTTATTACTTGCATTGTGGTGTATCTTTCTCTATAATTGTTAATCTTAAAAAGAACCAAAATCTCTTGAATCTCACTGTAAGGTGGATCAAAAGTGCTCTCTGTCGGAGAGTTTGTTTAACTGTCTTTCTTTTATTTTCATGCATTCTACTGTTTGCTAGTTTAACTAATTAATTATTAAGTCTCTTGAACTTGTCAAAACCCAAATCAAGAGCACTCTCTGTCGAAGAGCATTATTAAATTTGCACATCCTTGCATTAGGCATTTAGATTAGCTAAGTCTCTTGAACCTTTGTCATAAGACAAGGTCAAGAGCGCTCTCTGTCGGAGAGTTTTAATTAACTAATTTAATAAAACTTGCAACACACACCTCTTTAATTAATTAACTCCCTCCCCT
This sequence comes from Pseudotsuga menziesii, assembly GCA_001517045.1. Taxonomy (NCBI): domain Eukaryota; kingdom Viridiplantae; phylum Streptophyta; class Pinopsida; order Pinales; family Pinaceae; genus Pseudotsuga; species Pseudotsuga menziesii. Next base: position 448,803 of record LPNX010520352.1, on the reverse strand, counting down.
CCTTGCCGGAGTATGCTCTGACCGATCTCAGATCGGAGTACCCAGAAACGGCACTGGATCTTTAACCCTGCAAGAGTAACTATATAAAACTTAACACCCTGTAACCAACGCACCAACGTTGTAGGGAATTTTCCTAAGTACTTCATAGTAGAGGCACTGGAATCCTGCTGTCTAAGCTTCTCAGCTAGCTGATCAATCTTTGCGATACCAGCCTAGGATACTGGGCAGGCCTGACATGTCTTCAACGAAGGGAACTTAGAATATTCTCCCGGCTTTTGACAAACCTTCGTTGACACCTAAATCAAGAGCACATAAAATCCTTAAAACGTACCAAGAACATTCGCACAATCTAATACTCACTAGTTGGATTCCTCGACTTATTATTTTATTTGGTGCATTTCAGTATCATTGACTCCATAAGGCACTCGTCCTTAATTAAATCTGCATAATTATCTTATATTGATCAATTGTCTGTGATTCATTATAATTGCTATCACTGAATGCTTAATTAAAGTCTGAAATTTTTACTTATCTTTTTAATCTCTTGTTTGCAAGTGGATTGCTTTTGATTATGTGTCATACTCATAATAAGTAAACATCTTTAATTATAACAACTTCTAAATAACACCCATCCGCATCCGCAACCTTTTAAAAAAAACACTTTAACAACTGAAGAGCCTTAGAAAATTCTTTTTTAGGGACTACCCCCCTTGGCTTCGTTAGGAGTTAGCCTAAACGGAGGAGCTAGGAGTAGGTGACAGTACCTAGCTCTGTGCTTGCCCCCCAGGTCACACCTCACCCACTTTCCTAAGTGAGGAGACAGCTTTCATTAGATTTTTGTTGCTGGTATGCAATTGGCGGACAACAATGATCAAGGCAGATGTTGAGGATGATTGTTGGAGGGTTACAGTCCAAGTAGCAACTGAAGATAAATTTAAGGAACAAGAATCAAGAATGGAATGGGAAAAACATATGTCAATTCTGGAAATGTCCCAAGGTTTACATCATGAGAAAAGAATGTTTTAGGTGAGCACAGATTGGTATGTTAGGAAGGCCAAAACCACATGAGAGTAGCTCTCCCAACAAGTTTTACGAGTCATTCAGAATATGATGCTAATTCAGGGCTCAAATGCATTAGTTGTGCCTATGCTTTATCCAGAAAATGGCCTATTATCTCACTATTTTACACATGCATCAAGGATCATCATCTTTTTTTAAGCCCCTGGGGGTTATTAAGATAAGATGTCAGATTCATTTGGCCTTGTTTTTTATGTTTGAAAGGATCAAACCTACTATTGTAACTTAAAAGGTCTTCTGCATTCTGATGTCTAATTATATCATTTTCTTTGAAGGTTTGTTCTATCTGGGAAACAAAGCAATGGGATAAAGCAGGAAGAAATTGAAAAGAAAAGAAGAGTTCAAGTAATTTCAAAGCTTCATTTGATTCTGAGACCATTTCTTCTCAGAAGGCTGAAAGAAGAGGTTCAATAGTCGTTGCCTAGGAAAAAGGAGATAATTTTGTACGCAGATATGACTGAACGTCAGAAACAGATCCAAGAGCATTTAGTCAATAAAACACTTGAGGTTTATTTGCAAAATAAAGCAGAAAATGGCACAAGCCTAAAAGGAAAGCTGAACAATCTGATGCGCAAGAATTGCAACCACCCAGATCTTTTGGAGTCACAATTTGATCAATCTTTTGATTATCCACCAGTGGAGCAGTCGGTTCAGCAGTGTGGAAAATTTGGTTTGCTAGACAGGCTATTAATACATTTGTAGGCTAAGAAACGTAAGATGTTGATATTTTCCAATGTTACAAATATCGTGTCGGCGAATATATCGCCAAGAGTCCAAAAAGAAATTATCGGATTTATCGGCAAAAATGTCGGCAAACATCGGCAAAATAAAAAATACAAAAATATTAAAAAATACAAAAAAAGAAAAAAATCACAGTATATTTGAAAAAATCGGCAAATATCGCCAAAAATCGGCAAATATTGTGATAAAATCGGCAAATATCGTGAGAAAATCGGGAAAAATCGCCAAAAAAAATCGGGAAAATATCGGGGCGATATATTGCCGATATATCGCCAGTGAGTTAACATCGCGATATATCGCGATGTTGCCAATATATCGGCGATATTTGTAACACTGATATTTTCTCAATGGACTAAAGTTCTGGACTTGCTGGAATACTATCTAAGTGAGAGAGGACACGAGGTTTGTCACATTGATGGCAGTGTTAAATAGGAAGCAAAGAAAAGAGTCCCGCGTTTTGTGCAGCCAGCTGCTTCGTATATCTATGCTTATCTCTGACAGCTGAGTCGAAATTTTGGCTCCGTTTGGGTGGATGATTTTACGTGGAGCTTGGACTCGCATCACTTGTCATGATGTATGAGTTCGATTCAGCCACATGGATATACATTTTTGCTCCGTGGAGTTAGCTGCAGTTCATCCTCATCAGCCGCTGAGTCACAGGACAAATCTACAATTTTATATCGCAGCTAGTTACAGTTACAATGATCGTGTGGATTTGATCTTGAGCATTTTTAGGGTTCAAAGAGTATCTTCTAAAAATAAAGCCATCAACCAGTTAAAGTAGCGGTTCACAGGATCGCCAGTAAGCCTGGGTTTGAATGAATCGTTTCAGAACTTGGTGACCTTTCTTGTTCACCCGCGAACCAACACTTAGTTGGCATCCGAACAACCAGATTCTTTCAGATCTAAACTAGGCATGTATCTTCATGTGGATCAGACCCATGTTTTTATTTTCTCTCTCTCGGCAGCCCCTTCACACCGTCACGGCTTGGCTCGCGTTCGCAGCTGAGTCAGGGAATCCTGGGATTGTGATGAGTCGAGTCTTGCTAGCAGTGGGAGATTATCACCAGATCGCAGAGTTGATTGGAGCACTCATGAGCTGCCTCGCGAAAGAGTCCACGTTTTCTGTGGCAACCAGTTACAAGGAAATGGAGGATAGCTCCAGTTATCTTCACGTGGAATTGGAACAGCGCTTACACTTTCTGTCAAGCAGAGTTCACGTATTTTAAAACTATGACTTGTCACTGTTCGGCAGTCACATGGGACCATGCACTTAAACTAGCCACAATGCCAACTACATTGGCGTCTTGGTTTACTTTATGGTGCCTCCAGTTTCGCGGGTTTTGTCCACTTCTTGGAGGATAAAATTGCTAGTCTAAAGTTTTTATCATTTATTATTTGTTTTAATAAAGTGGTAGTTTAGTGTAAGAAAAAGTGGATCTATACTTCATCCATTTTTCATTTTAATTTTAATATTGTTTTTTGGAAAAAGAGAATGGCTTTGTGGTCTATAAAAAGGCTTGCCTTCTCCATTGTAAGGATGGAAATTGTTTGGGAGGATTTTTCTCCATAGCTGAATAAGGAAAAATCATGTTGGGTTCTTGGATATGTTGGGCATCTCTCTCATGGTTCTTTGTTTTTCATAAGCTGTAGAGTAAACCTAGCATAGAAGGCTATAATCTAGCCCATTGGGCAAGCATTTGCAGCTACCAAGTTGCTTGTCGCCGTTATGTTTTTAAAGGTCTTAGGAGTAATGGACAGTAGTCAATTATACTTACATTCTCCTTGCCTTTGATTATGGAACGTACTAGTTTAGTCTCACTTCTGTGAACCGCAAAGCCTCCTTGAGTCCTCTTTTGACTCCATTCACCCTTCTAATATTGACACTAGTATTCCCTCGAGGACTGATCCTCCCTTCCTTCCCATCAATCAAAATGCATTTTCTTTACCTTTTTGTTACAAATGTTTCTCTAAGGCAGCCTCTTCAGATCACCTTGCCCTTCGCTGCACCTGCCTTAGCGATCCTACCTTAGGGAAACCCCCCTAGAGTTGGAGAAGAGCCAACTTGAAGCGAGAAGAGAGGGATGTGGTGACATTGGCCTCTCAAGAGAGAGAGTTGTCACCGAGCCGGCGCGCTCACCTTTTGGGCTTCAGCACACACGTGCCAGTTTTGGGCAACAACAGACGTCATCATTGGGGATTCCATTCGCCCGACACTTAAAGCACTGATCTATAGGCCATTCGCCCTCTTAGGGTTTCTGTCATTTTTCCTATTTTGTGATCCTTTTTCTTTGCTAACGTGTTTAGATACTATCATATCCGTTATCAAGCAATTTCTCTAAGGTGTTAGTATCCTTTAATTCGTAGTCTAGCTTATATCTTGGGGAATTCATCATTTACCTGTAGCAATTCCCCTAGGATCTTGGCTTGACAATCATACACCTAGCACCTTCAACCTAGATCTTCACAATCAATTAAAATAGTGAGAAAATAACTATTCAGGATCGTTATCATTATTTTTCAAATCTCATCCCTTTCCCTAAACCTCTCTCACTATCTATATGAAAGATCTAGGGTTTATAGATCAAGTCACTCGAGTTCCATTTCTCCTACCTCTTTTAAGTGTCTTGTTTTTCTGCTAGTCTTCCTAGGCTAGCAAGGGTCTCCCCCTTTGCTACATGTTACCACCTAAGTTGTACTTGGTGGATTTTTGAAGCGAGCCGACGAAGTGGAACAAGTATACTTGTTCATTCTTCAAAGTTCAGAAGTCTGCCAGGCTTTTTCTGGGAGTCTGTTTGGATTTTTTTTGTAACACGTGTTCATACCCCCTTGGGGAAAATTGTAGAAAATGTCCTAGCATTTAATTTTTTATAAAAGGCTCGACTTCCCGGACTTCAGCATCAAGCCGTCTAGCCCAAAGTGTTTTTTCCCTTGGTTATTATTGGTTGTTGAACAAACGACTAATATTTTCTGAGTTTTTCACTCACACCTCCAAAGTTGGGGTAGTCGTCTTGGTGTTTCGGCCTTAGGAGGTTATTAGAGTCTTCGTGTCAATGTTTTTCAACATGCTAGGCATTCATTTTGAGTCGTATGGACATATGCTAGGCCCCCCTAAAGTGTCGTCGGATTCCGAGAAAAAATAAATTTTCTCTGTTTTTTAAGCCATTTTTTAATGGTTTAATTAAAAAATTTCAAAATGTGATAAAAGTCAGATACGGAGTCTGTTTCTGACATGGGGATGCTCGTTTTGACACTCAAAGCATACTCTTTACCCCAAGGACCACTTTCTACATCGGTCGGGCAACTGGAGCACCCCATGAGGCATTACTTGGCTAAAAATGCATCAAGATAGCATTTTAAATGCTAAAAATGCATCATTTTGGCAAAAGTCAAATTAGTAATAAGTCAAAAGGGTGATTATTTTAATGGTTAAATGGTGATGGGGCATGTGGTGGTCCCCATAGTGGTGACCTCATATAGTGAGGAAGCGTCACTTTTAAGTGAGGTTTGGATACCATGTGAAGACTTGATAAATTTAGCACTCGCCCAAAATGCTCACGTCATCTCAAGTCACAACCTCTTCATGAGTTAATGTATGGCATGACCAATCATTTGGAGGATGTACACGTTGTAAAGGAATTAATATGGAAACCGAGTCTCATTCCATGACAAAGGCGATTTCATCCATTACAATTTGTTTGATAAAGATTCCTTAAGGTGGCGATTTCATTTCACATAAACGATTCGCCTCTCTTCATCGCATGGGTCATGTGATAATTAATAACATGACATGTTGGCATGTTGTATTAATTTAAAGGGTGAGTTGTGGAAGTCAAGGCGTATGATTGAAGTTGGATTGAAGATATGACGATTCCACCAAACTTAAGATATGGCGAGTGATGTACGGTTTGGTGGGCATTGAAGTGGAGAGGTGGCGCCCCCACTCTTTGTTCCTCTCCACTTCAACTAATGTTTACCTCCAATGCATCCCTTAATCAACTCATGCAACTCGAGCTCTACTCCAAGTGGTGATGCACCCCCCATTCTCTAAATTTTCCTATTTAAGCATGTTACGTCTCCATTCTTAAGGATCAAAAGGTGGAACCTCTGCTTGTAAGATTGTAAGAGTTTTCTTGAGTATTGTGAATCTATGGATGTTTGGATGGAGTTTACTCTACATTAGTGAGGTAACCTATATTTGTTTTCATGCTTGCATATGTTTGGGATTAACTTGCTTTCAGAAGGAAATGGTATAATTGTAAAGATAAAAGGTAATTCTTAATAGGTTACTCTTTTATTGCAAGTCGAAGAAGACTATTTGATATATATATGATTTCATGTTTGGATCTACATTGTTGTTGTAGTCTTTTTTGGTTTACACAGGTAGTTTTTAATCCCCATTGCTAGTGTTGAGAATCTTTTGCAGGAAGCTAAAGCTAGAGTATCGATGAGCGAATGTGCTCTACCTTTCCTTCAGTGAATTGGAAAATAAGCTTTGTCCCTTTGATCTCACCAAGGAGGCATTTTCTCTCATTTATTTCTTGCTCTACTCTTGGTTCATTAACTTTTGATCCACAAATTTCTTAAATGTTTCTTTCAATTTCAAACGTTCCCATATTAGATATAACATCTAAGGTCATACTAAAGGTAGATCTAATGTCTAAAAGTTTTATTTCTAGTCTGCTTCAAAGGTACATTTAAAATTCTAGATCTAGTTACTTTTCTCTTTTTTCTACAAGTTTAAAATTTTGAAAATTAAAAAAGCTTGTTGAAGGAGTTTTGTGCATTTTAAAGTTTTATCTAGCATTTTAGTGCTTGAGATTTGCTTGCCTTTCTTTTCAAGAGGCAAGCAAAGATCCTAAGAAGGCAAGCTTTCTAGCTTTCCTTACTTAGTTGTTTCCTTTTCTTTTAGTCAGTTGTTACATAGAATTTTTTTTGTAATTTTTGCATGTTGTCCAAAGACACTTCCAAAGTGTTTTTGGGCATCTTTCACTGACATTAGCTTGCTGGTTTTTAGCAGGCCCATCAGAAAAGAGAAGGAAACTCTGCCAGAAAATACCTTTTTAGGACATCCGGAGCTCCTGGGAGGCTTTCCCCTTAGCTGGGCTTTTTTTCCTTGTATTTTGTAAGCCTTTGGGTCCCAAATAACAAAGACCAAAGAGCATTTCTGCTGAAGCATTGTAACCGATTAATAAAAGCAAGTTTGAGTAGGCTCGTTAGAGCCCACTCCCCATCCCCCCTGGGGGGATTTGTGTCGGTGTCTTTTTTTTTATGATTTTCTAGTTTTAGTTAGTTTTATCTTTATTTCTTATTCAGTTGTTTATTTGATCAAGGAAGTAAAAGAAATACGTACCCCACGCTCTCCCAAGTACCTCGAAAGGGTGAAAGAGATTCGTGGTAGGATTAATTAGAAAATATTTATTTTATTTATTTGTTCTTAATTTTTAAATCAATACGACCGTTGCTTTCCCGAGTACCCGAAAGGTGAAAGAGACTCTTCGGTCATCATCTAAACAACTCTTTCTTACGTCTCTAATAAAATAAACCAAGACTCCTTCCCCGTATGCTCTACACCACTGCAGCTTGTTTGATCAGTTGGTTGTATCAGAAAGGGATACGAGTTACTAGATTTAATAGGAAAATCCACACAAGTAATTTTCTCAAGAGCTCGAGAGGTTGCAAAGGGTAATTACTACAGAGTCATGGGGCTACTCCAAGCAGGTCCATCCTCGCCCCGTTTGACACTTGGTATTACCGCTTTAGCACTCAGTTCGAAGGGACTCGACTTGTTGGGCCAAACCCACAATTAACCCACACCCTTAATTACTCATTAATAATTTTAAAACTGACCAACAAAACAACTGCAATACTTACACGACACAACAGCACTCCATATTCATTGGTACTGGTCTGCTTCACTTTCAATGCTTAAATCAATTATTACGAAATGTCATGAATGGTGCTTACATTGTCATGTGTTGTTGATGTGATCTCTTTCTTGCAATAGTCCGTTGTGTTATTTTATCCATTTCATATTAACTCCTAGAATTAATTATTTCTCTTGTGGAGTAAAAACCCTAGATTTTACTTTTCTTTAGGGTCCATCCACCTTGGCTTCGCTACGAGTCGGCCTAGACGGAGGAGCTGAGTATTAGGTGACAGCACTTGGCTCGAGCTTGCCCCCAAGGTCGCACCCAGTGGCTTGAAGATTTCTGCCACGTTACCCGAGGTGCGAATTAGGTGGCAACACTACACATTAGTATAAAGTGACAAGAATCCCTTTCGGTGTAACAACCATCTTATCTAGTGGCAATTGGGACTCATCGGTTTAGTTGCTCATTCATCTACCATCCCGAATAGGACACCTTTTAGTAGCAGCTACAACTTTGGTGGTAACAAGACCATAGTTGGCATCTCAGCCTCCACCATGACCTTCAAAGGGCAAGTTTCTGGTTCTTGGTCTAGATATCTCATAAAATGAGAAACGACACAAGAATGATTGATGGGAAACCATTACCTCAAATGCTAAGTTGGCTAATGATGTCCGACGACCCACCATGAATGACAAGTATGATCCTTCTCCTAATGTGGATCTTATCCCCACAATAGCTAAATGATTTCATAGATTTGTGATCCCTTTTGTGCCTTAATAGCAAGTCTTAATAAATATTATGATTTTATGCCAAGTGGTTTTGAAATCATAGACTTATTATGCTCTTGGGCAGTTTGATAGTATCTAAGGCTTTTAAAGATAAACATTTCTAGCATGTGGTGGGTGCCATGTGGCCCACCCTTTTTTGTAAAACTGCTAAGATGTACATATTTGTTTACATCAACAATTAAGGGAACATTTTATAATAAAAAATTGATCCAAGTGGTTATAATAGCAAAGATCGCATAATGGCATAAATTATGCCAATAGAAATTAACGCTACTATTTCAATTGCATACATTCAATAGGAAGGAGTCAAGTTGAAAACTAGAACACAAAAAAAATTTGGTTTGTCTTTTTCAAGCCTATACTTGGGAAATATGTACTTGGTCTTTTGTGACAATTTTATACTGGAGTTTATTTTGTAAATAAGTTCTTATCCTTTATACCTTGAATCCTTTGCATTTGAGAAAAAATGTAAAAATATGCCTCCATATTACATAAGAATAAAAGGTGGAGAAGGTCATTAGACGAACAACCTATTAAGATGCCAACATGGACAGCCATAGGGCAACTTGTGAGCCCTCAAGTTGCCTAGTTGAACAAAATTTGGCAGGATTAGTTGGCATGTCATTACACTTCCAACAACAAAATTGTTAACACATGATATCCTGAATCATTGTGGATGATCATCAACCTCCCATCCAATCATGTAACCACTCAGCATCTTAATAAGATATCTTCCTGGATCTCACTCATCTCTAATGTATTAGCAACAATTTTTTCAATTTATAAGCCATTCTATGCATATGAACATGGAGTATCTACTGCTAGACAACAAACCTCACAAACTATGCCATCAACTTACAAAATAGTATTAAGCCAATTACCTCCCATGAACAGCAATAGCAGAAACACCCACTTTCTCGATTCTCCGTGCCAATTCAACTGTATCTTCAGGTGATTTGAGCAAACGAATCTTACATGTCACTGGTATCTCCAAATTATTTCTTAACGTTGTCAAAATCTAAAATGAAAGCAATTTGAATTGACATTAGTCATTTCCTTCTCAAATTCATTGACCGTTTTAGGAAAACATGAAAGTAGTTTTCTTATCATATCAAATGAATATATAACATAAACAAGTACGTCATGAATTAGCTCTGGCTTGGCTAGCAATGCCGCACCCATGCCTCCACTTATTGAAAAGGATTTGGGACACCCCATGTTGACATCAATTGCTGCGACATCTTTACACCTGAAATCAAACATTCAAAATTAAGATGCTATAGAAACAGTAGAATATACCATTTCAAAATACTAAGTATACAGCATTTTTTTGAATGTCTATGCAGAGGGAGCATTGTTTGAACTTCAGAGAGCTTTAGAGTAAGAAAACAAAATAAACTATAAATCTAGATACATATTCAGCCAAATTAACAATCCAATGCTATGAACCTATCTTTAGCATAGCATAATAAAACAGACAACAACTTGAGTATAAACCAAATGAAGAAATAAATCCCTGTAATAACCTGACCCACATCAACCTAATGGATTATATGAAAATGTTTGCTTGCTCCCAAATATAAGAAATAGGATCATAATAAATTCCCCCAATTTAAATGGATTGAAATAAAATCCAAATGATAGGATAAAAATCTTCATATTGTACTCATGCATTTATTGAATGTCAAAGGAGTTAGTACAACCAGATTGGTGGGAACTCTGTTAAAATTTCACCTCGTGACAGCAGATCTATACTCATAGAATTTAAATCCTACAGCCAAGTTTGAAAACTTCTGAAACACCTATCAAAACTTCAAATCTGCATAAACCAAAACATTGTTCAGAAGATTCAACACTGTAGATGCCGCATAATCAGGAGGTTAGATCATTACAGCAGCAAACTTATAATAGATCTAAGAGAAGACAGATCTGAAAATCAGATCAGTAAAATAGCTCAGCACCGACCCAGCTGTTTATCAAAACGGCATAATAAATCAGATAAGCATGCACTAGCTCAGCAACCACCCAGCAGTAAGAAGATAAATCAGATCTGGAAATGTAAAATAAAATAAGTATGTTAAACAGTAGTCCACAAAGTGATATCAGATCTGGAAAATCAGACCAGCACTTAACATCCGCAACAGAAATCATGTCTCTTTCTATAACAATGAAAACAAGAGTATATAAAGAAAAATGACTTCTCCCATGCTCATAATTCAAAACCAAACAGCATCTCACAAGCTAATAAAGCAAAGTGCTCTAACTAGAACATCATATCTAGCACTACTCTTCACTCGAGCAAAACAAGCAATATTGTAATGAAATGATGCACCCTCCTTCCTTTTACAAATTAAGAAAAGTGAGTTACAAGGAAACAGTTAAACACTAGACTAGGTCCACCTAACCCTAACCAACTAATACACCCTCCAAGAGTAACTCCCCCAATAGTGTGCCTCCCATGTGCCAAGGAGACCTCTCAAGAGATGCACACCACATGTGCCAAGGATAGGCATTTTTATGCAACAAATAAAGTGGTGTGCTCAAGCTCGAGTAAATGTCAAAAATATATTAAAAAAAAGCTAGGAGTCAATACTCAAAACCATAGTTACCAGAATCGGAACCGGCAATAAATCGGTGAGGCAAAAGAGCGAAGATTTGAATTGGATCGGGAAAAAATCGGCAAATACAAAAAATTAAATATATGCACATTTTGAATTAAAAAGAAACATTTTTCATAGATATTCAAATAATCATGTCCATATACTGAAAGTTATCAATAGATGTCCAAAATATATCAATTTTCATCCATAGAAGTTTGGCAGATCTCATCCAAAGAAGTCTGGCAGCTGGCTGAGTTTCAGACTTTAGTTAACTCCTGCCCATGATCGTTGCCCCTTAACACGTGAATAATGTCCTGCCCAGCTCGCTTCCCCTTCACACTGTTTAAACTTCAAAGTTTCAAGTTTAGCCGCTGTCGGCTAGCCCTTCACACTATTCACAGTCATGACTCACAACACTCTTCATGGTCACGACTCACACTGTACAGTTCACAACTGAGTAACAAGTTAACTTCTACGCAGGTAGGTAGCAACAACCCACTTTAAAGATGATGGTCACTGCTCCTTCGCACCCGCTGGAAGAAAACAGAGGACACAGACAAATACACCCACAACAAACGAAAAAATGAGAAAAACAGTCAAAATCAGGTTTTTATCAATTTTCTGGCACGCAGACCAAAATATCATGACAGAAACTCAAGGAAAGGTTTAAATCACGAATCAAAATCGCGTTGACCAGGTCAAAATTGGTCAACCCAAGTAAAAGTCAAACCAGTTTAAATCGGCCCGTTTAGGGCCCAATCCAGGTTTAAATTGGGAAATCGTGATTTAAAGCGCGATTCTCGTAACTATGCTCAAAACCCCCACATTGAGAAACACTCTAATGAAGTGCCATACTCACAATGAGAGTTAAATACTCTCTAAGCAACAAGTAAACTAATGCTCATTCTTTGCAAATAAAGTGTTCTCTATCACGCCAAGCTTTTCCCTTAGAATCTCAAACTTCCCTGTTGGTAGAGGTTTTATCAAAATATCGTTACCCGCAATGCATGTGTATTTCACCCATGGATATCAAAACCTCTTAGAACTGGAGTAAAATATGTGTCAAGATTAACTTGCTCTTTCCAAGAGAATCCTCTATCAACAAATTTGGCCTTGGGACTTTTCAATACTCCCAAGAGCTTGTACAAAATCAATCATTGATTTCCAAATAGGTTTTGGAACTATCTCCTAGACATCATCCTTGAGAACGAAGTTGTATTCCTCTGTCATGGCATCTTGCCATACTTGCTTTGCCTCCTTCAATCTAGAAGGCTCTATCTCAAGTATGGAAGACAATTGTGCAGCATAAGTAGGAAACTTTTTAGAAGGAAGACTCACCTGAAAAGCAGACTTCAGCACTTCCACTTGTTCTTGTGTATCATGTACTATCTGAATAAGTAATCTCAGCTTCCTAGTCAAACTTGAGAGTAATGAGGCCTTTCTTTCTTGATTGGAACCTTGTTGATCTGAGTCTAAATTTCCTTCAATTTCAAATTAGAGCTTGGGGCAGCAAGCTTAACTCCTTCCTCAATCTCTATGGGAGGCTACAATGACTTTGAGGACCATCCATCCTTATCAAACTTCATTAACATGGTTACCACAATCTTTCTCCATGTTGGAACGTAGATCCGATAAGTATTGGATGTCTTGTTCTACCAAACAAAAATACCCTTGATACTCGAGGGTTCAAGCATATACTTCTAGAATAGTCCTTTTCTCGTCAAGAATAAGAATATAAACTAGATAACCAAAAGCACAAAAAAATGTGATTCCTAGGATTTCTCACCAATAAACACCTTCTCCATTGTTGTGTCCTATGAGCACACCACTTTATTTGTCCCCACAAGTCGTGCACATGGTTGGTTCTCTGCGGCATCTCGGCTTCTCCAGTGGATGACCATCTCTCTAGAGTGCCTTCCCTTGTTCAGATTCTCCCTAGATACACCGAGCCACCTCTTTCCGCCTAGACAGGTATTGAACTAGTCCATCATAGAGGATATCTACAGATTGTGCATTCAAGTTACTTGGACTTCACCTTCAACTAGCTTGGGCTCAAAGATGTCCTTCTACCTTGAGTACTTCCTAGAGCTATAGGATAACATTATCGTCCGTGCCCCATACACACGTAGACATTGGATGCACTCATTGAGGCTTCCCTTGGGACAGCTTCGGGTTGGTTCTCATCGATTCCAAGTGGAGATGGACCACAATCTACCATGATCTGATAGGATCTACCAGGTGTGCAACTTACAAGAGCCGGAGACAGGTGTTGCCCTTTATACTGTGAGAACTGGGGATGATATCACTGCCTCTATAGGGACTCAAGGGATCCCTCTCTACCTATTTCTGACACTAGGACAAGTGATGTCTTGCCCTCTTCATCAAGGAAATTTTCAGCCACAAGTCCTAGTTCCTACACACCCCACCCCACCTTGGGAGGACCACGACAATAACCTCCTACTTTACTGTTGAACCGTCAGATCGAAGCAACAAGCGACGAGCAGAGTCCCAAAGTACTTACGACAGTAGAGTGGTAAGACCTCGAGTCTCCCCTCAGCCTTCCTCTCTGGGAGACCGATTGATTTTATTGAGATCGGTTTGGATTTGCCAAACTATACGCCAATCCACTCAATTCTCAGAACGCTAGAGGGATCAGGCTTAGATAGATCCAGAGTGCAGAGCTTCTCGCCCACCAAATTTCCTCCCAACCCCAACAGGGTAGCCAACAGTCTATCTAGAGTTTCTTTCCTTCGATCTCAAATGTTAGGAGTGTCCCTCATTCCTACATCCCCCCTATTATCACCAACCTTGTAGTTGCCTATGTGAGGTGAATCCAGGATGGATGGTAGAGGGACAAGCAACTAAGGAGGTGGAACCAAGATTGCCTCAACTCCCAAATGGATGGTTGTCACGCCAATCGAGGCAGTCTTCGATTTATGTTATCTTAGCCCAAGACAACAATGGGGAAGACCCAGATCTATTCCCGACAAAAGAGATCAGACCTAGACACCAGATTAGATCAAATGGACTTGAGGTACGTAAGGTGTAAGGTAAGTGGAAACACTAGATCTATGGATGACATCACTAGGTGAACCAAGACTTTGGATTAGGGATTAAAAAGTATGAGGTTCGATCCAAGTTGGAACACAAGTGACCTATTAGGTAAATACTAGATCTGGGTTTAAGGTACCAGCAACAGATGAAGATATCAACTGCCTTGGGAAACATGACCAATGCAGAAGAGGTGAGAACGGGATTGGGGCTATCTAGTACCAAGGGATAGACTCGAAGGAAGATATGACAATGTCAAAGCACCTGATTTACCAAGAAAAAGTCAGAACACAGGAAAAAGAGGCCAAAGAGGGGGTAGCGTTAGGATTGGAGATCAGTGCCTTTCATATCTAGGGCAATGGAGTCATTTTCTCCCCAACGTTGGAGTAGACCCACCTGGGATTTAACCCGATCTACAAACCCAAGAAAGCAGTTTGCCGGAAAAAGTCAGATCGCGGGAGGAACTGGCAGCATGGAGGATAGCGCTAGGGCTGGGAGGTCAATTTTTCAGATATAGGGCAAACCAACCACTTCTAGCTCAACGTTGAGGGTGATTCCTTTAGGACAAGACCCGATCTATGAAACCCAGAAATGGTTTGCCTCGAGATCAAGCGATCTGATTTTTGAATTTTTTGGTTTTTTATTATTTAGGGTTTTTAAGGTGAAAATTAAAAAAGACAAATGCCAATGGATTGAGATATGGAAGAAGAGTACTAACCTGTGGATCTTACCTGGAAAATCTTGTACATGCCTTGATGATGATGATCCCTGCTATCCCTATCACTTGAGTGAGTTCTATGTCCAACCTTTGCTCCAAGAAGCCTATGCGCCCTCTCTCCTGCACAACAAACGTCAACCATATCAGATTTGTTGCATCATGAGAAAAAAGCAAATGCTACAAAAAAATAACAAGATGAAATCATAGATCACAATAATGTTAATGAAGACCCCTTGATATAAGCAAAGCCAATCCAAGCGAGTTGAGGAGCCCCTGCAAAAACGCCCAAGCTTAAGTCACCCTCCTGTAGACAAGACAATGATTCCCGAAAAAATATATAGATCTTACAACAAATTCCCGAATGCTAGGAAACAAAAGACTTTCCTATCACCATCTAAGAACACCAAATACAAAGGAGATCCAAGAATTTCCACAAGAAATTTTTTTCTATTATCCAGATCCAAGAGCCAAAGACCCCATACAAATGAGAAGCTCTCTCCTTTAAATAGGAATGAGAGAACCAAAATCATAACCACTTTTCAAATGAGTGGCTAAGATTAAAAGATACAAATGTTTAATCAATGGTTGAGATGAGCTCAACATACAATACATGGATCAATATAAAATATAATATAAAAGTGGACCAAGTCACCCAAAGAGAGGGGATCCCACTCAACAAGAAATAAATGAAGCACATGGTGGGTCGATGGAGTGTTAACTAACTCCCTTTGGGTGTCCCCATGGCACAATAAAAATAATATAATTTTTAAACTGTGAAAATTGTGCCTCTTTG
Organism: Pseudotsuga menziesii; assembly: GCA_001517045.1. Classification (NCBI taxonomy): domain Eukaryota; kingdom Viridiplantae; phylum Streptophyta; class Pinopsida; order Pinales; family Pinaceae; genus Pseudotsuga; species Pseudotsuga menziesii. The sequence continues at coordinate 433,162 of LPNX010520352.1, read as the reverse complement.
AGGAAATCGTGAGCCTCCAAAAGCTCCGGAAAATAATATAAAATGCCTGAAACATAGATGTGGGCCCATCTAGGTGCTGCAACTGCTGGAGAAGGGGAGGAAGACATCACTCTCATCATCAAAACTCATCCCATGCCATTTCCTTGCCTCAATAGCCCAAATCGAATCCTTCAGTAGCCATTTAATTATTTTTTAATCTGCCTCAAGAAACGTGATATGCCAAAAACGGCCTCCTAGGGTGTCTGCGTTATCCAACTGAGCCCACCAAGCTCTCTGACAGGGGGGTACTATGGTACAATCAAGTGGCTGGACCCCCTATGCCCCATACAGCGCACTAGGAGATCCAACAAAATCATCTCCCTACTCAGACACCTCATCCAAAGAAGCAAAACTGCACCAAAAGGGTAAAATGAGCCTAATCATCTCTGTAAGTGCCCGGAACTGAAAACAAGTTGTCTCACTAGAGTCAAAGAGTCCAAATCCATCTAAGGTATATACTCATACCCTCTCCAAGTCTCTGCCGGATCATCCATAATATCCAATAGACAAAATAATAACCTGTAAATGACTAGATACCAAATAATATAACTCAGCCTGACATCTATCTGCTGCAAGTGTTGAAAAGTTAAGACATGCTCTACAAATCATTTAAGTAACAATCATAACAAGTAGCAATCACCTCACTGGCGGTACATCAACCAAATACATATATAGGGTTTCATTTATTAATTATAACTCGGACTAGACTTTCAAGACTATACTCACTTCATAGTTGTAATCAATTTGCTAGTGAAGGGTGAAGGCTAAAATTCATAAAGCTAGGACAAAGGATGATTGCCAACTCAACACTGTGACACTTTGGAAATGGAAAGGGGATAGCCATATGCTAGACAAACAACAACAAAGGGGATGGCAGTGCATCACAAATGGGTAAACTACTTCAGAGGTGCTTACTCACCTTGACAAATGCTCACAATCCAACTCAATACACGTAAGGCCAGCAATCTTTAGATATAACTTTTAGGAACCATTGCTTTTTGGGCCTTTGATTTTCCATAGCCTTTTGTCGATGTATTTTTATACAGACTTTTATCGTTTAGGCTTTATGCATTCATGTATGTTGAAAAACACTACTTTTCATGAATGCTTTAAGATATTCCGTTGCAATATTTTTCAGAGCCAATTTCATCATTCTAGCCTTGCATTCACGTATGTTGAAAAACACTACTTTACATGAATGGGATTTTTTATAAGATATTCATTTCATTTCCAAATACATTGTATTGATGGCAGCGTTACTTGTTTCAGGTAAGCAAACAAGTCCTAGGCAACTCAGAGTCGAGACACAAATAAACAAGGAGGCTTGTCCAACAAAGGCTCTAGCAGGGAAAGGTCCTCCATGCCACCAGTCAAGTAGTAAGTCGGGCTAAAACACAACTGGAAAGTAATGGATGGGTGGAGACAATGAATGATGAAGCCAACACTAGCAAGCCAGAGTATGGTGGGAATGACTACCTCTATTCTCCCTAGGGAGGGTGTTGTCCGTCGAATGCACACCAGCAGTAGAAATCTAATAAAAGTTGTCTCCTCACTTGAGAAAGTGGGAGAGGTGTGGCCTTGGGGGCGAGCACAGAGCCAGGTACTGTCACCTACTCCTAGCTCCTCCGTTTAGGCTAACTCCTAACGAAGCCAAGGGGGGTAGTCCCTAACAAAGAGTTTCTATGGCTCAATGTTTTAAATTTTTTTGGTGGTTGCAGATGCGGATGGGTATTGTTTAGGAGTTTTCTGATGGGAAGATCACAATTTTAACTTTAAAAACTTACAAAGATATGCTTGCGATATTTAAATGAAACACAACACTGATTGAATTAAACAAAAGCATCCATAATGATAAGATATTGAACAATACACTTGAGATATGAAAATATAATAATAACAGACCAGTGTCTTATCCAATGGGCATGGAGTCAAAAATTGTAGTGCTGGGATGCTTGATACAAGAGTTCAATGTTTGTGCGACGTTTGCAAATACTCTTTGTAAATTTTATCAAGTTTTAGTAATCTTCAATTATTATGGCTGAGAGAACAAGGTATCAAAGTCTAACCGGAAAAGTATTCTAAGTCGTTTCGTTCGAGACCTGTCGGCCCGTCCAGTATCCCGAGCTAGGTGTTCGGAGAATTTAACCAGCAAGACGGGAAGCTTAAACAACAGGGAGTTCCGGCGCCCTTACTAAGAAAACCTCTAATGCTTTTGACAACGCCAGTGCGTTGGTTGTGGGGTGAAAATTTTATTATTGTTATCACTTGTCCAATTAACAATTCCAACCACTATTCTGAGTACGAGCCCAACTTTTTAGGGTCGCCAAAGCATACTTGGTGGTGGAAAGCAACGAAGTAAATTTTATGGGGAATGTTTTTTATTAAGAGCACAAGAAAAACTCTCCGATAGAGAGCGCTCTTGACTTCGTCTTATGACAATGTTCAAGAGGCTTATGATGCACATAATTAAATAACTGTACTGGAAATAAAGTCTAGTCTACCCAAAAATCTCTTTCAGGTTAGAGACCGTACTCGGGAGAGCATGGGGGTAAGTAAAAATTGAAATAGAAGCAACTCTCCGACAAAGAGCACTCTTGATCCACTATTGCTGAGATTCAAGAGATTTCTAACTTTAGCAGTTGTATTACTTGAAAAATGAAACCTTTTGATAAAATAGTAAATAACTAGCAACTAAAGATGCTAAAAATGAACTAATCTAGCAATTAGTGATCTAAGAGCAAAAAAGAAAACTAACTAACAACTCAACCAAGCAAAAAAGACTACAAGGCTTCCCCAAATGGGGGAAGTGAATGTGGGGACTTAAAAACCTCACTTGCAAACTTTATTATGTGAGTACAAATGCCTTTGGGACTAAAGCCCTTGGAAGGACTTTGAGAGAAATAAAATTTGGAAAATACTTGAAACAAGCTCTTAAGAGCTATTACAAAGGACAATGATTAATGATTTCTTGGTTTGGATCATCCTATGGTTTTTTGATGTTCTTCTTGGTTTAGACATTTTTCTCTTCTTCTTGCTTCAAGATTTCTTGAGTTTCTCTTTCCCAAATACCTATCACAATGATGAACTCAATAACCCATTAGCATTAGTCAAATAAAAACTAAGCCCTAAGTTAAGTGCAAACTTGTCATTTGAAAAGCAATGCAAATCTATCTTTTAAGATGAGATCTAAGATGCAAGTACAGTTTTTAAATGCAATTTTTTCTTTAATCTTTTTTGAAATGAAACTAAATGCTAAACAACTAAGAGTTATGAGGAGAAAAAGAGGAAGGAAAGTGGAGCGAACAGCAGTAAAGAAAGCTGCAAAAAAGTGAAGGAAAAGGCTGAAAATAATGACGAAAGAGGGCAGCCAACAAAGAGGATAGTTGGCTGCAAAAAAGTGAGAAATAGGACAGCGAAAGAGGGCTGCAAAAAAGAAGGAAAAGAGAACAAAAATAGGGAAGCAAAAGAGAAGGAAGAAGAGGGCTGAAAAACAGTAAGAGTGAAGGGAAGGAAACCAAGTAACCAGAAAGAAGGATAGATTCGAAATTGAAGATGGAGCTTTGTAGTAAGATCTCCTTGCGTTTTTCTTCTTGGAACAAGCCCAACTCTGTAGATCCTAAAAGACAACAATGTTAGAAGGTTCTTATGATGATGGAGATGAGATTGATGCAACCGAGCTCACACCCTTCTCCAAATGGCAAGATGTGTTGAGACAATCAACTTGAAACCCAGTGAGATCAAACAAAATAACTAGTATGCTAGGAATATTAAATCAAGATCAATACTTCATATAACTGAATACTTGTACTCATCTAGATTACAACAAGCTTTGCATAATAATCCAACTTAACAACTGCAAATGGAAAATCTTATGTTCTAACAATAGACTTCTAAAGCTAGTTATTTGATCCAACACATGAGAAACAATTTGAAAGCAGGGAAAGATATCACCTCATAATAGACACATCCACCAATGAAGAAACAATCACATAGACCTCCAAAGTCGAAAAAGCTTTATTCAATGAAATATTGATTACAATTTTACCAGAGTTTCTATTCCCAATTCTCCATGTTGAAGAGAGTGCAAAGCACCTCTATTTATACCAAAACAAAGCCCCAGGGGGGGGCATTCATGAACTGAAGAGAGAGTCCAGAGCTAAGTGAGCTTGAACTGGGATGAAGACTGAGCTGAAGTAAAGATAACTCGTGACTGAAGGGAGTCGTGATTTGCTAAACACCAAGATTTGGAGGGAGCCGAGCCATTGGTGGCCATAAATCAAGGAAAGCATCCACTATACCAACCAGCATGAGCTCCAAACCTCACGTCATCTTCTTTGCATTAATTCGTAGCCAAACAATTTGCATGGATGAACAAACCATGGTTTAAATCATAGGATTTATATACAATGTTTTAATATTATACCCATTACGTGGAGAGGGGTCCACCTCATAAGCTTACAACCCCACGCTCCATGCTAGCGTGAATTCCCCTCACGTCATTCTCCTCACAATCAATGCGTAACATACCTTTGCAAATAATTGCTTTGGATATAATGCTATGATTTATAACATTAATTTATTTCTTTTAAGTGGATGGGTCATGGGTCCCCCAATCCCACTCACCAATTTTCACATAAGCATGACCACTTCAACCCTCACGTCAGTAATCTTTTTAATTAAATCACCATCACTTCCTTTAAACCATAGCTTAAGTTATATTATATTTTGAAATGGGTTATAAGGCATGAGGGACCCACCTCCATGTCACCCTTATCATTAAAATAATGATTTTTTACTTTTTTTAAATATTTGACTAAGTGCCAAAAATGTCCATTTTTAGCATTAAAATGCTACCTTGATGCTCATTTAGCCGAATGATGACTTCCGGGATGCTTCAACTGGCCTACTGATGGTGAAAGTGACCCCTGGGGTGAAGATGTTGCACCGGGCTTGAAAATGAGCTCAACCATGCCGAAAACAGACTCCAAATCACTCATTTTTTACATTTTGAAATTTCTCATTTAAACCATTAAAAAATGGCTTAAAAAATGGAGAAAATTATTTTTTCTCGGAATTAAACAAAACTCTAGGGGGACCTAGTACATGTTCATACGACTCAATCGGAATGCCTAGCATGACAAAAAACACTGACACGAAGGCTCTAATAACCTCCCAAGGCCGAAACATCAAGACAACTACCCCAGGTTTGGAGGAGTGAGTGAAAAACTCATAAATTATTGGTTGTTTGTTCAACAGCCAATAATAACCAAGCGAAAAAAGACTCTAGGCTAGTCGGTTTGTTGCCCAAGTCCAGCAAGCCAAGCCTTTTATAAAAAATTAAATGTTAGGACATTTTTTACAATCTCCCCAAGGGGGTATGAACATGTATTTTACAAAAAATAAAAAGTTCAGCCAAAAACTGGCTAACTCTGAACACACTAAACTTCTGAATTCTTATCTTGAACAAGTGTACTTGTTCAATACTCTAGCAGCTCACCGAAAAATCCACTAAGTGCAAAATTAGTGGATAACAGAGGGTAAAACCAATGAGTATAGACCAAGAACTTCTAGGTCTGAGTAGGGACACCAATACATAATATAAATACATCCAAGTCCACATATTTATGACCACCAGATCAGGACACTAAATGCCAATACATGTCACAAAAATGAGTATAAGAGCAATGATAACCATAACACAATATAATATAAGTCGAGTCATAAGCATGTAAATAATCCATCTGAAACAACATCTGAGAAAATACTAATGCAAATCTGGGCACTACTAACTGCTCTACACATGGCTAAATGGCTACATCAGTCCTAAGATCTGAGTGTCCTAAGACTCAGTCTTGGCATGGGAGAGTGCTATAGTTCATCAAATACATAATGATCCAACATAAATGCTCATCTCAGCATCTCATATGTAGGGGAACTGGCTGAAAAATAGAATATGGTAGCCCGGCTACTATATATGTGATAACATCCCCCAAGATCATATAGTCGAACATCTCGATGGCTCCAGAGAGCACTGACAGCAATAGTGAGCAGGCGCTTTGTTTGCTCCCCTCGCCCTTAGCCATCAAGCCTAGGAGATCCTAACGTCATTGGATCCATGTTTAGCTCTCTCTCGCGTTCTTCCCCTCTCTTAACAGGCTTTTGAGTGCTTTGAGTTGTCCAACCTCAAAAATTCTCACTTTGTATTTTGCCTCTCGCACCTTTGATACGGTTTTATACATGTTTATGAGGCTTTACTACTGCTTGTATATTTATTTTACCTTATTTTATCTTAGTTTAGGCACTTTCTAGGAGTTGCATTGTACTCATACTAGATGTATCATCTAGTCTCGTTGACCTACTTTTGTGGTAATTCGTTGGACATTAGGAAAATTATCCTATATTATTGCATGCCTCTGCCTAAAGACACATGCATGGCCTTAGTAATCTTGATGATGAATCTATTGTTCCCTTGCGACCCCATTCTATTGTGGGTTAAAAGGCACTTTCAACTCCCTCTTGATCCCTATCTCCCTGCAAAAGGAAGCAAAGTCCTCGACACTCTACTCTCCTCCATTATCAAATATAAGAACTTTGATCTTCTCCCCTATCTAATTTTCAAACAAGGATTTTAATTCTTTAAATGTAAAAATCACTTCATCCTTACTCTTAATAAAATAAATCGAAGTTTTTGGGGAAGAAACATTAATGAAAAGAACATAATCCAAACTACATGTAAATGATGAAGAAGAGACATAAGCCCACACACATCAAAATGGATCAACTAAAGAATCTCTCTTGATTTTGCTCACTGGATAGAAAAGAAACCTTGGAACCTTGGAATGTTTTTCAAGTGCACATACTTTGCACACCCCAATCTTCTCTAACCTAGAAATGTGGCAATCCCTCCATATTCTTCAAGAGAAGAAGTGCTCCACAGGATAAGCACCTCAAGCGCTTATGCCACAATATATCACTATCATGCACTAGAGCATCATGCTACAATGTATCAACAAGTAGCCTGTAAAGGCACCCTTCTCACACTTCTTTGCCCAAAACTCAGTCGTGTTCTCGATGACAATCTCTAATAGTGCATTGTTAATCATCGAACTCAACTATATACTTCAAATCTGTGATAGTTAAAACTAAAAGAATATTTTTCGTCAAATCAAGTATGAACCAAAGATAATGGAATTCAAGAACATCATTTGAAGGTGTTACACTACACCTGTACCCAGGGAGAGAGAGGCCATTTTCGAACAGGAGGGGTGTTATTCAACAATGGTGGTCATGGTCGAGCCCTTTGGTCCTTCCTTTAGGAGTAATATGGCTTAATAGCACTGTTGACTGCCCTTTGTTGGGGTTTTTAACCCCAGGGTTGGTGTTCGGGGCTTCTAGGGGTTGATTACTAGGTCACATGACCCTACCCCTTGTTTGCTTGCTTTGGTGGCCTTTTCTTCAGCTACGAGACCTTGGTCTCCCTTCACAGCCACCCTGGACACCTTCATAGCCTTTCAACTAGCTAGCGCCTTCTCTCCTGGGTCTCCTTCCTCAAGAGGATGTCTCCTTCCTCCCAGGTTGTACATGCTGCTCTGAGGGGGGCATTGAGGGATTTTACAACATTTCGGGGTTGAATGGGGCATGACGCCCTCCCTCTAGCTCACTCCAGCCTTTCGTTCGAAGTGATTCGCTCACTTTAGCAGTTTTTTGCACCTAGGGGGAAAATACTCCAAGTAACCTACTATAAGCCTACTTTAGGCTATTTTTATATTATTTTATGTTATAATTCTAAGTCGACATTTTATAATTTCAAATTGACTTTTTAAGGCATGTAGGCCTAGATATTTTGTAAAGTGAGTGTGAGAGGCTATTTATAAGCCTCTCCTCACTTCATTTTAACATAAGACAAGTGGGATCAAAAAAATGCACTTATTTTTCCCTACTAGACCCTTTGGAAGTGATGCACCCCTCTTGAGGAAGATGATTTTTTGGGTCTGATGGCAATTTCTTGAAGATTCTTTGGTTTTATGCTCTTCCTAAAGGTGATGTTATGATTTGTTAAATAAAAACTTGCACAAGGAGGTATCTAGGGTTTTTCTTGATCTCTCTTTGTTAAATCTTGATGAATGATGTATGTTTATGGATTGAATGGTAGCCACTGGAGCTGCATTTTGTCTTGGCTAGGCCATTTTTCAACCTTTAATCACCTTGGTTTGTAGTAGTATGCCCCTCATAGGAGTCATTCTAGGGTTAGAACCTTAGGCCTTTAGGTTTTGTTGTCAAACCTAGAATAGGCTTCTCAAAAGGAAGGTTAGTCGCCTCCTTAGATGCCCTAGGGTTAGGGTAAAACCTAAAAACCTTGTCCCCAAACCTATTTCCTTCAAATCTCTTGCAATTGCATGTGTAAATTTGCATTTTCATGGTAGAATTAGATCTAGAATTAGGTCTGCAATTTCATGTTAAAAACCCTAAAAATCAAAAATATAATTTTTTTTGTACTTTGGGCCTCCCTAAAATTTTGCCCTCCCCTCCTAGAAATTCTGCCTATCATTTTAGCCCTACAAACCTAGAGCGTCACCTTACCAAGCCTAAAAACCCTAAAATCTGATTTTTTTTGCTGAAAACCCTAAAAAAAATCATAAAATCAAAAATAATAAATTTTGCAAAATTTGAGCCCTAAAGGGTTGCAACCTCTCTTTGCTACCCTAACCTACCCTCGGTCCCACCTTTTTAGGCCCGTCCAAGGCTATTGCAGTGCACAGACAGTCCACATTTTTTACTGTAACAACCTTTAGGTCTGCCTTTGGCTGTCCACTACAGGGTCTGCAATTCAGTACAAACCTCTTTCCCACTTCCAAAGAGCTCTAACCCTGCACAACAAACACACTAAAATCGGTTAGAAGATTATCTATTTATTAGTGTGATTTGTTATTGAATGAAGGACTGATATCAACCTTATTTGCACATGTATATCAGACTGTACATACAGACATTGTTTGGGATATGATCATAGTTAAAACTCCAATTATTGTTATACAAAATTGCAAATGTTCTATGGCTGGTTGTCTTACTTCATGGATAGTGAATGAACAATCTAAAACATTGTTTCAGATGCACATTCGTCTCTCTTTCCTTGACTGAGCAATCTCATAATTAACCTATAGTCATACTGCTGAAACACATGGAATGTTAATACATGTTGTCACTCGTCATATTATTGTATCGTTGGTTATTATACTACTTTGTTTAGTAGCTGCCCTGCTGCTGCATACATAAAATGGTTTGTGTACTTGGAATGTTTGAATGCCTATTGCTGTCCTAACAATTGATACAAGCACTGCAATTGGAAGCATTTACGTTTTGATGATGAGTGAGTACATGTAATTGGTTATACTTGGATGAATCACACTTCGCACTTGTTATATGATATAGGCATGATCTAAGTCTGAAATTGGTTATTTGCGTATCCTGAATGCATGTACTGCTGAAGTTGATATACTAATTGTGCTAACAAGACCTATATTGGTTATGTAGTATGTCTTCTTCATTCCTAGAATCGACTCCATTAAGGCACTGATCACTAACCCTTTCAAAGAAGAAATTAGTTGGTGTTTAAGTGTCCTTACAGGTTCTCTATTAGGACTCCCCGCTAGGAGGTTTCGACTTCCAAAGTAGTTTGGGAAGAGTGACTAAGGTGACAGTGGTCGCTCTTCTCCTTCACATGCATGCCGGTGACTAGCCCTGCTAGTCCATCCGGTAACAGAAAGCATTTGAAACGAGATTGAGCCCATTCTAGTCATTGGATATGTGGCATTCTCACCCAACCCCACTTGTATGCCAGCATCCTGTTCCTGAAATTTATTGAAGATCTTGTTGAAAGTCATATGTCTCAATGATTCACTGTCCACATAGCAACCAACCCCATAAGTAATATTGGTGGAAAGGCATGAAACCATAGGGAAAGTAGTTTCAAGACTTGATGCTAACTCATCCACTTCAAAAAAGCTTGTGCACTTGCCGCAAACTTCTTCTATCTTTGCTTATTCTTCTCTTTCTTCTTCTTAAGATGCTGACTCACACATTGCTCCTTGTGGCACTTGAAACATGCCACATGACTCAAATCCGTATTATCATGATTAGAAGAATGTGAATCTTCCTTATCACCCCTTTTGAATCCTCTCTCTTCCCACCTTTCCTCAACTCGACAATGAAAGCAATGTCTTGAACTCGAATCGATTTTTGCTACCACTATTTCATGCCTTGTTTCTTCTTGGACGAATGCACTCCAAAGATTCAGAAATTTCGACAAGTATTCTTGATCATAGACATTGTATAGAAGGGCTTCCAATGCTGGTGAAAAATTTTAGTGCAATGGACACTAACTCCTTATCATCAATATCAATCACAAAGAACCAAAATCTCTAAGATTGGTGATCTTCGTCAAGTAGATAGTTAGCCACTGTGGTTGTACTACTCATCTGAGAATGGGTGAGTTTATTCTTTAGGAGCAACTTTAGGGAAACATTGACAATTTGATAGAGAGTAGTCAATGCCTCATACATCTCCTTCACTGATTTGATACCAATATCAAGAATCAGGAAATCATTCATGAAATCCAAGATGACCCTCTGAACTTGAGTAACTTTCTCCTCATATTGAGCGAACTGTTAAGGTTCAATCAAACTTGTAGCTTTCCCTTAAACTATGCTCCAAACCAATGTTACAAAAAACGAACCGGTAGACAAACCGGCCAACCTTGAGAACCAGAACCGGACCGGAACCGGGAAAAAAACCAAATCATAAAACCGGTCCACCAAAAATACATAAAATATTGAAATTTTTTTTTTTTTAAAATATTCATGTGCATCCATATGAGTTCAAACCATTATACACAAAATATGCAAAGTTTCTCATGTATATAGCAAATAAGAGTTCGTAGAACCAAAATAGCACTTAATATCGAGTGCAATCCATGTCTAAATCAAAATACATCAGCAAAAAGGCTATAAATGGCCTATAGAAAAGACTAGAGTCAAAGACTAAACAATCTAATCATCAGACTCATCTGAATCCTCAGACTCAGAATCTGAGCCTAGGAACCAGCTCTAAGACCCTTAACAATCAGCACTTTCAAAGAACAAACTCAAGCACAAACTCGAAAACACTCAGATGAATAGTGTGAGTGAAAGAGAGGGGGTGGGGGTCTTTTTATAGCTTCAGTAGGTGTATTACGGTTGTCTAAATGCATCTCCCCCAACCCAACTGCTAAAAATTAAAAACAAAACTAAAAACAGTTTTTTGGAACATCATACGCCGCCGTAAGGACCAGCCGGCATTATGATCTTATATTTGTCATTCAGTTTATTAAATAGTAGTTGAAGTTCAGTTCTGAAGTTGGTTTAATAACTGATAATCAAGTTAAGACATAAATTCTTTACATAGAATATGTCATAACAGTGGCATCAACTGATTGTCCCCATCAGTATCTGGCACATATCATGATGATCTGAGCAAATTGAAAGAGTCTCTGGCAAATATCCATGGGTAAACCATAGATCCCATCTGTGGAACTGTTGGATGTGATGGAAAATCACATAAACATCAATCATCATGTCAACCCTACATGCCAGGGGGTAACAAATAGCACAAACAAACAAGTACAAAACTTGAAAAATATGGGTGATAGATTAAAAGCTTCAGTTGCATTGGTATATTATATGGTAACTAAGGACATCAAATGCTGTACTTAGTTCTCACACCAATAAACAGTCCAATAATATACTCAACAATGCACTGTAAAAACTCACAGAAGCTGAGCTGCATTCAGAGCGCGTACAGCATTTGCTGTGCCAAGTTGAAACACCACACGGTGTCTTTCTTCATTGCAAGTTCGAAAAATCACATCATTTGTTCCTTTCTCCAGAAAGTCGACCGTCCCAAGAGTTTCTGGTAACAAAACAAATTTTCAGAAATCATGTTGTTGCAGTAGGATTTATTAGGGCAGTAATGGAAATATGGCAATATATTATTCATCACTGGATTTAAAAAGTTCAGCAATCCCACGAGATCCCACTGACAACATATAAAAGAACTCAACCAGTTAGAATAGAAATTAGTACTTTTGTTTGGAGATCTTATAGGGCAGTTTCCTTGAAATGGAACTGCCATAACTGTTTTAAACAAAATCAACAGAATAATGTTTCCAACTAATTGAGATCAAATCTACACAAACATCTCAGTTCAAAGAAATGCAGTAAAGGATATATTCAAGCTGCTACACTTTCCAAGATTGAAAAGGGCCATTATCGGAAACAGGTCACTTGGAAAACTCAGTACTTTTCTTGTAGGTTCTGCTCATTTTGTAGCCACCATCCTCATTTGTTCTCTAACACGAGAAACTTGGTACATTCTAGGTCATTTGTTGGAAATTAATAAAATGATCTTATCCTAGATTTCAAAATTCATATGACAATTGATCATGCGAAGAGAAATATTACGTGTTCAGATCATATTTTGATAGAATCAGGCACAGAGCAAAATACTGTCCTGTGATGTATTGTACAAGCAAGATTCGAAGTTTGTAGAATAAAAACTTTAATGCCACTTATTTTAAGCCACTGTATCCAGGTGCCCTATGATGAGTCTATGACCATCAAAAATCCATTCAAACAAACTCTTAGGCTACATAAATGAAGCATAGAATCGAAAACAAGTACAACAAAGTATAATATGTGTCGGTCTCAATCTAAAATGTCAGGAATCAAGGCTGCAAGTTTAAAATGAGTGCATAGTTTACGAAAACATCATACATAACGCCTCCTTTGTAAGATAACTTTACACAACCCTAATAGAATTTAAAATATGAGTGCCCATAATAAAGCCATTAATATCACATGGAATGATATAGCATTGTCATATGCATTTCTAAATCTCCTTGTAAACGAGTACATAGGGATTCTCTCAATTTGTATGAACATGTATAAAAATTTTAAAAATCTTTCAAGATTTTCCCAATACCAGACAAGGTTCTGCTTTTGCAGGTCTTTCAACCACATCAAGCACAAAATCACTATTTACTTAATAGCCTAGAAGTTTAGTTCATGCTAGCTCTCCAACTTTGGTAAATATCTCCACTTTACAAGGACATCTTCATTGCAGTCTACTACTTTCCCCAATTAAATCTCGGTTAACTCCAACCACAATACAATTATAATGTGACACTACATGCAAAGAGCAGTACTACCACAGTACCATTGGCATTACATGCAAACAGAAATACTATTCCCAATAACACATACAAAGAGAGTACTAACACTATCAATACAAAATAACATATTATGAGCATGTAAGATTGCAAAACTAACACTAAAGTGCTCATCATTTTGCCCTATTTCGATCTTAAACGAGGAAACTGATCCTTAAAGGACGACTATAAAATTCACTTGGCTAGCATACATAACCATCCTTTTCTACTGACAAGGTATGCGATGATGTGTATCTTCCTGTTAGTCAACATCCTATATCAAAAAATGCATCCTTTGTAAGTGGAGGATGGAAATCTGGAATGGTGTCTTGTGGGTGAACAATCTGCTCATCCTTTTCTAAGTGGGACAGCTCATACAATTTAAGAGTGTTGACATTAACTGCTGTAATTTTATTGTACTATTATTAAATAACCTGCCATGTCAAGAAATTCATAATGACATAAAGAGAGAAGAAGGGCAAGTAGAAAACACATACATGTGTAACTATAAACACACATCAACAAAATCAGATAAAAAAACAAAAATAGAGTACATTTTATTGTTGTTATCACATAAGTATGTACTAAGCAGCACACGGGAGTGTGCTATAGTGGCAAGAAGCAAGGTGATTGGGCTTGTATAAAAAGTTAAAACAGAGACCCAGGTTCAAAACCCCCCTAGTGGGTGTGCATGAGGCCAGATGCAAGTCCTGGGTGACTTTGAAGGCATAGATACGCCCCTCGTAGCGCAGCAGCATAGCCAAAGAGATGCTATAAGACATTTCTCAAAACAAAACAAAAAAGCATGTACTAAGGATCATAATTTTCTGCAGTCAACAAGAGGACTACATGCTCATGGAAATATTCACAGTGTATGACCAACCTCTGTGCTTGTTGCACCTCTCCTTATTGGGGAGTTGGGTAGACAGCAGTTCAATATATATGTCAACGAAACTACCTAATGTTGATGACTCTATCAAACAAGTACATAAAGTCATTATTTAACAAACCACTTAATTTGTTCAGAATTGAGTGCTCAACATCTATTCTCTTTTCCTCAAATTGAGCATCCTTCTCAATTGCAAAGAGAAAGCTACATCTTGAACAGCTGAATAGACAACAGAGTTAGAGCCATTGGGCATAGAAAAAGAAGTTGTCGTCAGATCAACAGTTTTAGCAAATGAGCATGATGGTTCTATTGGTGATGTTGATATATGTATGCGTCAATAAGGGATTGAGTGAGATGAAGCAACTACAAAGAATTGCAAATAAGAGGAACTTGATACTCATGCTACCACTTGAAGACTATAAAGCAGATAGCATCAGTAATATACCTAATTACAATAATTATACTTAAAATTTATTATGTAGAGTTGTGTCCATTAGGGTAGTCATGTCTTTTGTGTCCGTTAGGGTAGTCATGTCGCTCGTCTTGATCGCATATCATAATATCATCATATCTTGTATCTTTAACATTTAGTATTGTCCAATGGACTATAAGGCCTTGCGCCTTTACCTATGACTACTGTAAGATAAGATAGATAAGATAATTTTATTAATGTCCAACGACTGACCACAATAGTAGGTCAATAGGAACTGAAAGAGTATGTACATAGTGGGAGTGCAAAAGCAACTCCTAACATAAATCTATGAAAAACAAAAGAGCTAAGGGCTAGATAATAGCGATAAAAAAATAATATGACTAATTCAAGCTTTAACTATACATGCTGGTTCAAGCTGTAACATTTTGGTGTCGTTGCCGGGGATAAAGCCTTTTTTCTCAGAAATTTGAAGATCATGCTTCTTGACATTTTGTGGCAGGTTACTATTGCAGATTTCTCTTCTCACATGGCGACTCCATGAAGAGGCAAAGTCCATGTCCTTGCAGATTTCAAAGACTCGTTGTTTGTAAGGTGAAGCAAGCAACACTGTGAAGGCATTTAAGGTTCACCTTAGCAACTCCACACATTTTGGCATTTGTTTGAGGTATACTCACATGCATTTTTCAAATTAGGTGCCTCGTTTTTTCAAATTTTAAAGATGATATGGCATTTCTTAATCAGCCATGGATATATAATTGGTTTGATCCATTGGATTTCTTGAGCATCCCGGAATATCCTAATTAGATGTTAAACTAGCAGCAACAAGGCAGGTTTTCCTGCATGCAGAAGACTTAAATTAGGAAGCCAATTGTATTTAATTATTTTTTCTAATTTTACTATGGAAAATAACTAAAGTGATCTAATTGTTTATTGACTATAAGTGAAAGTGAAATAAGGGTTTTCGCTTTACCTAAAGTTATAAAAGAGAGATCAATTGGTGGAGAGGACACACAATTGCATTCCGACAGAGACAGAGGAAGAAGTGTGAGAGAGAGAATTTTGGCGAAGAAGACGAAGGAGCACTAACTCAGGAAAGAAGCCCTAAATTGTAGAGGAGAGAGACAGGAGACTTCGACGAAGGTACACCGTACAACAGCAGCAGCAGGCTATACAGCAACAAGCTTCCTTGGGAACCGTGCCATCTCACAGGTTTTTCTCAGTGATTTTTGGGTGTTTCGATTTTGCCATCTAGGGCATAAATCGATTTTATGATATTGTAAAAGCTTTGTATTTTGTTAATAAAAATATCCTCTCATACTGTTGCACTGGTTTTCCCATCTTGGGTTTTGTCCGGGTGTTTCTACCCAAAAAGGCTGTCATTTCTATTGATGTGATTGACATTGTAAATGGTTCTCAGTTTTATATTCCGTTGCAGACTGTAAAGAAGCTCATGTGTGGTTATTTCAGTTAAATTTAAATATATTGTTTTAGCCCAAGTTGTGCTTTAAAGGAAAATTTACATGGCATTAGAGCTCTGGTGAGCTAAAGCTGAGAAATTTGCAGCAGCAGTGATAGATCAGAGGAGGATCTATAGAAAGACACAAACCTAGACTTCCAGATCTAGGGTTTTACAGGTACACTTCAGTATGGCCGTGCAGTTGAGAGTTGAGGATAGACTCCAGGGGGCTCAGAACTTTCCTACATGGAAAGAAAGGATCACAAGGATCTTGGATGTCAGTGATGCAGAGGAGCACATTGACTCCACGAAAGCTAAGCCCATAGATCCGGTAGAGTTAGTAGCTTGGAAGAAGATTGATTCCAGAACCATGTTGAATATCATGAATGGAGTGAAGGATCGTATAGTCCCTAGCCTTTCTGGTAAGAAGACGCCAATAGAGATGTGGACGGCTCTTGAGAGTCTGTACTAAAGCAAGAACGAGAATCGGAGATGGTGTTGCAAGAGAGGATGTGCAGCACCAAGATGGCCAAGGGAGAAGGAGTGGTGCCTTATCTCACAAGGCTCACACAAATCAGGGATGAGCTTGGAGTTGTTGAATTTAAGACTAAGGATGAGGAGCTAGTTCGGATAGCCCTCAATGGCTTCTCTAAGCCATGGGACACCTTTGTCAAAGGTGTTGTGGCTAGGGAGAAGCTCCCTGATTGGCAAAGACTATGGGATGACTTTGTGCAGGAGGAGACCCGCATGGGTCAAGGATCGAGCTCATCCAGCAGTGCCCCACAGATTGTGGATGAAGCGGCTCTAGCCCTTACAGGGAAGAGCAAGGGTAAGGCAAAGAGGAAGAAGGATGGTAAGAAGAACCTTGACGTGTCAAAGGTCAAGTGTTTTATCTACCACAAGCAGGGACACTTTGCCTCCCAGTGCCCAGACAGGAAGAAGAAGAGTAACACTCAGATGGTTGGATCTGCAAAGGTGGATGAGTTCAGCAGGAACTTCGATGAGGAGTTTTAATTGATAGCTTGCATGGAAAGCACCACAGGGAGCAGTATATGGTACATCGATAGTGAAGCATCCAATCACATGAATGGACAAAAGAGATTCTTCAGAGACTTGCAGGAGGGTGGAACGGGGATCCACGTTGAGCTGGATGATGATGCGCAGTATCAGACGTAGGGAGTTGGCACTATTTCATTTCAGAGGGAGTCTGGAAAACCCCTCAGTTTTGTTGATGTGTTATGTGTTCCAGGCTTAACCAAGAACCTCATATCACTCTCCACTCTGGAGGACAAGGGATATCAGGTGAAGTTTCGATACCATAGAGTGTATATCAGGCCCATGGGGTCAGATAGGAGCTCGAATCGAGTGATTGACAGGAGGAGCGAGAAAGTGTATAGACTGTTCACACCTAATTCGCACCTCAGGCAACGTGGCAAAAATCTTCAAGCCAATGGATGCGACCTTGGGGGCAAGCTCGAGGCAAGTGTTGTCACCTGATTCTCAGCTCCTCCGTCTAGGCCAACTCCTAGCGAAGCCAAGGGGGGTGGACCCTAATGAAAAGGAAAAATCTAGGGTTTTTACTCTACGTAAGAGATAATTGAGTCTAGGAGTTTTAATATGGAATGGATGAAATTAAAGATTACCAATTACTGCAAACAAGATTAACTTTAGCAACACTTCAACTCAAATTAGATACACGCTATTCAATAACACATTGCGAGATTAACTTATGCAAAACAAACAGAATATACCAGTGCCAAAATGAAAAGAGTGCTGGCAAATGTGGGTTGCTAGTGTAGTCTCAGTGAAAATATTGCAGTGTCTCGGTTAGTAAATTTTAAATTATTAAATGAATTGATTAAGGAATGGATAAATTCTTCGTTGATTTTATTTATGTGGTAATGATCTTGATTAGCTTAGGGGATGGGAACTCCCAATATACCCATAGGTACGAGGAGTATGTCCAAAACCATTAACCGATGCGGCTCCCCGCAAGGAATATGTGGGCTGGTTGGAGTCTTTGACACTTGTTCAACACTACACCAACAAGGGTGTAGCCTAACGGTGTCTCGAGGTCACTGCCCAGTTGTTCCTGCTTCCTTTGTGGATTTTGCCACCGCACCAGCTTAATTCGAGGCGTTGGATTTTCGCCTAGGGAGATTAATTTCGAGAGTTCAAACTAATTAAGCTAGTCACCTAAATCCCTTTCTAATACTACCAACTGATCAGACGAAGATGCAGTAGAAATAGAGCATACGAGGATGAAAGCCTTGTAAATTTTAAATGTTTTAGAACAAGTTTTTCTGATTACAAAGATAAATCCCAAGAGTCTCTTTCCAAATTCAGTACTCAGGCAAGCCCTTGCCCATGAACCTGTAATCGGGAAAGCCAGGGGGTTTATTTTAAACCAGTGTTTTAAAAATCGGTCTAACCGGTTTCGGAACCGGCCGATTCACCGATTCGGTACCAAACCGGTTCAAACCGGCAGGCAAACTAGATCAGTAACCGGTTTGTTACCGAACCGGCCGGTTCGATCGCCAAACCGGTCTGGTTCGGTAACAAACCGATCTGACCGGCCGAGTTCCGATCCTGACCGGCCGGTTATGACCCATCTCAACAATTTGTCATTTTTTTAAATATTTTTTTTGTGTTGTTTTAACTTTTAACTTCTGTTTTGTTACCTAACCTGAAGGCTAATCCCTAACCTAACCCAACCCAACCCAACTACAAATAATAACAAGTTGAAGACACTCACTCACTTTTTGGTTGATGTTTGGAGTCTAGAGTGGAGTTGCTAACTTGCTACAGGGGCAGCCTGAGTGGGCAGTGGAGTTCCGAGTGACTGAGTGGACAGTGGATTTGGACAGTTGTAGTGCTGAGTGGACAGTGCTACTGCTGAGTGGACAGTGGACAGCCTGAGACGAGTCTGGACAGCCTGAGAGGAGTCTGTATTATCATTTATGTATTGCACAGAGTACAGTCACAGACTCCAGATTACAGTACACTTTGTGCCATTTTGATATATTGACTCTTATATGGTATATACATGAGCAAATTTCAGTTATTTTGTCTTCAATGCCTTGGAATCATGAATTATAATTTTGAAAATGTTGTTTTTCTTTAAAATTTAAATATTTTATGTATTTTTTAGCAAACCGATTCATTAAATTCAAATCAGCCGATTTATGACCGATTCATTAAATTCAAATCGGTCGATTTATGACCGATTCATTACCAATTCCGATTATGATTCCGAGTTGACCCTCAACCGATTCCAAGTCCGATTCCGATTTTTAAAACTATGTTTTAAACTCAACAGTGCATAAAAAAAATTGAAGCCTTTTAATTACTACACTGCTCGAATCTTTTCCCTTATGGTACTTTGGTATAGCGCAGCGAGTAAGTATTCTGATTACTCTTGCAAACTTGAATAAAGCATGAAATGGCAAAGAAAAAAAGCTACACTAACAACATACAAAAAAACCAAAAAAAAGGAGACCGACACAAATCCCACCAAGTGGGATGGGAACCGGGCTCTGATGAGCCTACTCAAACTTTATTTTGCTTTTACAATATGAAAGAAATGCACTTTGGTCCTTATACTTTGGATCCAAAGGCTTACAACTTATTGGAAAAATTTATTTTTATGCAAGGGGGAGCTCCGTTGCTCTTCTTTTTTCTTGATTTTGCGAACATTCGCCATAGTTTCCTCCTCTTTTATCGTAGACCTGCAAAAAACAGCCAACAAACATTAATAGAATATGCCCAAAAACACTATAAGAGTGCTTTGGGGAAACTACCAAAGTCTACCGAAAAAATTATAAGTAAAAAGTTGAAATGAACTAAGTAGAAGCAACTGAAAAAATGAGTTAGAGAGCTATTTTTTCAAGGTCTTTGTTTTGTAAGGAAAACAAACAAATTAGAGAACTTAGATGCTAGATCTGAAACTTAAACTTGGCAGTTAATCTTACTAATCAAGAGTTTTAACTTTGTAAATGCAGATGACTTGAAGCAAGAAGAACTCGGTAATGTAGATCTATACTAGAAAATTATTCTCAGTTAATCTTACTAATCAAGACTTTTAACTTTGTAAATGCAGATGACTTGAAGCAAGAAGAACTCGGTAATGTAGATCTATACTAGAAAATTATTCTTTTTCAATTTTAGCTAGATCTAATCATGAAAAGTAATTACGATCTATGATTGAGAATGAACTTTAAACCTTAGATCTGCAACTGCTTTTCGAATAAAGGACAAAAATAATTTTTTAAACAAATTTGAGAAGGAGAGGGGAAGTTTAGAGAACAAGATGATCCTTGAGGCTTTGAATGTGGCGCACCGAGAGACTTTATCTGTAAACAAAAAATGTCAGATTGAGAAAGATCAAACAAGATCCTCTCTATCCCCAGCTAAGATAACCTGGGCTTCACCCAACTCGACAAACAAGATCAAATCCAACAGCATATACACTTAGATATCAAAATATGAAAATGTCCATAAACAAATGAAAATATTCAATTTCGCATCTCTAAACATTCATACTAAATAAAATGAAGTAGTAAACAAACAACTTCATTCACCTTGCAAAACTGATACCAGTCCTTCAAGCAAGCTAGATCTAAAAATTGGAAGCAAAATGGATCCTGCAAATATTATCTTAACAAAGCACAATAATAATACATCTACTCACAAAGCACCACACAAGTAGACCTCCAAAGTCTCTTTTATTTCTCAGATAAACAATGATTACATTCAGCAAGGCTCTTCCCAGTACATTCCAACTAGTTTGAATGACGAGAGCAAAGCTTTATTTATAGCAAATACAAGCCCAGGGGGGCACCACCAACACTAGCAGAAGAAGTAAGAGTTTAGTTGAGTGAAGCTGAGTTGAACTGTATCAATCAGAAGAATCGGTGGGTTGATTCTTTAGTTTAACTGGACAACTAGCATGGAGGAGGTGCCACCTCAAATAAGGTAAATAAGGTAGGCGACCTCACTCCAACTCCCAAAGCCCAACTCACCAAATACCAAATCGCATGCTCTGATCTCCTTCACGCGATTGTACGGCTATGTGACATGAGTTTCACCAACTAAATACTCGCTTGTTGTCCAAGCTTTGACTTATGGTAATCTCCTTTAACCTGAAGTTTATAAGTGATAAGCAATGGAAGGGGGTCCACACCCTTCAAGCTAGTGTAGGCACCAAGGTTAGCGTGAGTCTCTTCCTCGGTGAGTTGACGTCACCATCCAAAATCCACTCGCAACTCACATTCTAACCAATAGTTGTGACCTATCATGTGGAAAGGGGGGCACATGAGATGGGGCCTGCATGCCCAATCATCGCCCGATCAAAAGATTCATAGTAAACAAATAGCATGGGCCATCCTCGTGTTTTAGCTTTGGGGGCGATAGTTTGAAAATAAAGAATTTGCAAGCCTCTTATTACAACCCAAAAATGTGACGCTTTGCTCATGTAATGAGGTCACCATTATGGGGACCAACATGCCCCATCACCATTTTCCATTAAAAAATTACTTTTTTGATCTTTTAAATATTTTGACCAAATGCCAATATGTCCAAATTTAGCATTAAAATGCCATCTTAATGCAGTTTTAGCCAAATAATGCCTCACGGGGTCTTCCGACTGCCCGACTGATGTGGAAAGTGGTCCCTAGGGTAAAGTGGACGCTCTGAGTGTGAAAACGAGTGTCCCCACGTCAGAAACTGAATCCGTACCTAACTCTTATTACATTTTGAAGCTTTTTAATTAAACCATTAAAAATGGCTTAAAAACAAAAAATTTTATTTTTCTCAGAAATTGACGAAACTCTAGGGGGACCTAGTACATGTACATACGACTCAACTCGAATGCCTAGCATGTTGAAAAAAACTGACATGGAGGCTCTAATAACCTCCTAAGGCCAAAACACCAAGATGACTACCCCAGCTTTGGAGGTGTGAGTGAAAAACTCAGAAATTATTAGTCGTTTGTTCAACAACCAATAATAACCAAGGGAAAAAACACTCTGGGCTAGTCGGCTTGATGCTTCAGTTTGGGAAGCCGATCCTTTTATAAAAAATTAAATGCTAGGACATTTTTTACAAATTCCCCAATGGGGTATGAACATGTGTTACAAAAAATAAAATAGCCATGAAGGCCTGAAAGGACTTCTGAACTCTGAATACGAACAAGTATCTTGTTCATCATTGGCAGCTCACTGAAAGTCCAACTAGCTGCAACCTAGTCGGTAACATCTATCACCAACTATGGGGCATGTGATCGATCTGAAGCTCATGGAAATCGATCATACAAGAAACCTAGAATCTCTGGTTCCTGCATAAAAATTAGGATAAGTCAATCACATGTATATAGATAACCCAATGAAAAAAATAAGCGACAGTATATGATACAAAAAATAAAAACTTTTTATACAACTAATATACAGAAAATAATGTACAAAGTACTATAAAGAAAATGAACTAAGCTAGGAAATAAAATGCAAAGAGAGGTTTAGAGAGTGATGATACAAAGATGCCCCCATGGTCATTAGATATTTTCACTAAAAAACAGTTTCAGAATATGTCCATTGACAGGCAGAGTCTGCTTTTCCCCATCCATGTCACTGAGATAAAAAGAGTTGTCACCCACCACATTGTGAATGATGTAAGGGCCCATCCATAAACTGTCAAATTTTTCGTGCTTGACGGGCTTTTCTCTCCATTTGTCCCAAAGTAACACTGTGTCTCCTTTCTGAAAAACCCTTGGTTTGGATGATTTGTCAAAATTTCTTTTAACCTTATCCTGATTTTTAATACTCTGATTAACAGCCCTTCTTCTGACCTCATCCAACTCTATCAGTTCATTTATTCTACTCTAAAAGTCATCTTGATCTGAACATGAATCTTGGAGTCTGATACACTGGTAACTGAAGAGGAATAGGCAAAGTCAAATTCATGCCATAAACCAACTCGAAAGGAGATTTTTCCGTTGCACTTTTCTTAGTAATTCTATCTGCCCAAAGTGCAAACTTGATTTTACTATCCCATGCCTTCTTGTTATCACCAACAATCTTTTTTACGATGGTCATCAAGTTTTTATTGCTTGACTCAACCAGAGCATTTCCCTAGGGATAGTAATTTGAGGAATGGGATAGGATAATGCCATATTTAAAGCAAAATGAAGACATTGCTACTGAACTAAAGGCTTTGGCATTATCTGTGGTTATCTTAGCCGCCACCCCAAATCTAGTGATGATTTTGTCTCCCAGGAAGTCCATAACCACTTTCATGGTTGCTGCTTTAGTAGGTATGGCCTCTACCCACTGGGTAAAATAATCTGTCGTTGTTAAAATCCAAGTATAACCATTACTTGAATCGTCTTTAAATTTACCAATGAAATCAAAGCCCCGCTGCTGAATAGGGGCTTGGATTACTACCGGCTTTAGGGGTAATGCAGCAAGTTTATGTTTTCCTGTGAAAAGTTGACATTTCTGGCAATTCCTAATAGACTTGTGCACATCAGTAAATAAAGTGGGCCAATAGTATTCGGCTCTAAGGATCTTGTGAGCTGTGGTTTTGGCTGCAAAGTGGCCACCACAAAATCCTAAATGAAACTCCTCAGGAGTCTCCGAGATTCTTCTTCATCTACACACCTAAGTATGAGACCATTTGGGTTTTTCCAACCCAATCCCTCTTGTGTGAGGCAGTACTTAGTGGCTTGCAACCTTAGTGATCTTCTCTTGTGGCTAATTAGATGATTGGGACATGTTAGGTTGAGGAGGTAGAATATAATGTCTGAATACCACTATTGTTGTTGAAGATGTTGAATTCCTGTTGAAATGGATGATGCTGGTGAACTATTCTGACAGACCATACCTAAGGCTTGTTCATTTCCTTTTGTCATCATCTTGGCAAGTCCCTGCCCCTTCATTAGTTTAGTGGGTTTAATCTCCAAGTCATATTCTTGGATCTTTGATACCCACTTTCCCCTTATACCGAGGCAATCTTGTTGAGATAAGATATCCTTCACTATTGAATGAGGGACATAGCCAACCACTTTGGAGTAACCTATATATGTTCTGAAGTGTTTCAAAGACTTGATGAGGGCATAGGCTTGTTTCTCCATGGTAGTGTACTTGAGTTCAGAATTCTGTAAGGATCTACTAATGAATGCAATAGGTTGTTCCTGACCCTCTTTGTTCTTCTGCAACAAAACTCCGACAATTATGTCTTCTGATGCAAATGAGAAAATCTGGAAGTCTTTGGAGTAATCAGGACTTATCAGAACGAGAGACCTAGAGATACAATCTTTTATGGATGCAAAAGCTTATTTTCCTTCCTAGTCCCACTCAAACTTAACATCTTTTTTAGGCAACTTCTGCATAGGTTTCATCAGCTCAGCTAAGTTTGGTATAAATCTTCTTATGAAGTTTATTTGGCCATTAAAAGATTGCAGGGCTTTCTTGTTGGTAGGCAAAAGGACTATTTTTATGGCCTCAACCCTTTTCGGGTCAATTTTGACCCCATCTTTGGAAATGATGTGTCCCAATAGTTTACCCTCATCAACCCCTAGTACTGTTTTGGCGGGATTTAGAGATATGCTATACATTCTACATCTTTCAAAAACTTTCCTAAGATGGGTTACGCGATCTAATCTTTCCTTGGAAAAAACAGTAAGGTCATCTTGATAGATTTCTATAATTTTTCCAATTAGCTCATTGAAAGCATAATCCATGGCTCTTTGGAAAGTAGCACCCACATTCAAAAGACCAAAGGGCAATCTTAACTACTCAAATGTTCCCCAAGGTGAAGTAAACGTAGTCTTGTGTTGGTCTTCCTTCTTAACAAGCACCTGATTGTAACCTGAGAAACCATCCAGCATAGACATTATCCCTGACCCCGTTACTCTTTGAAGCAAGGTTTCCATATCCTGTAAGGGGTAATTGTCTTTCATGCACGAGATATTTAAGTTTCGGAAATCTATGCATAATCTCAGTTGTCCATTCTTTTTTCTGACTACGACCAAGTTTGAACACCATGATGAATGCCTTGTTGGGGCAATAATGCCTGCAGCCAACATCTTTTGTAACTCCTTTTGGACCATGGGTGTTAACTTAGGATTTATCCTTCTAAGTTTTTGTTGAAAGGGTTTGGCTTCAGGCCTTAATGGGATTGTATGTTGGAATACATCATCCCAATAAGCTTTTAGCTCGTCATAACTACAAGCAAATACATCTTTGTATACTTTTACAAGATCAATCGGGTCCTTTCTTTCTTTTTTAGAAGTACCTTTTCCAATTTTTATGTTTTTTGGTTCCTTATCAATACCAATGTTTATTTCTATGAAATCCACAGGTTTTACGGCTTTCTTTTTTTATATATGTCCTGCCTATCAAAAGTACTTTCCCATTCAACAACATTCTTTGGGATGCGGTTCATAGGTTGATCTTCTTCTTTGATATTAGTATCTTTTTCATCCTGAAAATTTATCTGACAGTCGAAAAACTCATGCATGTTGTTGATGAATTTTACAATCTGACTATCATCTTTAAACACCTGCCAATTATTTATGTTATCTGGTATTGAAGGTCTGAAGTTTATTTCAAATTTTCCATCTCCTTTGACCAATTCTTCAGAAAATTCCAAAGTTGAAGCTGCCACAACAAGTTTGTTTGCTTCATAGTTTTCAGAACGTGGGATGGCCACAATGTTCAATGCCCGAAAATAATTCCAAGTGTCCCACACAGCATTCCTATATTTCTTAAGTCTTTCACTTTTACATGCAAATGTTCCTTTGACTTGAGAAATAATCAGATCTGAATCACCTTTAATACTGAGCACATGAATTCCCATATCTTTAGCAATTTTAAGTCCTAGCAATAGTGCTTCATACTCTGCTACATTATTAGATGCATCAAACTCAAGTCTGTATGCAAAATTGAATTTTTTATTTGATGGTGAAGTTAGAACAATGCCTGCCCCTTTCCCAGCCTTGGAACAAGCTCCATCAAAACTCATTCTCCATAGTTGATCAAATTCCTCGTCATTAGCTTTTTCTCTAATGGGTATAAGATAGTTGGCATAGATTGCATGGTTCCCAGGAATGTTTGTTTCACAAATATACTCATTATCTGGCTTATCTGGATCTTCTACATGATACTTTCTTTCCTTTTCTCTATATAATTTGGCATGTGCGTCTTCATAAGCAAGAATCATGGCGTAAGTCCAGTCCATTTGAATAGATCCTCCTAGAGAGGCAACCCACTTTCTCGATAACAACATTCCCCATCTGTCAGGAACATCTATGACCACTATGTCCATGGTTACACCTATGTCAAGGTATGCTACTAGTTTGACTGGAAAATTTAGAATTATACCCACGACATCGATTTCTCTTGAATCCATGGCACATACATTCTGGTATGGCCTTGTGATAGTTAAGCCCATTTGTTCCATGACTTTTCTAGTCATGATGTTTGATGATGCACCTGAATCAAGCATGCAATTGTGCAACAATTTGTTTTTTGCAATCAAAGAAATGTAGAAAGCGGGATGATCTTCTTTATTAGGATCCCTACTATGCAAGATGATGGGGACATCTTCATTGAAATTACTCAGATTCTTGGACAATTTTTCTCTAGGTTTATCCTTCTCATTTTCTTTTGAGTTGACCAGTTTCTCTTCAGGTTTCTCAATAGTTGTTTCCTCAGATGTTTCAACTATATTTTCCTTAGGTTCTGCTAAGGTTTTCATGAAAATATCTCTTTGACTTGGAATTTTTGAGGATCTCAATTACAGGGACAGAAATCTTAGCACTTGACAACCAATTACCCAAATCAATGTTTAGATCTAGACGGGGAGGAATTTTTACCTTTGGCATATGCTGGCTTAATTTGGTTGGGATCATGTTTTTCTTTTTCTGATAAACAACCCCTTTGTACCTCTCCATAATCTGTTCAGGTGATGGCTTTTCACCAAAAATCTTAGTAGCATTATCTTTTTCCTGACTGTAGTCCTTGGCTTGCTTCCATTTTTCTTTTGAAATATGATGAACTTGCCCTACATTGTTTATGTAGTCGTGACCTCCAGGATGTCCTACAAAGTTATTCATTTCCATTTGTTCTTGTTCCATAATGTAGCAAATTTTGGACAAGTAGATTCTTCATGAAGTTCATCACAAGGCCGACAATAGGGAGGAACCTCATTAATCACCATGTTGTTTGTTTCAAGTTAATTTGGAGGTCTCTACTCATAAGGAGGATACTTCTTTTTCCACTCCTGGTTTTGTCTAGGCTGGAAGTTTTTATGATTTTGAGAAACCTGTGCTTTTTCCATGTTGTTTATCCTATTTTGCATAGCACTCATCTGGGAGGTACAATTTATCATCATTTGTTTCAACATGTCAGCTACCTCTTTCATTGATTTATTGCCTTCATCTTTTCCTTTAGGTTCTACTGTTTTTCCTCTGGTATCCTGAGTTTTGGAAGATGAAGTGGTGCCTCTAACAAATCCTGGAATGTTAGACTTTCCTGTAGATTGCATGTTTCTGTCAATCTTCTCAGCTATTTCCATGGCTTTCTTCAGATCGTCAGGTTCTTTGTCTCTAAGTTGGTAGCTCATTTCTCCCTCGAATGCTTCTGTGTAATATATGAAAATTGAGCTATCTGATGGTTTAATATCAGTCAGGCATCTGCCCACCATATCACTTAACTTTTTATTGAACTCTTCTATGGTTTCGTTTTCCTTCTTTTTAGTGTTTGTTAAGGCAGCCAAAAGGTGCCTTTTCTCTTTCTTATCCCCCCATCTTTTATTGAAAGCAGTTTCAAATTCCTTGAAGAAGGTCTTGACACTGTTATCACATATATAGTAGCCGAGCTACCATATTCTATTTTCCAGATACAGTACATTTTTCAGCCAAATCTCTTACATATGAGATGTTGAGATGAGCAGTTTTGACGGATCATTATTTTGTTAGTGGACTATAGTACTCTCCCATGTCAGGATTGAGTCTCAGGACACTCAGATTTGAGGACTGATGTATTGCCATTTAGTCATTTTGGAAAGCAATTAGTGATGCCCAGATTTGTATCAGTATTTCTCATTGGACAAATGATTGTCCAGATGGATTATTCGCATGGTTATGACTCGGCATTTATTATATTGTGTTATGGTTATCATTGCTCTTATACTCATATTTGTGACATATACTAGCATTTAGTGTCATGATCTGGCGGTCATAAATATATGGACTTGGATGTATTTGTATTATGTATTGATGTCCCTACTTAGACTTGGAAATTCTTGATCTATACTCATTGGTTTTACCCTCCCTAGGGAGAATAGAGGTAGTCATTCCCACCATACTCGGGCTTGCTAGTGTTGGCTTCATTATTCATTGTCTCCACCCATCCATTTCCTTCCAGTTTTGTTTTAGCCCGACTTACTACTTGACTTGTGGCATGGAGGACCTTTCCTCGCTAGAACCTTTGTTGGACAAACCTCCTTGTTTATATTGTGTCTCGGCTCTGAGTTGGTGACAGAACTTGCCTTTGGTAAGTTGGATTGTATGCATAAATCATTATGGTCGGTTGTCCCGATGTTTGGCACTGTGCAGA
Organism: Pseudotsuga menziesii; assembly: GCA_001517045.1. Classification (NCBI taxonomy): domain Eukaryota; kingdom Viridiplantae; phylum Streptophyta; class Pinopsida; order Pinales; family Pinaceae; genus Pseudotsuga; species Pseudotsuga menziesii. The sequence goes on along the minus strand of LPNX010520352.1, from coordinate 404,491 downwards.
ACTCCCCCTGGTCACTTGAGATATTGTTGGCTAAAACTGAAAGCTCATGTACTACTTGTATTGGAAATGTTTATATATGCGCCCATAGAAATTGTAAACTCTAGAATGTGTTTCTTAACATATGTGAGTAAAGGGAAAGAGCAATGAAATGCTAAAATACCCCGCGAAGGGTATAAGAAAAGGTCCCAAAAGCAATAGTTAAATATATATTATATCCAAATATTGCTGACCTTATAAATTTGAATATGTCCTTGATGAAAGCTGCAATTAGTTGTGCTTTTAAGCGCTGGTGAAGTCCCAAAGGGTCATATAGGCCAAAAAGGCCATGGAAATCAAATTGATGATCCTAATGAGCCTGGATCAAACTTGATGTAAACATGATGCCTAAGTTGAATAAGCACTCTCTGAACAACTCAACTATTTGTGAGGCACTGCTATTCCCTGTGTTGTTGTTTGTCCGGCATATGGTTTTAGTGAGCATTCCCTTTCCATATCCGAAGTGTCACAATGTTGAATTGGTAGCCATCCTTTGTCCTAACCCTGTAAATTTTAGCCTTCACCCTTCACTAGCAAATTGACTACAACTATGAAGTGATTATAGTCGTGAAAGTCTGGTCTGAATAATAATAAATAAAACCCTATACATGTATTTGGTTGATGTACCGCCAATGAGGTGACTGCTACTTGTTATGATTGTTACTTAAATGACTTGTAGAGCAAGTCTTAGCCTTGTAACATTTGCAGCAGATGGATGACAATTTGAGTTATATTATTGGTATCTAGTCATTTACAGGTGATTATATTGTCTATTGGATATTGTTGATGATCAGGCAGAGACCTGGAAAGGGTATGAGTATACACCTTAGCTGGATTTGGACTCTTTGAGTCTAGTGAGATAACTTATTTTCAGTTCCGGGCAATTGCAAAGATGGTCAGGCTCATTTTACCCTTCTGATGCAGTTTTGCTTCACAGGATGATGTGTCTGAGTAGGGAGATGTTTTTATTAGATCTCCTAGGGCGTTGTATGGGGCATAGGGGGTGCAGCCACTTGATTGTACAATAGTACCCCATCCCAATGAGCCTGGTGGGCTCACTTGGACAACACAGGCACCCTAGGACGTTGTTTTGGCAAGTTCACATTTCCCAAGGCAGATTAAAAACTGATTAAATGGCTACTGAAGAAATCGATTTGGGCTACTGAGGCAAGGAAATGACATGGGATGAATCATGATGATGAGTGTGATGTCCTCTACACCTTCTCCAGCAGGTTGCAGCACCTAATTGGGCCCACACCTATTTTTTGGGCATTTTTATATTATTTTTTGGAGCTTTTGGGAGGCTCACGATTTCCTCAATGAGGCACAAAATCAAAAAATTAAAATATTATATTGTTTTATTATGCCAAGGGGACACCCAAAGGGAGTTAGTTAACACTCCATGGACCCACCATGTGCTTCATTTATTTCTTGTTGAGTGGGGTACCCTCTTTTTGGCTGATCTAGTCCACTTTGGTACTTTATGGTTATATTGATCCCAATGTTACAAATATCGTGTCGACGAATATATCGCCGAGGGTCCAAAAAGAAATTATCGGATTTATCGACGAAAATGTCGGCAAACATCGGCAATATATCGGCAAAATAAAAAATACAAAAATATTCAAAAAACACATATTCAAAAAATTACTATATATTCGAAAAAATCGGCAAATATCACCATAAAATCGGTTAATATCGCGATAAAATCAGCAAATATCGCGATATATTAGAAAAAATCAATATCGCCAAAAAATCGGGGAAAATATCAGGGCGATATATTGCAAATATATCGCCAGTGAGTTGACATCGCGATATATCGCGATGTTACCGATATATCGGCGATGTTTGTAACACTAATTGATCCATGTATTGTATGTTGAGCTCATCTCAACCATTGATTAGAACATTTATATCTTTTAAGCTTAGCCACTCATTTTGAAAGTGGTTAGGATTTTGGTTCTCTCGTTCCTATTTAAAGGAGAGAGCTCCTCATTTGTAAGGGGTCTTTGGCTCTTGGATCTTATTAATAGAAAAACTTTCTTGTGGATATTTTTTGGATCTCCTTTGCATCTGGTGTTCTTAGATGGTGATTGGAAAGTCTTTTGCTTCCTAGCATTCGGGAAATTTGTGTGAGATCTATATTTTTTCGAGATCATTGTCTTGTCTACAAGAGGGCGACTTCATCTTGGGCGTTTTTGTAGGGGATCCTCAACTCGCTTAGATTGGCTTCGTCTTGTATCAAGGGGTTTTCATTAGCTTCATTGAGATCTATGATTACATCTTGTTACTTTTCTATAGATCTTGTCTTTCTTTCATGATACAGCAAATCTGATATTGTTGACGTTTGCTTGTGTAGGAGAGACGGCGCATTGGTCACTTGGAGCAAAATGTTGGTCTTAGAACTCACTCAAGTCTTCTCAAATTGATCGGGATAATAGGGATCATCATCATCAAGGCATCTACAAGGATTTCTAGGTAAGATCTACAAGTTAGTCCATTTCTTCCAGATCTCAATCCATTGTACCTCTTTTCTTCATTTTACTGAAAAATCCATAATAATAAAAAACCAAAAAACAAACCGCCTGATCTCTGGACAAACCACTGTTGGGTTGTGTAGATCAGGCCTCCCTCTCACCAATTCACCCCTAACGCTGATCTAAAAGTGGCTAGTTTTCCCTAGATCTGGAAAACTGTCAGCTCAAACCCCAACGCGCCTCATGAAATTCCGACTTTTTCCGTGATTTGATTTTTCTGGTAAAATTACTTCTTGGGTTTGTAGATCGGGTCCTCCTCTCTCCAAATCACCTTCAACGCTGAGCTAGATGCTGACAGGTGACCCTAGATCTGAGAAACTGTCTTCCAGGACCTTAGCGCTCCTCATCATTTTTCTGACTTTTTTCCAGATCTGATTTTTCCTACATTTTTCCAACTTGGGTTTGTAGATCAATCATCCTCATTCCATTTCTTCTCCAACGCTGAGCTAGTGGTCTCCAGATTGTCCTAGATCTGAGGATCTCCCCTTCCAAACCCTAGCGCTAGCCACCTTGCTGCTGGTTTCTCCCATAAACTGACTTCTCCGACCAAAGTACCTTTCTGGGTCTGTAGATCGGGGCATCTCCCATGTGGGTCTCTCCCAACGCTGGGCAGATAGTGACTCCATTGCCCTAGATCTAACAAGGCATTGATCTCCAACCCTAGCGTTAGCCCCTCTTTGGCCTCTTTTCCTTGCAATCTGATTTTTCCCTGATGACTCGAGTACTTTGATACTGTCATATCTATCATTGAGTCTATCCATCAGTACTAGATAGCCCCAATCATGTCCTTGTCATCCCTGCATTGGTTACGTTTCCCAAGGCAGCGGATATCTTCACCAGTTGCTAGTACCTCAACCCTAGATCTAGTATTTACCCCATAGGTCACCTGTTTTCCACTTTGGATCAATCCTCATATGTCTAAAGCCCTCATCCAAATCCCTGGGTACACCTAGTGACACCCTCCATAGATATAAGGTCTCCAATTACCTTACACCTTACGTACCTCAAGCCCGTTTGATCTCATCTGGTGTCTAGGTTTGATCTCTCCTATCGGGAGTAGATCTGGGTCTCCCCCATTGTTGTCTTGGGCTAAGATAGCATAAAGCGAAGACTGCCTAGATTGGCATGAAAACCATCCATTTGGGAGTCGAGGCAATCTTGGTTCCACCTCCTTAGTTGCTTGTCCCTCTACCATCCATTCTGAATCCACCTCACAAAAGAAACTACGAGGTTGGTGGTAACAGATACCAGCGCCGTTGCTGGGGAGGTGAACCATTCTAAGGCATCAACTTCAAGAGATAAGGCAAACAGCCTCATCTTTACGTCTTCATGGTTGGCGTTGTGACACCATTTATTGTAGCACTGTGAAAAAGCAAACAAATGAGACTTAGCAGTTATAGCATCGTTTCAATAAAAAGATGGAACCTCCTCAATGGATTTATCTGGGATGTTATGAGGCTGCCCAATTACGGTAGAATAATCCAGAGGTTTAAACAAAGTACCCATGGTAGTATGTGAATTATTTGATTGAGAAGTATCAACAAATAAAAGTTGAATATCTAAGATTGACTCAGATGAAAGATCGTCAAGGATCTTACGAGAAGCTCGCTTGCTTTTCCTCCTATGGGAAACCTTTTCAGGCTCAGGAATGAACTGAAGCGAGCCTTCAGAGTTTCTTCTTGTAGAACGCCTTGGTAAAATTAATGGTAGTGGAGTCGCCAGATGATTTGAGTAAGTTGATTAAACTACAACATTCATCAAACAAAGCGAAAACAAGAATGAAAACTCAAAAGTCGTATTCCGGGAATAGAAAGATTTATCCTCGGCAACGATGCCAAAATTTTGCAGCCTAATTCGCACCTTGGGTAACGTGGCAGAAATCTTCAAGCCAATGGATGCGACCTTGGGAGCAAGCTCAAGCCAAGTGTTTTCACTTGATACTCAACTCCTCCGTCTAGGCCAACTCCTAGCAAAGCCAAAGGCGTGGACCCTATTGAAAAGTAAAATCTAGGGTTTTTACTCTACGCAAGAGATAATTGATTCTAGGAGTTTTAATATGGAATGGATGAAATTAAAGATTACCAATTACTGCAAACAAGATTAACTTTAGGAACACTTTAACTCAAATTAGATACACATTATTCAATGACACATTGCGAGATTAACTTATGTAAAAAGAACAGAATAGACCAGTGCAAAAATGAAAATAGTGCTTGCAAATGTGGGTGACTAGTGTAGTCTCAATGAAAGAGTGTCTCGGTTGGTAAATTTTAGATTATTAAATGAATTAATTAAGGAATGGGTAAATTCTTGGTTGATTTTATTTATGTGGCAATGATCTTGATTAGCTTAAGGGATGGGAACTCCCAATATACCCATAGGTACAAGGAGTATGTCCAAAACCATTAACCGATGCGGCTCCACGCAAGGAATATATGGGTTGGTTGGAGTCTCTAAGACTTGTTCAACACTAAACCAACAAGGGTGTAGCCTAACGGTGTCTCGAGGTCACTACCCAATTGTTCCCGCTTCCTTTGTGGATTTTGCCACCGCACCGGCTTAATTTGAGCCATTGGATTTTCGCCTGGGGAGATTAATTTCGGGAATGGAAACTAATTATCTAGTCACCTAAATCCCTTTCTGATACTACCAACTGATCAGACAAAGCTGCAATGGAAATATAGCATACGGGGATGAAGGCCTTATAAATTTTAAATGTTTTAAAACAAGTTTTTCTCTTATTACAAAGATAAATCCCAAGAATCTCTTTCCAGATTCAGTACTCGGGCAAGCCCTTGTCCATGAACCTGTAATCGAGAAAGCGAGAGCGTTTATTTAAAACTCAACAATGAATAAAAAAAATTGAAGTTTTTTAATTACTACACTACTCAAATCTTTTCGGTATAGCGCAGTGGGTAAGTATTCTAATTACTCTTGCAAACTTGAATAAAGCATGAAATGGCAAAGGAAAACAACTACACTAACAACATAAAAAAAAAACCAAAAAAAAGGACACCGACACAAAACCCCCCAGGGGGGGATGGGAACCAGGCTCTGATGAGCCTACTTTAACTTTATTTTGCTTTTACAATATGAAAGAAATGCACTTTGGTCCTTGTACTTTGGATCCAAAGGCTTACAACTTATTGGAAATTTTTATTTTTATGCGAGGGGGAGCTCTCTTTGTCTTCTTTTTGCTTGATTTTGCGAAAATTCGTCAAAGTTTCCTTCTCTTTTATCGTTAACCTGCAAAAAACAGCCAACAAACATTAATAGAATATGCCTAGAAACACTTTAAGAGTGCTTTGGTAAAACTAACAAAGTCTGCTGAAAAAATTATAAGTAAAAAGCTGAAATGAACTAAGTAGAAGCAACTGAAAAAATGAGCTAGACAACTATTTTTTAGGGTCTTTGTTTGTTTCGTAAGGAAAACAAACAAATTAGAGCACTTAGATGCTAGATCTAAAACTTAAACTTGGAAGTTAATCTTACTAATCAAGACTTTTAATTTTGTAAATGCAGATGACTTGAAGCAAGAAGAACTCGGTAATGTAGATCTATGCTAGAAAATTATTCTTTTTCAATTTTAGCTAGATCTAATCATGAAAAGTAATTACGATCTATGTATGAGAATGAACTTTAAACCTTAGATCTGCAACTGCTTTTCGAATAAAGGACAAAAATATTTTTTTAAACAAATTTGAGAAGGAGAGAGGGGAACTTTAGAGAACAAGATGATCCTTGAGGCTTTGATTGTGGGGCACCGCGGGACTTTATCTATAAACAAAAAATGTCAGAATGAGAAAGATCAAACAAGATCCTCTCTATCTCCAGTTAAGATGACTTGCACTTCACACAACTCAACAAACAAAATCAAATCCAGCAGCATATACATTTAGAGATCAAAATATGAAAATGTCCATAAACAAATGAAAATATTCAATTCCGCATCTCTAAACATTCATACTAAATAAAATGAAGTAGTAAACAAACAACTTCATTCACCTTGCAAAACTAATACCAGTCCTTCAAGCAAGCTAGATCTGGAAATTGAAAGCAAAATGGATCCAACAAATATTATCTCAACAAAGCACAATGATTATACATCCACTCACAAAGCACCACACAAGTAGACCTCCAAAGTCTCTTTTATTTCTCAGATAAACAATGATTACATTCAGCAATGTTCTTCCCAATACATTCCAACTAGTTTCAACGAGGAGAGCAAAGCTTTATTTATAGCAAATACAAGCCTAGGGGGGCACCACCAACACTGGCAAAAGAAGTAAGAGTTTAGCTGAGTGAAGCTGAGTTGAACTGCATCAATCAAAAGAATCATTGGGTTGATTCTTTAGTTTAACTGGACAATTAGTATGGAGGAGGTGCCACCTCAAATGAGGTAGGCGACCTCACTCCAACTCCCAAAGTCCAACTCACCAAATACCAAATCGTATGCTCTGATCTCCTTCACGCGATTGTACGGCTATGTGACGTGAGCTTCACCAACAAAATACTCGCTTGTTGTCCAAGTTTTGACTTATGGTAATCTCGTTTAACCCAAAGTTTACAAGTGATAAGCAATGGACGGGGGTCCACACCCTTCAAGCTAGCGCAGGCACCAAGGTAGGCGTGAGTCTCTTCCATGGTGAGTTGACGTCACCATCCAAAATTCACTCGCAACTCACATTCTAGCCAATAGTTGTGACCTATCATGTGGGCGCATGAGATGGGGCCATCATGCCCAATCATCTCCCAATCAAAAGATTCATATTAAACAAATAGCGTGGGCCATCCTCATGTTTTAGCTTTGGGGGCGATAGTTTGAAAATAAAGAATTTGCAAGCCTCTTATTACAACCCAAAAATGTGACGCTTTCCTCATGTAATGAGGTCACCATTATGGGGACGACCATGCCCCATCACCATTTTCTATTAAAAAATTACTTTTTTTATTTTTTAAATATTTTGACCAAGTGCCAATTTGTCCAAATTTAGCATTAAAATGCCATCTTGATGCACTTTTAGCCAAATAATGCCTCACAAGGTGTTTCGGCTGCCCGACTGATGTGGAAAGTGGTCCCTAGGATAAAGTGTATGCTCTGAGTGTGAAAACAAGTGTCCCCACGTCAGAAACGGACCCTGTACCTTACTTTTATTACATTTTGAAGCTTTTTAATTAAACCATTAAAAAATGGCTTAAAAAACGGAAAATTTTATTTTTATCGGAAATTGGCGAAACTCTAGGGGGGCCTAGTACATGTTCATACAACTCAACTCGAATGCCCAACATGTTGAAAAACCCTAACACGAAGGCTCTAATAACCTCCTAAGGCCGAAACACCAAGATGACTATCCCAGCTTTGGAGGTGTGAGTGAAAAACTCAGAAATTATTAGTCGTTTGTTCAACAACCAATGATAACAAAGTGAAAAAACACTCTGGGCTAATCAGCTTGATGCTTCAGTCTGGGAAGTCGAGCCTTTTATAAAAAATTAAATGCTAGGACATTTTTTACAAATTCAAGGGGGTATGAACATGTGTTACAAAAAATAAAATAGCCATGAAGGCCTGAAAGGACTTATGAACTCTGAATACGAACAAGTATCTTGTTCATCATTGGCGGCTCACTGAAAGTCCAACTAGGTGCAACCTAGTCGGTAACACAGACTACATTTTGAGCCTGCAAAGGCTCTACTCATCAGCAGTCAAGGTGAGTTGTGGCATAGGAGGATGGCACACTTGCACCATGGAGCACTGAGGCACTTGAGACAGGTTGTCTTTGGAGTTCCTCAGGTACAAGAGGAGAAGCTTAACCACTGCAAGGGTTGTGTTTTGGGAAAGAACATTAGGAAGCCTTTCCCACAGAGTGAGCACAAGTCTAAGGAGCCCTTGGACTTAGTGCATTCAGATGTATGCAGACCTATGAGTGTCCATTCTTTCAGTGGTTACAGTTACTGCATAACCTTCATTGATGACTATTCCAGGAAAACCTGGATCTATTTCTTGAAGGCCAAGTAAGAGGTATTTGAGAGGTTCTGAAAGTTCAAGACTCTCGTGGAGAACTTAACAAGAAAGAAGATTCGAGTGTTGAGGACAGACAACGAGGGTGAATACACCTCCAATGAGTTCATGGAGTATTGTACGGCAGAGGAGATTAAGAAGGAGCACATTGTGCCCCATACCCCACAGCAGAATGAAGTTGCAGAGCGAAAGAACAGGACTATGGTAGGAGCAGCCAAGGCCATGCTATTTGATCAGGGATTACCACTATTCCTTTGGGCCGAGGCATACAAGACTGCAGTGTACATTCAGAATAGGTGACCCCACACAGCTTTGGGGAGGAAGACACTAGACGAGGTCTTCACAGGCACTAAGCCAGATGTCAATCACATTCGCATATTTGGCAGTGTTTGCTATTGTCATGTTCATGCTGACAGTAGGAAGAAGCTGGACCCTTCTAGAGAGAAGGGGTTACTTGTTGGTTATAGCGAGACTTCAAATGCATATAGAGTTTACATTCCTACTCGCAAGAGGATCATTGTGAGCAGGGATGTCAAGTTCGATGAGGATAGGGCCTTGCAGGGCCCCACAAGCAGAGCAGCAGCCAGCACAGGACATAGCGATCAAGTTGGAGGAGCCAGATGTACAAGTATAGGTACAAACACAAGGCACGGGCTCTGGTAGTCAGAGGGAAGTCAAGTAGACAAGATCCTCCTATCCTTGATGGGGAGGTTGAGTTGCAGCAGTGTTGGAATATTGGACAATACTGAGAGGCGGGTGGGTAAATCAATATTGATAACTTTTAACAATTTAAACCACTTCTAATTTATTCATTAACACATAAGATCAAACTAAACACACAGAACACAAATTTATCGTGGAAGCCCAATTGGGTAAACCACTGATACTTCCTATTACTGCAAAATTGTATTTACAAATAGTTTATGCCTGCTACTACAGACAAGGATGGTACTACACCCTATTTACCAGCAACTACTGGAAGGAGGCTTTGACCCCCTGGTTTTATCAGTTGCTACTAAAAAGATGCTACTACACCCTATTTACCAGCTACTATTGGAAGGAGGCTACGACCTATGGCAAGCTTGTTGCTTGCCCTAGCGCCACCCTACCACCCTGTTATATTTTATTTGATTTCCAGATCTTCTTTATGTTATCTGTCACTGGTTTTCTTAGGTCTAGGTCTGCTGCTACTGCTGCATGGATCTGGATCGCAGAGACACCTTCTTTTCTCTTTGAACTTCAGTTTAAATACTTCCTCCATACCTTTAAAACCTCATACTTTTTCAATACTCACAACCTTTCACTCTGAAGATGTGCCTCTTCATTAAACATTATTCTAGACACTCATATCCATTCATTAACACGCCTTTTCAAAAACAATATGTCTATGTTCTTATTAAAAACAAACTCTGTTTGGTAGTCACGTCCTTAGCCGTTCATCCTTACTTGACTGTACAGTCTTTTAGTTAGGTTCTATGTTTAGAAGAACCGATAAGTCTAGTAACCCAACCAAAAGATTGTATCGGCGTATCGACGCATCAGTTGATTGTATCGGTGATATTGTCACCTTTTTCTCCTACGTGTCAACGTATCGGTCGATTGTATCCGCGATATTGTCTAAGTCATACTCACTGTATCGACTACCTTATCCCTTTTCTTCCGATTTTGGGGCATGCGACTGTTTTGGCGAAAAACTCCGAGTTGACCCAAACACTCAGCAACCTTTGTTATCGGCAATGTTTTCTCAACCTCTCCGATCGTTTTGGCGCCCACTCGCGAGTCACCTCCGACGGTGTCGGCATATTTCTTTCAGTTGTGCCGAAACAATATTTTCCCAACCTCTTCGATCGTTTCGGCAGATACTGGCTGAGTTACGCCGACATGGATGATTCAATCGACCGTTTCACAGCGACTGGATGAGTTACGCCGACGTGGATGATTCAGTCGACTGTTTCAGAGAGACTTAGTCAATTTCCAAAACTGTCACAGTGTTTCAGAATGATGTTAAGATTGCAACAATGACTTCCTAATAGCACCAGAACACCATCATGTGGTTTCCTAGCCTCAGCACACATGCCACATCATCGCTTCCTTTGACATTAATGAACTTCTTTGACATCAATGACAACCATACTCAACAGCCACATCATCACTTCCTTTGACATTAATGAACTTCTTTGACATCAATGACAACTAAACTCGACATTCTCCCCCTTTGGCATTGATGGCAACAACTCCTTAATTTCCTCCCCCTTTGACATTAATTACAAAGGCTTCCTTCTGACAGCTCCCCCTGACAACATATCTCCCCTAAGATTATGCCTCTACTTCAACAACTGTTGTAAGGAGATTACTTCCAATCTCCGTCTAAGATGCTCAAAAGCCTCCTTGGGTAATGGCTTAGTGAAAATATCAGCAATTTGTTCTTTTGTGTCAACATACTCTAGCTTAACAGTCTTATGGGATACTTGTTGTCTTAGGAAGTGATACTTTATTGGTATATGCTTTGTCTTGGAGTGCATGACATGATTTTTTGACATATTTATGGCACTGGTGTTATCACAATTTATTACTATTGGGTGCCCATACTTCACAAGTACGAATTATATTGTCTATTTCATCCAAATGACTTGAGTGCAACATGCCGCAGCAGCAATGTATTCGGCTTCGGCTGTGGAGAGTGAGATAGAGGATTGTTTTTTGCTTGACTAGGATACCAAACAATTTCCCAAGAAGAATGTTGCTCCACTGGTGCTTTTCCGATCATCAACACTTCCAGCCCAATTCACATCAGTAAATGCTTTCAAGATGAAGCCCTAACTTATTTGGTACCACAATCCATGCTCCATAGTCCCTTTCAAATATTTGAAGATTCTTTTTACTGCTATTACACGTGTTTCTTTGGGGCTTGACTGGAACCTAGCAACCAAACCTACAACTTGCATTACATCTGGTCTTGTAGCTGTCACATATAGTAGGCTTCCTATCATGGATCTATACATGGTATGATCCACTTCCAAAGACTCGTCGTCTTTACTTAACTTACAACCTGTGATCATAGAAGTACTAACATGCTTGGAATCTTCCATCTTAAATCTTTTAAGCATGTCTTTAATGTACTTGGTTTTAGAGATAAAAATTCCTTTGTCTATTTGATAAACTTGTAATCCTAAGAAGAATGTTAGTTCACACAACATTGACATTTCAAATTCCTTCTTCATTTCATAAGCAAAGCTTACACTTAGTATTTGTAAATTGCTTCCAAATATGATGTCATCTACATAAACAACAAACAATAGTCATATTTTCATCTTCGATTTTTAAGTAGAGATTACTTTCAGTGGCCCCTCTCTTAAACCCTTGTTGCTTTAAGTAGCTATCCAGCCTTGAAAACCACGCACTTGGAGCTTGCTTGAGGCCATAGAGTGCCTTCTTCAATTTTCAAAAATAGTCCTTGCTTTCTGATAAGAGAAAACCTTCAGGTTGTTCAATTAAAACCTCTTCTTCTAGTTTTCCATTCAGAAATGCAGACTTGACATCCATTTGATATACTTTAAAAATTTTATAGCATGAAAGTGCTAAAAACATTATGATTGCTTCAAGTCTTGCTACAGGGGCATAAGTTTCCTCAAAATCAATCCCTTCCATCTGAGCATACCCTTTACATACTAATCTTGCTTTGTTCCTTATCACTTGTCCACCTTGATAGAACTTGTTCTTGAACACCCATTTGGTCCCTATAATATTTTTGTCTTTGGCTCTTGGGACAAGTTCCCAGGTTTCTTTTTTCTCAATCTGATGCAATTCTTCATTCATGGCCTTGATCCATTCATCATTCTTACTGGCTTCTGTAAAATTCTTAGGTTCCATTACTGAGAGTAGGGTTTGTTCATTAAATAGTAGTTGTCTCCTTGTGCTAACTCCAGCATCTTTGTCACCAATGATCTGTGTCTTAGGATGATCTTTTTGTATTCTTCTAGATGGAGTTTTTGTATCAGATCTTGGAGAATCTTCTTGACTTTCCAGTGTATCTTCCTCCTCTAATTCCTCTTCTTCATCATGAATACTTTCATCCTTTTGCAGGTCTTCCTTTTCTTCATCATTTGTACTTATATCTCCATCAAGACTTCTTATCCTTCTTGGTTTCATGTCATCTATTCTTACATCTGCACTTTCTACAATATTGTGTAACATTTTATTGTAACATCTATATGCCTTCTTGGGGGATGAATATCCTAAAAATATACCTTCATCCGTCCTTCAATCAAACTTGCCAAGATCATCCTCGTTCCTTTTAATGTAGCACTTGCTGCCAAACACTCTAAAGTATTTGACTGAGGCTAGTCTTCCATACCATAGTTCACAAGGAGTCTTGTCCTTATTCACTCTGAGTTGTCCTCTATTAAGTATATAGACAGTTGTGTATACTGCTTCTCTCCAATATGCATCTGAAAACTTTGCTTCATTAAGCATTGTTCTGGCAGCTTCTTGGATTGTTCTATTCTTCCTTTCAACAACACCATTCTGCTGAGGAGTCTTTGCAGCTGAAAATTGTCTTTTAATCCCATGTATTTCACAAAAATCATTGAACTCGTTTGAGGTAAAATCTCCCCCATCATCTGATCTAAGACATTTAATTTTCTTATTTATCTCATTTTCAACCATTGCTTTAAAGATTTTGAATTTTTCAAAAGCTTCTTAATTTTCTTTGAGAAATGTTACCCAAGTCATCCTTGTATAGTTGATAAGCAGCATAAAATAGTATTCTCCTTGCATACTTTTAGTCCTTGTTGGTCCACAAAGATTAGTGTGAACTATTTCCAGAGGATGTGAGGTCATATGTTCTTTTGTTTTGAAACTGGCTTTAGTTTGCTTCCCATGTTGACAATGTCTACAAAGTGAGTTTAGAGGTTTCACAATTTTAGGCAAGTCTCTCACAGCTTCTTTCTTACTTACCTTGACAAGATTATCAAAGTTTAAGTGTCCCATCCTTTTGTGCCATAACCAACTTTCATCAACCATACTCAAGTGGCATTGATTTTCATTTTCTAGGATGTATACATTGTTTGAATTTCTTACAGCAGTGCCAACAATTCTTCTCGAGTCCTTTCTCCTAATTCACATTTCTCAAAGTCAAAAATACAGATGTGCCCTTAGTCACATATTTGACTTACACTGAGGAGATTAGGCTTAAGGTTTTCTACTAGTAACACATTTTCTGCTTTGATCTTACTATTGATAACAATTGTACATTTGCCAATTATTTTGGAAGACTTATTGTCTACAAATGTGACTCTACCCTTATTATCTTTTAATTTTATGAACCTGGTTGGATCACCTGAACACCCACTGTCTATATGCCATAGATCTCGTTTCTCTATTGCGCATAGGGCAATCATGGATCTCTTGTTTTCTTCCTTTTTCTTCCAATCCTTCTTTTGGTTTTTGTCTTGAAACTTACTTGCAACAATCTTCTTTATAGGAGTCATCAGTTTACAATTTCTTGCCATATGTCCATAGTTATTACATTTGTAACACTCTAAGTCATATCTTTGAAGAAGTGTAAAGCAGTTATGATTTCTTCCTTTTGGTTTGTCACTAGGTGAATTCTTCCTGTACTCTCGAAACATTCTAAGGGCTCTGCAATTTAACGCTTTGTGACCAAAGTTATTACAAGCGTAACAGTGACCCAAAAAGATATGTTGATATCTATTTGTCACTTGTCTTTTGGACACTTCATTTGTTCTATTTTTGTCATAGAAGGATGGACCAGATTTCTTGCTTTCTTCCTTTTTTACGGGACTTTTTAGTACATCAGCATAGCTTCTTTTATTTCCACCTTGGTCAGTGAAAGAGGAATATTCTGGCTTCTTTGCTTTGTCATATCCTCGACTAGATTTATCACTTGATGGTCTTTGGCTACTTAAGATATCATCTAAGATCTTTGAGTTGTTCTCAAACTTTGATTTGATAGCTTCTTCATCAAGCCTTTTCCTAAGATACATGATCTCTTCTTCAAACCTTTTAGAATCTTGTATTCTTCTTTTGAGCTGCAAATTTAGGTCCTCTTCAATCTTTTTGGCCTCAAGGAGTTGAGTTTCCAACTCGCTAATGACATGGTTTGACTGTCTATTCTTTCTCCTGTATTTTTCAAGTTCTTCAAGAGAACTAATGAGTTCAGCTTTTAAGTCTACTATACCTTCCTCATCTGATTCACCATTCTGAGCTTGAGTATCAATTCCCATGAATCGAATTTTTGTTTCTTCATCTCCACTTGTATCTTCATCTTCACTATCTTCCATTGTGTAAAGAATTTTCTTTTTGTTTCCCGTTTTACCCCTTTTTAACTTCTTTAATACTTCTCTCTTATCACTATCATCTTGTTTAGAGTAAGGACATTTTGAAGCAAAGCCCCTGATTCTTCCACAGCTAAAACACTTTAGGGGTAGCTTTCCTTTGTATTTATCAGTACCTCTTTCAAGTTTTTTAATAAAGAAGGCTTCTACATCATCTAAAATCTCTAAATGGTTTTTGGATGGAGCTTTGGACTTCTTTGAATCTTTTATGGCTTTAAATGCTTCCTCTTTTCTTGAAGGATCATTCTGCCCCGTTCTCATCTCATATGTAATGAGAATCCCATGTAGTTCATATACTGTCACAATATCAAGGTCATTTCGTTCTTCTAAAGTGGACACCTATGAGTCATACTTCATTGGCAATGTTCTTAGTACCTTATCAACTACTTCTCTTTCCTTTAATTTTCCTCCAAGGCCTCTAATCACATTTACAACTTCATCTACTCTTAGAAGGTATTCTCCAATGTTTTCTTCGTCTTTCACTTTTAGGCTCTCAAGCTGCCCTCTATATGTCTGAAGCTTGGATTCTTTGACCTTGGAAGCCCCTTCATATATAATCTTTAACTCGTCGCAAGCTTGTTTGGCAATTTTGCATTGCATGACTTTTACAAATATAGTGTTTGTCAATCCACTCGGGATGGCATTTAAGGCTTTTGCATTACCCTCATATTGGCCTAGCTCCACACTGTCTGTAGGTAGGATGTCGTCTATATTTTTATATTCTCTTTCAGTTGCTGCCCAAACCTTCCATCCAAGAGACATTAGATGGCACTTCATTCTCACACTCCAGTACGCATAATTTTCTCCTGTGAATAGTGGTGGTCTGTTGGTGGCTAACCCTTCTTGTTGATCCATAGTGGTTTTTATTTAGGATCTTCCTTCCAGTGGTTAAACTGTAATGAAGGAACCCACTCTGATACCAATTGTTGGAATATTGGACAATACTGAGAGGGGGGGGTGAATCAGTATTGATAACTTTTGACAATTTAAACCATTTTTAATTTATTCATTAACACATAAGATAAAACTGAACACAGAACACAAATTTAGCGTGGAAGCCTGATTGGTAGAACCACCAATACTTCCTATTACTGCAAAATTGTATTTACAAATAGTTTCTGCCTACTAGTACAGACAAGGATGGTACTACACCCTATTTACCAGCAACTACTGGAAGGAGCCTACGACCACCTGGTTTTATCAGCTGCTACTGAAATGATGCTACTACACCCTATTTACCAGCTACTACTGGAAGGAGGCTATGACCCCCTAGCAAGCCTGTTGCTTGCCCTAGCACCACCCTACCACCCTGTTATATTTTATTTGATTTCCAGATCTTCTTTATGTTATGTCACTGGTTGTATTTGGTCTCTGTCTGCTGCTATTGCTGCATGGATCTGGATCCCAGAGACACCTTCTTTTATCTTTGAACTACAGTTTAATTACTTCCTCCATACCTTTACAGCGTCATACTTTTTCAATACTCGTAACCTTTCACTCTGAAGATGTGCCTCTTCATTAAACATTATTATGGACACTCATATCCATTCATAAACACGCCTTTTCAAAAATAATATGTCTATTAGACTATTATTATAAAAAACAAACTCTATTTGTTAGTCACGTCCTTAACCGTTCATCCTTACTTGACTATACAGTGTTTTACTTAGGTTCTATGTTTAGCAGAACCACTAAGTCTAGTAACCCGACCAAAAGATTGTATCAACGACATTGTCACCTTTTCTCGGCGTATCGACGCATCGGTCGATTGTATCAACGATATTGTCACTTTTTCTCTGCGTATCGGTGTATCGGTCGATTGTATCGACGATATTGTCTAAGTCATACCGACTGTATCGGTTTCCTTATTCCTTTTCTTTCGATTTCGGGGCATGCAAACGTTTCGGTGTAAAACCCTGAGTTGACCCGAACACTCGGCAACCTTTGTTATTGGCAATGTTTTCTCAACCTCTCTAATCGTTTCGACGCCCACTCGCGAGTCACCTCCGACGATGTCGACAAATTTCTTTCAATTGTGCCCAAACAATATTTTCTCAACCTCTCCGATCGTTTCGACGATAATGGATGAGTTACACCGACATGGATGATTTAGTCGACCGTTTCGAAGAGACTTAGTCAATTTCCAAAATTGTCAGTGTTCCAGAATGATGTTAGATTGGAACAATGACTTCCTAATAGCACCAAAACACCATCATGTGGTTTCCTAGCCTCATCACACATGCCACATCATCACCTCCTTTGACATTAATGAACTTCTTTGACATCAATGACAACCATACTCAACGGCCACATCGTCACCTCCTTTGACATTTATTAACTTCTTTGACATCAATGACAACTAAACTCAACAAGTAAGAGACGGACATCCAGCAGTAGCAACAAGTAGACACTAGGCCAAGGCCTAAGTGGTTCAGGTCCACAGTACAGGATTCCAGGCAGGTTGATCTTCCACAGAGATATTTCAGACGAAGTGAACCACCAGAGAGACTTAGTTATATGGCACTGATGACAAAGTTGATTAACTCTGAACCTTCTAGTTTTTAGGAGGCTTCACAACATGACGTGTAGCAGGAGGCCATGGTTGAGGAGTATGACTCAATCATGAAGAACTAGCCATGGGAGGTTGTGTCGAGACCTGAAGGCAAGAAGGTGGTAGGATCCAAGTAGATCTACAAGGTGAAGCATGCAGCAAACAGAAGCGTGGAGAAGTACAAGCCACGCTTCGTGGCTAAGGGGTTTTCACAGAAGGAGGGTATTGACTATGAGGAGACCTTCGCCCCTGTAGCCAGGTATTCTTCCATTCAGACCATTATCTCTTTAGCGGCAAAGATGGGTTGGCGAGTCCATCAGACGGACGTCAAGACTGCCTTCCTCAACGGAGTGATAGAGGAGGAGATATATATTGAGCAGCCAGAGGGGTTTGATGTGGAGAACAGGGAGACGCACGTATGCAGACTGCATCGAGCTCTTTATGGGCTCAAGCAGGCACCTCGAGCATGGTACTCGAGGATAGACAGCTATCTACAAGAGATGGGATTTCAGTGGAGTGAGGCTAACCACAACCTGTATTTCTTGACAAGTGAAGTGCCTCTCATACTGGTCCTATATGTGGATGATCTCTTTTTGACAGGAGATGAGAGGCTGATTGGAGACTGCAAGTCCAATCTTGCAGTGTAGTTTGAGATGAAAGACCTTGGGTTGATGCATTACCTTTTGGGATTGGAGGTTTGGCAGAGAGATGGATAATTCTTCATTGGGCAGGGGAAGTATGCAGTAGAGATCTTGAAGAGATTCAGGATGGAGGACTGCAAGCCTATGGCCATACCTCTAGTTTCCAACTGGAGGAAGATTAATGCATTAGGGTCAGACGGATTTGATCCTACCGTGTATCGTCAGCTTATCGGATCACTTATCTATCCGATCAACACTCGACCAGACATCAGCTTTGCAGTCGACTCTTTCAATTAGTTCATGGTGGACCCTCGAAGAGTGTATTGGACGAATGTGAAGCATATACTTCGCTACATCAAAGGTACAGTGGAGTATGGATTGGTTTATGAGCGCAAGGGGAGTGTACAATTAGCAGGATTCATAGATGCTAACTGGGCAGGATGTGTAGAGGACAGGAAGAGTACTTTAGGTTGTTGTTTCAGCATTGGGTCAGGGGTTGTCTCTTGGTTCAGCAAGAAACAGAAATCAGTTGCATTGAGCTCAGCAGAGGCCGAGTACATGGCAGCTAGCATGGCTACTTGTGAGGGTATGTGGTTGAGGAAGTTACTTGCAGGGTTGTTCGAGTGTGAGCTAGAGGCTATAGTTGTTCATTGTGACAATCAAAGTGGCATCAGGCTATCTTAGAATCCAGTGTTCCATGACCGGGGCAAACACATAGACATCAGATACCACTTCTTGAGAGATTGTGCTCAGAGAGGAACCATTCAGTTGGAGTACATATAGACAGATGAGCAGGTGGCGGACATTTTCACCAAGGCACTTTGCAGACACAGTTTTGTGAAGTTTAGGGATAAGTTGGGGTTGCTACCGAATCCCTTCCTCGTTGAGAGGGAGTGTTAAACTAGCAGCAACAAGGGAGGTCTTCCTGCATGCATGTGTCCTTGCATGCAGAAGAATTAAATTAGGAAGCCAATTGTATTTAACTATTTTTCCTAAGTTTACTTTGGAAAATAACTAAAGTGATCTAATTGTTTATTGACTTTAAGCGAAAGTGAAATTGCTTTACCTAAAGTTATAAAAGAGAGATCAATTGGTGGAGAGGACACACAATTGCATTCCAACCGAGACGGAGAAAGAAGTGTGAGAGAGAGAATTTTGGCGAAGAAGACGGACGAGCACTAACTCAGGAAGGAAGCCCTAAATTGCAGAGGAGAAAGACAGGAGACTTCGGTGAAGATACACCGTACAGCAGCAACCGTAGGTCGTACAACAGCAAGCTGCCTTGGGAACCGTGCCATTTCACAGGTTTTCCTCAATGATTTTTGGGTGTTTCGATTTTGCCATCGAGGGCATAAATCGATTTTCTGATATAGTAAAAGCTCTGTATTTTCTTAATAAAAATATCCTCTCATACTGCTGCACCGATTTTCCCATCTTGGGTTTTGTCCGGGGGTTTCCACCCAAAAAGACTGTGTCGTTTCTATTGATGTGATTGATGTTGTAAATGGTTCTCAATTTTATATTTCGTTGCATACTGTATAGAAGCTCATGTGTGGTTATTTCAGTTAAATTTAAATATACTGTTTTAGCCCAAGTTGTGCTTTAAAGGAAAATTTACATTAGATTCATGGTAATGATTGGGTGCAATGCATCCCAACCATGAACATGAGGGTTCAATTAGATTGCATGTTCAAGTCGCCCAGAACTGTTGAGCTGCAAGAAGAAAAGCCTCTGGTGGGCCCAAAAAAAGCATTTATAGAGTAACTCCAGGTGTGCCTCCGACAGCCATTTCATTGGAGGGATTGACACCACTGCTACGTGGAGGACGGAGTGTGAGGAACCTGTAATGGAGACAACCCCTGATTGGCTAAAGAATGATCATGATAGTAATCACGATACAAAGGCTCTGGATGAGGATGTTCCAGGGGATTTTAAGTTTCACACGGATTCTGGGACTAGGAGTGTGCCACCATCAGAGCAGTCAAAGTTTGAGGGAGATAGACCTAGTGGTAGAGGAGTACTTGCTCTACCTTCTTTTTCTACAGGACATCAATTTTGGTCGCCTTATTCAGTTTCTAGAGGACATCATTTTGCAAGGTCTTCTTCTAGAGGACATCAGAGTCCAGTACGAGGCCCACGAGCCTCAAGGGAACCTACTCTTAGTTCTAGAGGACAAGCCATTTCCACAACGATTACCTTTGCCTGTACAAGGGGTAGAGGGAATCGATAGTCTATTTACTTGATTTCATTGTAGATGACTCATGAGTCATGATGATGATTATGAGATACATTTGTTATATTTCTGATTACTCGAGATTTAAGACACGATTCATTTTTTATGTGTGATGTATCACTAGATATCTTATTGTCTTTTATATCAGTTTTCTTTCCATATTCATGTGGCGATGTGTTTAGTTGATGTTATTGTTGCTTTAGATGTTTAAAATTTTGAAAAAAAAATATTATTTTTGTATTTTTTTAAGTTTGTCGATATATTGTCAATGTTTGCCAATGTGTTCTCAAGATATTCCGAAACGATGTTTCCTGGACCCTATCGATTTTTTCGCCAAGACGATGTTTGCAGCATTGGTATATACTATTTGTTGTTTTTCCCCTTGGAGTTGTTTTGATTGTTGTCTGTACCCATTTTACTCCTAGGAAACCCCCCCCCCAGGGTACCTCTTCGACCTTTTGCCTAAATCCTTTAAGTACCTTGGGTTTTTATTCCTAAAAGAGGTTTTGTTATTACATTTGGAAAGTTGAGAGTTTTCTCTCGATTAGTACTTCGGAAATCAAAATTGGGGACACCTTCTATGACTGTTTTGGATTTGCCTCAAGTGAATCCAGGAATCCTAAAGAGAGAGGACCTTGCTCAGCATGACACATTTTGGGGTGAGGCCCTAATTTGTCGTTGGTGTAGTAGTCAAGTTCTCTGCCATTCTAAAGAGACTGCTAGGTTTTGTGATAACAAGTACCTCAACCCATTATACTTGTAGAGTTCAATGCCGGGCCTTTTCGACTTGAGACTATGTTCAACCTTGTCTCTCTCTTACACCACCTTCAAATCTTTGCTGACTAAGCGAAGGGGAGAAATCAATTCCATATCTGGCCTATCTCTCATCATAGTCCATTGCCTCATTTAGCCCTTCAAACCGCACTAGATGTTGGTATGCGGGGGTTGTGGATCTTTTGCCATCAATTGTTATTGAGAATCGAGATGGACTAGCTTCCTCCATTTAGGTATTCCTTGGACATTCTTGGCAACCTCTTAACTACCAAGCAGGAGTTTTCACTGAAGACAACATTTATTGGCAATTTGTGCAAGTTAGTTGTAACAACCCTTAGAGCAAGTTACGTCCCAATATGGCCTTTTACGCTGCACACTTCATGGATCTGATGAACAGTCTCATTGTTCGGATATATTACACACTCCGCCAATGGGAACACGCTCTTCGTATTCCCTTAGGCCAATTCAAAGTGGGCTCTCATCATCTAAAAGTGGAGATGGATCACGAAATCGACCAACCAGACAAAATCTAGCAGGTATGTCACCTTCAAGAAGTTGAGGCCGAGGAACACTTCATCTTTCGATGCCCTATCTATTACAAGATTTGCAAGGTGTTCCATTGTCCTTTTAGGGACCTTCTTCTCATAGAACTTCAGACTTTAACTAGTTTCTTCATATATTCCAATCAAAGATGTCTAGCCTTATACTTATAGGAGGCCCTCCAGCTTCACTCCTTCATCCTCTAATGACATTCCCAATCAAGACCAACCTCCACTCAAAGAATCACGTCATTCTTTCTAGTGCTCCCTTCCTCTAGGAGCACCTAGAGACAAACAGACGGGCGATACTACTTCTGACCAATCAATTAGGACACGAAGGACCACCTCCACTTCCGCCTGACACTAGCAACATGGCCAATCTCGGTCACACCCTAACAGTCGGACAACTTCATCCAAGACACAGCAACAAGCTCCCCACTCCAGGCAACGACACACTACCCATTATAGCTCCTCTTCCAGTTCTTCCTCCAGATAGAGTACTCTTTTGAGATTCCTTCATTCAGCCTCAAATGGTAGGAGAGATGCTTCCAGTGCTCCATGACAGATTCACCATTTTTGTATCACAAGTTTTAGATCCACTCTCTCTATCCATTTCTCCTCCAAATCGGATAAGATGTGCTACCATGGAATTAGATCTTTCTGGTTTTTAGGTTAGAATTTTGCTTCTTGCTTTTTATTGGAGTCCTCTTAGTGCTCCTACTTTGTGTTGACATCATGGTAGCACACAGTCCCATTGACCTACTTTTGTGTTCATTTGTTGTACATTAATAAAATTATCTTATCTCATCTTATCTACAAGCAATCAACCAAAACCCTCAAAGCTGGAACAAACTCCATAAAATATCTTCCAAGGTGGACCAAAACTTGAGCATGACATCTCTAAGGAAAGTGCTCCAAGAGATAATCAAATAGCACTCCAACGATAAGTCGTAGCTCAAATAAGCCATGAAAAGATAGAATCAGTTTTATCATAACCAAACCAGTCAACCCCAAAAATCTAAACCAGATCGAAACTAGAAAAAAATCGGACCAAAAAAATGGTCAACCAATAAATACATAGAGAGGTTGATTCTCTTGATTAAATGCCAATCCCATGCCCGCATACATGATAGAATCCAGTGGAAACATTGCAATACTGAAATCCTAAAACCTGTTAAGTATGTTAAATTCTGAATGGGACCTAAAATTCTACTTTTTGCATATGAAGTCCGATGAGGTTGGAACGACTCTCAAACATCCTTATACAATTAATGGTAATGTTCATTTTCTATCTTTATTAATATTACCAGCAATTACAAGGGTCTAGAGTTAGTTTTGGGCTTCAGTATTACCAATAATTACTAGGGTCTAGTGCTAGTTTTAGGCTTTCCATTTTACCTTTTTTTATCTTTTTTTATTTTCATGGTTGATGTATGGACCTATACCAAACCGGACGGTTCAGTACAAAACCAGCCAGTTCCGTATGGAACCGGCCTTTTCTGGTCTGAAACCTTGAACCGGACTGGTAGTGGTAGAGCCCAGAAACCAGTCAGGCTGGCCGGTTTTGCTGGTTCTGGTCTGGTTCTGATAACACTGGAGAGGATAGAGCCACTGGCAGCTGCAAGGAGACGTGCCAAGTTTGGAAGAGTCCTCAAAATGGTGAACCCCCTCTCATCAAGGCATAGGAGGATGCACAATAAGGGTTTCCATCAAAATCATGTGCAGGTATCTTCCAAGCTGAATGTTTTATTAGAAAAGCCTGGAAATGATGCAAACAACCCTCAAGGTGGGCGTTGCCCTCTAACATCTGAATCATGCAACTGTTCTCCTGATAAAACCTGAGCAATTCTGCTCATTAATCAGCTCCCCATCCAGGTTCTGTTGCTGCCCTAAGTTTTGCTGAAATCTGCTACAGGAATACTCGGAAACTTGAACACTACTGGCTACAGAGTAAATGTAAGGTTCTGTATATGATCTGGTCTTTATCTTTCCTATAAGTTTCTAATATGTTTGTGATCTCCCACATGCTTGCTGTAGGTAAAATGATTTTCCTACTAAATCAATGATCTCACAAAGCAAACACATTGTTTGCTGCCCCCTTTTACTCCGTACATGTCTTATCAAGGCAAATCAAATAGGGCTGCTGCTACAGGATTCCAATCCATGCCATATTTATGCCACATGAGAGTTCTGTTCATTTCCAGCAATCATTAAAATTTTGTCAAACATGACAACCCCAATAAAATGTAATGACATGCCCAGAGCACCCCTTTCCAATCTGATGAAAGCAAGACCCTGAGGTGAAGTGACCTCCTTAATTTGCCTGTAACTTATGATCAACTTCTTAAAACACATTTTTTGATGCACTGTCACTGAAAGTTTCTGAGCAGGGTAGCTTCTCAAATCAGGCACCCAGAATTAACATAAAAGAAAATGAAGAAGGTGAGATCATCCCAGGTGCACAGTATTCTTTTGCTTGGGAAAATTTTGGTGTCAACAAGTACTTGCAAAATTAACATTCGATGGCATCACTGGATCTCCGGCACTCATCATACATCATAAAAATCCAGGATTCATATGAACTTTCATTTTCCAAAGGCAAATTACCCTATTGTTGTTCAATAAGTGCAGCTACATTCAATGAATTTGTTAATCAAATATGCACGTAGAGCTGCTTTGCCTGCCTCAGAAGCATATAACGTTGTCTATGCACACATAGGAACAATTGGATCCTTTTTGTTTGGTATTTTAGTTCCACCAATGGCATTCAACACTCCTAAGAAACTCTCCCAACTGTTGAATTTTAACATGTATGATATTTTCAAAAAATTGCAGACTGTAATAGAGATAGCATTTGAGATATTAACAGCAGTAAGACAAATGCAGTAGTAAAACAAGCATCACACAATTGAACACACGATTTTTCATGGGGAAACATTTTAAGGACAAAAAGTTAAAACCCCAAAGCATTAATAATTCAATCCTCTAAATGAGATGACCGAGTTTGTACATGAGCAGAGAAATCTTGTTCACAGAAATCTGAGATGAATGTATAAAAACTTTCCAAAACAAGGAAAGCCCTAACAGGCTTTTACTGCTGCTACCTCTGCTGCCACGTGTACTGTACTTTCCTGTACCTGCTGCCATCAAGAGCTGACTGGGGCAGCTCTGCTGCTAACCGTGGGCTGTGAGCAGCCCTAGCAGCCACCCCATGGTCTGCTGCTGCTGCTGCTGCCCTTGTGACCACCACCGTGACTGTTAGCTTCTGCTGCTAACCCGTGACCACCACCGTGACCTTCATTAAGCCTTTATCATGAGCTGTAGCAGCTCTGCTGCTACTGCACTTTACCACAGAGAATATCCTCCACCACCGTGAGCTGTAGAAGGAAGAAAGAACCCCAAGCAAGCTTAAGAGCTGCCACTTTGAGGAAGAAGAAAAAGAACTCAGCCACAAATTTTCCTCAGTCAACAGCTGCGATGGAAGAAGACCTCAGTCAACGAGTTAATGGAGCAGTCAAGTGATGAAAGATGATGATGAAATGATTTGTAATGTTCTTCATTTATATTCCATCAAACATTTAAGTTGGTTCCACATAATTAGGACTTGACATTAGGGCTTCCTTTCTTTTTCATCTTTGACCCTTGTCTTTTAATGTTTTGTGGTTCAAAGGTCTTCTTGGTGTTTGACTTGTGCCACTTGGTCCTTCGCTTGATGGTCACAAGGACCAAGACTAGGGTTACTTGGTCCTTCAAGTATTTTTGTGATCCCAACAGGTTGTCTCAAGACTTAAGAGTTCTTCAAGGTCCTCGTGGTTCATTCATGCCCACTCAAAGTACACCTTCATAAATAAGGAGAATTATCCAATGCTTTATCTTGTTCTCCTCGTTGCCACCAAGAACAAGTGCTAGGTCTCTCAACCAAGGGTAGCTAGTCCCTGGAGAAAGTCTCGTAGCCCATAGATCAAGGAGAGGAGTACATCACTTGCCCAGACCCAGTCTAGGGCTTATGGTGATTACCTAGTAACTGACCCGGTGCCTCAGCCCTAGGCTGCATTAGATGACTCAATGTCAAATACTTGGTAATTGACCAAGCGCCTCCATTCTCCCAAGAGAATGGCCCTCGACCCCAGGCTGAGATCCTAGTCCCGAACTAGGTTAAATTCCTAGTAACTGACCAAGTGCCTCCATTCAGTGAATGGCCCTCAGCCCTAGGTTGAGACCCCAGTCCCGGACTGGGTTAATTTCCTAGTAACTGACCAGGTGCCTCCATTCTCCCAAAGAATGGTCGTCAGCCCTAGTCTGAGGCCCTAGTCCCAGACTCCGTTGAATTCCTAGTAACTGACCAGGTGCCTCCATTCTCCAAGAGAATGGCCCTCAGCCCCAGGCTAAGACCCCAGTCCTAGATTGGGTTGAATTCCTGGTAATTGACTAGGTGCCTCCATTCTCCCAGAGAATGGCTCTCGATGTTGCTTAGGAAAAATCTACACTACCTCTCAATGAGAGAGGTATTCTCTGCAATACCAAGCTTGTCATGAAAGTATATGAACTTTGTTGTTGTCAGAGGCTTCGTCAAAATGTATGCAATCTGTTCATCAGTGCAGATATACTGAAGCTTCAGGGTACCTCTCTGAACTAAGTCTCTGATGAAGTGGCACTTCATTTCAATGTGTTTTGACCTGTTGTGAAACACAAGGTTTTCTGAAAGTTTAATGCAACTCTGATTATCACAATGAATAATATTTGACTCAAGCTTTCCACCGAACAGATCAGATAGAAGTTTCCTAAGCCAAACTGCTTCTTTACAGGCATCACTAGCAGTAATATACTCAGCTTCAGTTGTGCTCTAAGCTATGGAACCCTGTTTCCTGTTGGACCAAGAGATCACTGTCGATCCCATACTGAAGCAGTAACCTGATGTGCTTTTCCAATCTACTACACTGCCAGCCCAATCGGAGTCGGCATATTCGATTAACATTACTCCACTGCTGGAAGTATACCTAAGCCCATAAGAGATAGTACCTTGCACATATCTTAGTACATGTTTAGCAGCTACCCAGTGGATGTGCTTCGCATCGAACATGAATTGACTCAATGCATTCACTGTGTAACAGATATCTGGTCTCGTGTGCACTAGATACTTTAAGGATCCAATGAGTTGTCGATATTGAGTAGGATCTGCATCCTTGTTGATTTTTCCTAAGCAACATCAAAAGCCATTCTCTGGGAGAATGGAGCCACCTGGGGACTGGGGGTCTCAGCCTGGGACTGGGGGACTCAGCTTGGGGTTGAGGGCCATTCTTTGAATGGAGGCACCTGGTCAGTTACCAGGAATTTGACCCAGTTGGGACTGGGGGACTCGGCCGCGACTAAGAGCCATTCTTTGGGAGAATGGAGGCACCTGATCAGTTACAAGGAAATTGACCCAGTCTGGGACTGGGGGTCTCAGCCTAGAGCTGAGGGCCATTCACTGAATTGAAGCACCTAGTCAGTTACCAGGAATTTAACCTAGTCCGGGACTAGGGACTCAACCTGGGGCTGAGGCGCATTCTCAGGGAGAATGGAGGCGCTTGGTCAGTTACCAAGTATTTGGCATTGAGTCATTTGATGCAGCCTGGCGTTGAGGCACCTGGTCAATTACCAAGTCATCACTATAAACCCTAGACTAGGTCTAGGCAAGTGATACACTCCTCTCCTTGATCTATGGGCTATGAGACCTTCTCCAGGGACTAGCTACCCCTGGTTGAGAGACCTAGCACCTTATCTTGGTGGCACGAGGAGATCATGATAAAGCATTTAGTAATTCTCCTTATTTATGAAGATGTACTTTGAGTGGCATGATTGAACCATGAGGACCCTTGAGATAACTTGTTATGACCACAAAAATACTTAGAGGACCATCTACCCCTAGTCTTGGTCCATGAGACCATCAAGAGAAGGACCAAGTGGCACAAGTCAAAACATCAAGAAGACCTTTGTACCACAAAAGGTTAAAAGTCAAAGAGTCAAAGATTAAAAAGAATTTAAGCCCTAATGTCAACTCCTCAGTATATGGGACCAACTCAAATGTTTGATAGACTATAAATAAAGGACAATTGCAAATCAGTTTCATACACAACTTCATCACACGACTGCTCAAATTAACTGAGGCAATTCGTGACTGGGATTATCATTATCGCTGCTGTGAAAGGAAATTTTGTGGTTGAGTTTTCTTTTGGTCTTTCTCTTGCCCTAGTGTGGCAGCTCCTAGCCTGCTAGGGTTTCTCCCTTCACAGTATTCAGCTCACGGTGGTGACAAGGGCACTAGGCAACAGTAACTGTGATAACCCTTGGTAGTGAGCTAGGGTTATAGCAGCTCTCGATCGAGATCTAGGGCAGCAGCTGACTCAGCTAACAGCCCATGGTGGTGGTCTAAGGCAGCAATAGCTACAGCTAGCAGCCCACAGTGGTGGACTAGGGCAGCAGCAGTAGCCCTGGTGGAGGTCACGGCCACCAGATAGGGCCTGTTGGTGGTCACAGTTAGCAAGCAGAGTCCATGGTGGGAAACAGGCTCAGTGATTACAAAGGCAGCAACAGCAAGCAACAAGGTTTGGTGGTAACTAGGGTTAGAAGCAGCTACTGCTACAAGATTCAATGAAGGACATCAGGTTGGCACGTAACTTCGCTGAGGTGGCAGCAGTACACAGGTCACGTGGCTAATTAGCAGAGGAAGCAACAGTAAGCTTGCTAGGGCTTTCTTGATTTTGGAAAAAAAATTGTACATTCATCTTAGAATTCTGAGATCAAATTTCAACTTTTCATGTACAAACTCAATCATCTCTTTTAGAATGACTGGAACAAGTCATTTCCAGATACAAGACTAGGATCAAGTGATGGTTGTGAACAACCTTAAAGTACAGGTTGGAGTTAGCAGTACTTTTGGAGAACCCCAAGCTATGAAGATAGCCATCAATTCTTGCATACCAAACTCTCTGGGCCTGTTTGAGCCCATACAAGGCTTTCTTCAATTTACACACATGGGACTTCTCCCCATGAGTCACAAAGCCTTCTAGTTGTTCAATGTAGACTTCCTCTTCAACTTTTCCATTAAGGAAAGTTGTTTTTACATCCATCTAATAGAGTTTCCATCCAAACACAGCAGCGAGGGAGATGATAGTCCTGATGGTGGTATATCTGGCAGTGGGAGCAAAAGTTTCATCATAGTCTATGCCTTCTTTTTTAGAGAAGCCACGAGCTACAAATCTAGCTTTCTACTTTTCAATGTTGCCATCAGTGGCATGCTTGATTTTGTAAAGCCATCTAGACGTTACCACGGACTTCCCTCTCAGTCTAGGAACAACTTCCCACACATCATTTTTCATAATTGAACTATATTCTTCAATCATGGCATCATTCCATATATGTAGACTTGCTGCTTCTTTGTATGTGGAGGGTTCTACATTAATGAGTTTGTTCATAAGGCCTGAGTACTTATGGGGCTTTATGCTTTCTCTCAAGGTTCCGAGAGGAGCTTTATGCTTCTCAGCTTCTTGCAATGTTTCTCGGAAACAGGCATGTCTTCTTTTGGAGGGAGGAGCCTCAAGTAGTTCTTTAGTTGGTCTTTCTAATTCTATGGGCACATCCAGAATTTGAGGCTCATTTTTTTCTTCCTCACTCTGAACTTCTGAATCTGGAATTTCGGAAGGAGATTCTTCCATATCCTTTGGAAGCTCTTTTGATTGGCGGAACACAACTTCCTCATGGAATATCACTTCTCTACTGACTTCAATGTACCTTTGTCGAGGAACATAGATGCGGTAAGCTTTCAAGCTTTCACTGTAACCAACAAATGTGCCTTTCTTTTCGGAAGGCTCTAGCTTCAAGCTCTTTTCTTTTGGCACATGTATATATACAAGAGTGCCAAAAATCCTCATGTGGTCAACTACAGCTTTCTTGCCTGTGAATACTTCTTCTAAAATCTTCTCCCCCAAGATGGCATGAAGGCTTATGTTTTGAATGTACACAACGATACAAGTAACCTCAACGCACAGAGATAAAGGAAGATTGAAGTCGCACAGCATAGCCTTGGCAGCTTCACATGTCGTTCTATTCTTCCTTTCTGTAACCTCGTTCTGTTGAGGGTTGTATGGCACTGTTAGCTCCCTCTTGATTCCTACTTCTCGGCAAAAATCATCAAAGTCATTAGATTCATATTCAACTCTGTTATCTGACCTCAGGATATGAATGTGTCTTCCTGTCTGGTTTTCAATTAGAGCCTTGAACTCCTTGAATTTGTCAAAAGTTTCACTTTAAACCTTTAGAAAGTAGATCCAGGACTTGCGAGAATAATCATATATGAACAATACATAATACAAGCAACCACTCAAGGAGGGTGAAGACATAGGCCCACATATGTCAGAATGAATCATATCCAAGATCCCTTTAGATCTATTGTTGCTTTTGGAAAAGGATTTCTTTGTATTCTTGCCTAGACCACAACCTTTGTAAACACCACTATGTTCATGAGAAAACTCAGGCATACCTGTAACCATCTTTTGAAGACAACGAAGAGTTGTATAGTGAAGGTGCCCAAACCTTCAATGCCATAGTTCACATGGGTCAATTGTGTTGTGAACTAATGCTTGAGTGGACTGCCTGTATTGATTTGTAAAGGCCTCCCTCTAGAACTTCAAACAATTCAGTTGAGCTTAACTTCTCATTCATTGCCCATAGTAGGACTTTCCTGTCCATGAAGATAACTTTGTAGCCTTTATCTTCTAAGCCGGCAACAGAGAGGAGGTTCTTTTTCATACCAGGAACATATAGTATGTCTTCGATGTGCAAAACAATCCCTGAGTCAAGTTGAAGTGAAGCTAAGCCAACTCCTTCAATTTTGTAGGTGGTGTCATCCCCAAGTTCTACTTGATTAGCGAACTTCTTACTCCTGTAGCTTGTAAGTGCTTCACGAAAACCTGTCATGTGTCTAGAAGCAGTGCTATCGACTAGCCAAGAGTTAGCGTTGTTGGTAATGGATCCTGAAAGAGCAGAAATCAGGTAGTATTCTCGTCTGGACTGCCAAGCAAGCTTAAGAGCTGCTACTTTGAGGAAAAAGAAAAAGAACTCGGACACGAATTTTCCTCGGTCAACAGCTGCGATGGAGAAGACCTAAGTCAATGAGTTAATGGAGCATTCAAGTCATGAAAGATGATGATGAAGTGATTTGTAATATTCTTCATTTATATTCCGTCAAACATTTAAGTTGGTTCCACATAATTAGGAGTTGACATTGGGGCTACCTTTCTTTCATCTTTGACCCTTGTCTTTTAATGCTTTGTGGTTCAAAAGTCCTCTTGGTGTTTGACTTGTGCCACTTGATCCTTCGCTTGATGGTCACATGGACCAAGACTAGGGTTACATGGTCCTTCAAGTATTTTTGTGATCACAACAGGTTGTCTCAAGAATTCTTCAGGGTCCTCACAGTTCATTCATGCCCACTCAAAGTACATCTTCATAAATAAGGAGAATTATCCAATGCTTTATCTTGATCTCCTTGTTGCCACCAAGATCAGGTGCTAGGTCTCTCAACCACAGGTAGCTAGTCCTTGGAGAAGGTCTCATAGCCCATAGATCAAGGAGAGGAGTGCATCACTTGCCCAGACACGGTCTAGGGCTTATGGTGATGACCTAGTAACTGACCAGGTGCCTCAACCCTAGGTTGCATCAAATGACTCGATGTCAAATACTTGGTATCTGACGAAGCGCCTCCATTCTCCCAAAGAATGGCCTCAACACCAGGCTAAGATCCTAGTCCCGAACTAGGTTAAATTCTTGGTAACTGACCAAGTGCCTCCATTTAGTGAATGGCCCTCAACCCCAATCCCGGACTGGGTTAATTTCGTGGTAACTGACCAGGTGCCTCCATTCTCCCAGAGAATGGTCGCCCCAGTCCTAGACTAGGTTGAATTCCTGATAACTGACCAAGTGCCTCCATTCTCCCAAAGAACGGCCCTCAGCCGCATGCTGAGGCCCCAGTCCCAGACTAGGTTGAATTCCTGGTAACTGACCAAGTGCCTCCATTCTCCCAGATGTTGAATTTTAGCATTAGCATGTATTCTTTAATTTTGCAAACTGTAAGATAGATAACAAAAGACAAGTGCAGAGATAATCAAAACATCAACACAATGAACACAAGATGTTTTTCACGGGGAAACCTTTAAAGGACAAAAACCCCAAAAGCATTAGTAATTAATCTCTTAGATGAGATGACTGAGTTTACAATCTCAGAATTCTGAGATGAATGTTCTTCAATAATTTTTCAAACCCTAACAGGCTGAACAATTTCAAACCCTAGCCAACTTTGACCAAAAATGTCTCAAAGGCAAATTTCACCAAAAATGCAGATTAGGGCTGACTACCCAGATTTTCTTTCTGTTGCCCGGAAGTCTTTTCTACTGCCCAAAACTTTCATCACAGCTACCCGAACTGCCCAGATCTGTTTTAGAGTTGGCCGAGAACAAGATCAAGCTGCCTGGATCTTCTTCAGCTGCCTGAGTTTTGTTAGAGGCTGCCCGAAACTTCTTTCTGTTGCCTGAGCCAAAGATCTGTCTGCCCGAGACTGTCCTGTAGCTACCCAAGTCTCAGATTTGCCTGCCTGAGATCTGTTCTGCTTGGCCGAGATCTACATGGATCTTCCTAAGCCTGCCTGTGGTGGGTGTGTGCCTGCTCGGAATTAGTCTGTTCAAGATGTGACTTCCCCAGCCCAAATCTAGTCTGCCCTAGACCAATACAAAGCTACCAATGAACTATTTAGGGTTGCCCTAGGGTTAGCAGATGTTCTCCAAGTGTTTGTTGTAGCAGCCTGCTGGAGAGTTGACCTGACTAAGGAGATGGTGGAGCTGCCCGTGAATAGGAGGAAGCCCTAGGGTGATGCCCTAGCTCTTGTTCTTGCTGGCCGTGAAAAGGAGGAAGGATACCCTAGCAGTTTAGGGTGGTTGCTAATGGAAGAAGTGATGATGATGCCCTAGCTAGCAATCCGCCATGTTAGGGCACATCAATCAAAATGTATTCACCCTCTTGCAAATAAACCAGCGAAGGTCTTTGATGGAGCAGTCACTTGGTGGAGATGAAGTGTGTAAATGAAATGGAATTGATCTTCTTTTATAGGCTTTTAGTCACTTGGATGTGGGCCTTACTCATAAGAATAAAATAATAGAATTTTATTCTTTTGCTTTTTAACTTTTACCATTAGTTGTACTAAAGGCCTTTTTGTATTTTCACTTTAACTTCTTAGTGGTCCAAAGGTCCTTACGTATTTTTTACTTTTACCTTTCAGCCTTCTTCAAGTGCTCTATGGTCAATCCAAGTGGTCATAAAGGTCCTTCGTACCCACTCAAAGTACATCATAAATAGGAAGAATTAATAATGCTTTTATCTCAAACTCCTTATTCCACCAAGATAGGGCACTAGGTGTCTTAACCAGGGGTAGCTAATCACTGGAGAAGATCACAAAGCCCACAGATCGAGGGTTGGAGTGCCTCACATGCCCAGACCCGGTCTAGGACTTATAGTGATGTCCTAGTAACTGACCAAGTGCCTCAACCCTAGACTGCATCATTTGACTCAATGTCAAATACTTGGTAACTGACCAAGCGCCTCCATTCTCCCAGAGAATCGCCCTTAGCCCTCGGTTGAATCCCCCAGTCCTAGACTGGTTCATCTTCCTGGTAACTGACCAGGTGCCTCCATTTAAAGAATGGCCACTCAACTCTAGGTTGAGTTCCCCAAGTGTTGGAATGGTTCCACATCTTGGTAACTAACCAGATGTCTCCATTCAAAGAATGGTTACTCAGCTATAGGCTGAGTTCCCCCAGTGCTAGACCGGTTCCACATCCTGGTGACTAACCAGGTGTCTCCATTCAAAGAATGGCTACTCAACTCTAGGCTGAGTTCTCCCAATGCTAGACCGGTTCCACATCCTGGTGACTGACCAGGTGTCTCCATTCAAAGAATGGCTACTCAACTCTAGGCTGAGTTCCCCCAGTGCTGGACTGGCTCCAAATCCTCGTGACTAACCAGGTGTCTCCATTCTCCAAGAGAATGGCTCTTGATGTTGCTTAGGAAAAATCAACACTCCCTCTCAGCGAGAGAGCTTTTCTCTGCCATGCCAAGCTTGTCACGAAAGTACACAAACTTTGTTGTTATCAGAGGCTTGGTCAGGATATCTACAATTTGTTTGTCTATACAGATGTACTGCAACTTCAGAGTGCCTCTTTGTACTAGGTCTATCATGAAATGGTACTTCATTTCAATGTGTTTCGATCTATCGTGAAACACCGGATTTTTTGAAAGCTTAATGCAACTCTGATTATCACAATGAATAATCGTTGAGTCAAGCTTTCCACCGAACAGATCAGATAGTAGTTTCCTAAGCCAAACTGCTTCCTTGCATGCATCACTTGTAGCAATATACTCAGCTTCAACTCTACTCTGAGCTATGGAACCCTATTTCCTGTTGGACTAAGAGATCATTGCAGATCCCATACTGAAGTAGTAACCTGAACTACTTTTCTGGTCTACTGCACTGCCATCCCAATCTGAGTCAACATAACCAGCTAACATTACTTCACTGCTAGAAGTATACCTAAGCCCATAAGTAATGGTACCTCGCACATATCTGAGTACATGTTTAGCATCTACCAAGTGTATGTGCTTTGGATCGGACATGAACTGACCAAGAGCATTCACTTTGTAACAGATATCTGGTCTCGTGTGTACGAGATACATCAGAGATCCAATGAGTTGACGATACAGGGTAGAGTCTGTTATCCACTAATTTTGCACTTAGTGGTTTTTTCGGTGAGCCGCCAGACCATTGAACGAGTACACTTGTTCGTGATCAAAATTCAAAAGTCCGCCAGCCTTTTTCTGGGAGTCTATTCGGAATTTTTTGTAAATACATGTTCATACCCCCTTGGGGAAATTGTAAAAAATGTCCTAGCATTTAAATTTTTATAAAAGGCTCGGCTTCCCGGACTTGGGCATCAAGCCGACTAGCCCAGAGTGTTTTTTCCCTTGGTTATTATTGGTTGTTGAACAAACGACCAACAATTTCTGAGTTTTTCACTCGCTCCTCCAAAGCTGGGGTAGTTGTATGGATGTTTCGGCCTTGGTAGGTTATTAGAGCCTTCGTGTCAGTGTTTTTTGTCATGCTAGGCATTCCGATTGAGTCATATGAACATGTACTAGGTCCCACTAGAGTTTTGTTGGATTTCAAGAAAGAAAGAAAAAATTATGTTTTTAAGCCATTTTTTAATTGTTTAAATGGAAAAATTCAAAATGTAATAAAAGTGTGATCCGGAGTCCATTTTTGGCATGGTTGGGCTCATTTTTAAGCCTAGAGCAGCGTCTTCACCCCAGGGACAACTTTCACCATCAATCAGATAATCGGAGCATCCCGAAAGTCATCATTCAGCTAAAAATGCTTCAAAATGGCATTTTAATGCTATAAAGGGACAAATTGCATAAAATCCAAAATATTAAAAAAATCAAAATTGATTTTTAAGTGGTGGAGATGATTTGGCATGTGGGTCCAAGTGACTTACTACCCACTTCATGTCACATGGCACATTAAACTTTGGTTTAAAATTTTGAAGTTTGATTTAAATGTAAAGGAGTTGACGTTGGGGTAAGTGCAATGTTATCAGAACCGGACCGGTCATCGAACCAGCGAAGCCCAAAATGTGAACCGGACCGGAACCGGTAAAAAACCGGCTGACTAAAAAATACATAAAATATTCATATTTTGTAAAAAACATATATAACAATAGAACAATGGAACAATGGACAACAACCAATCCAAAGATAACCTTTCAAAACAATAATGGTGATTCCTTAGCCAAAACCCAATGACATTCAAAGGATGAGTGTCACTCCAATAATATAGTTTATGTTCAAGATATTCACGGCAATTAACCCTTTGAATTTTAAGTCTGAGAATTAGCTTCTGAAATACATGCCAGCAAATAACCAAAAGCATTTTTCTTTTTTTCCATGGACAACCTTCCTAATATTTCCAATATTCTCTAATCCTTCTCTACTTTCATCAGGGATGAAGATTTCACAACAGTGGACAACAACCTATCCAAAGGTAACCTTTCAAAAACAATAACAGTGATTCCTTGGCCAAAAACCAATGATAATTCAGCTGTTAAAAGCATAGGTAGATTTTTGAATGAAGTTAAATTATTTCAATATTAAAGAAAAGGATGAGGTTAATATACAAGCCGATGCTAACAAGAATAATATGCGAGCAAGTAAGCAAGCCATGTACTTAGAATTAAAAAATCAAATATGGCATCATCCAATCTACCGATCTTAAACATCACAAACAACCCAACTCTTATTTAGTCTTGCTGCAATTAGAGATTTTGGACTAATTTTTTTTATAAGAACTCATAGTCCATGTATGGTTTATCATAAATCCCTTTGAATCAGGCCACAAGCATTGAAATTAATCTTGAAATATTGGACTTTGGAAGAACAATGGAAAGATCTATAAAGGTACATTTCTTCATAACTAGCACCCACTACTGATGGATAAGTTACAACAATTTTCCAGTTCAACCAGACTCCTAACACCTCATCCCACAAGTCACACAAGCTATTAAAAATTGAGTTTTCTGGTTTTTTTTTTAAATTGAGTTTCCTGAGTCCCCAGTCCAGACCGGCCGGTTCGGCCAGTTTTTGACCGGTTCGGCCGGTTTTGGCCAGTTTTGGCCGGTTCCGGCCGGTTCCATACCCGGTCTAGACAAAAATCCGGTTTTTTCAAATTTTTTTGCTGACCGGACCGGCCAACCCTGTAAATCGGTCAGACCGGCCGGTTTTGCCGGTTTCGGTCCGGTTCCGATAACACTGGGTAAGTGGAACTCACGCTGGAGTATGTGGATGATGAGTGGGATATGGGGGGGCCATCCTCAAATTAAATATTATTTTTTTAAACCATGATCTAATCCACACCATGCAAATGATATAGTCACAATTTAATGAGATGGTGACGTGAGGTTTGAAGTGCCCACACTTATGTGGAAGTGGGATGAATGGGCTCACGCCAGCATGGGTGGAAGTATGCATGCGATTGGTATTGAGTGGGCCCCCAATCCACACTCATTGTTTATTAAATAAACCATAGTGGATACATCATCAGCGATTTATTTAAAGTGGTTGTGATGACGCCAAGCTGTCGTACGACTCACGCGTGAGGAGAAGGAGACGTCGAATGGTTTGTTTGGTGGGCTCTACCTTGATTCGTGGCCACCTCATGGGCTCGGCTCCCTTCAGTCACAAGTTATATTTACTCCAGCTCAGTCTTCAACTCAGTTCAAGCTCAGCTTAACTCCGGATTGATCTCTGGTTCATTAAAAGCCCCTGGGGCTTGGTATTTTGTATAAGTCGAGGCTCTTTTTAGCTCTACAGAGTGGATGGATTTGCAAAGGACCTCTGCCCGTATGATTGTAATGTCTTATCTATGTTATGAATAAAGTTGAGTCTTTGGAGGACAATTTGATGGTGCAAGAACTTTCATGGTGAGTATTTGGCTTATAACCAAGGTGATATTTGTGTAGTTATTTTATTATTCATGCATGATGTGTTATCTAGCTTAGAAGGTTATAATCTAATCCATAGAGTAGGCATTTGAAGTTTCAACTTGCTTGCTTATGTGTAGCTATACACGATCTAAGAATTGCATATTGTATTCAGTTGTACTCATGCTTTTCGGTTCTTGTTTGGTTTATGCATACTAGATCTAATCACTTGCTTGAAGGGTATTTTAGTTTTGCAGATCACCCGACGTGAAATAGAGATCGGAGCTCAGCTGCATCTTATCTCTCTTCAAATATAATTTTTCTAATGTTTCTTGTCCCACAGGTTCCCTCCACACTCAAATTTACTCAAGCTTGGGCTTGAAGTTTTTCTTATCCATCCTCAAACTTAAAAATAAAATTCTTGCTTTCCGGTTACTTTGGTTTTGTTTCATAACAAGTAGATCTAAGTGTTAAATCTTATCTTTTCTATCTCTTGTTATATAGATCTAAGAGCTTCCTTTGCTAAAAAGTTGATCTCACGAAAGTTTAGATCTAGCTTTGCTTAGTTTTAGTACTTGAAGTAGCATAAAAAACTCTATCTTTGCACAAGTACTAACTGTAAATTTAAGTGTATTTTATTGTCTACTCCACTTTTTTACAGGAAAGTAGCTCGCTGGTTTTTCACTTTTCATGACAAGTTAAGCGGAATTGCTAGCGAAAATTTGAAGTTTCAAGCTCCAAAAAACACTCCTAATTCCCCCTTCTTCATCTCTCTTTCTCCGGATTGCATTGAAGGCCTTTCAAGATCAGAAAAGAATCCTAACATCAAAGGCATTGTAAAAATTAATAGAGAGCAAGTGGGACAAAGGCTCCCACACCCCACTTCCCCCATTTGGGTGAAGCATGTATCGTCCGTTTTTCATGTTTGCAATTTGCTTTGTTTTATGCTTGTAGAATAATTGGTTAGAATAGAATAGTAAAGGTTAGTTTCAAATTCTGGAAAAGTTTGTTTTTTGCTGTCATAAAAGTCAAAAGAAAAAAGCTTCTTGTTTTTGTTTAACTTTATTTTAGAGCTTTCTTTCATTTAATATAAATTGCAAAAGTAAAAAAGAACTAAAATCTCTTGAATCTCATCGTCAGGTGGATCAAGAGTGCTCTCTGTCGGAGGGTTTGTGGTTATTCTTTAATTCATGCATTTTTGCTCTTTAACTTTATAATTTAAATCTAAGTCTCTTGAACTTGCCGAAATCCAAGTCAAGAGCACTCTCTGTCGGAGAGCATAATAGTCTTCCATCATCCTTGCATTTAGGCATATAAAGTAACTAAGACTCTTGAACTTTTGTCATAAGACAAAGTCAAGAGCACTCTCTGTCGGAGAGTTTAATTGTATTCTAATAAAATTTGCAACTCACATTTTCCCCTTAATTAATTTACTTCGTTGCTATCCCTCACCTAGTATGCTCTGCCAACTTTCATAGTTGGGCTTGTACTAAGAACGGTGAGCAGATTTGATAATCTCTCAAGTAACAACGTAATGAAATTTTACCCCCATAACCAACGCACTGGCGTTGTCGAAAGTATTCAAAGTCATTCTTAGTAAAGGCGCCGGAACTCCCCGTTCTCTTAGAGTCTCGGCTAGCTGGTCAATCCGCAGGATACTGGACAGGCCGACATGTCTCGAACGGAATAACTTGGAACACTTTCCTGGTTGGTCTTTTGATACCTTTTGATGAGCCATAATAAACAAGACCACTAAAACACTTTAAAATAAACCAAGAACAATCACAAAACACTTTCACTAGCACTATTCTGAGACTTATATTTTTAGTATTCCCAAGCATCTCAGACATTTGACTCCATAAGGCACTGGTCTGTTTTAAAATCTTATGCATTATTATTGATCTAGGCCATTTGTCCTTTGGTTTTTTCAAGTAAGATCTTTATTTGTGAATGCTATCTTATTTCACGAGCTCTCATTATATTGTTTATCTTTTAATCTGGTGATAGCAACGTGGATTGCTTTTTGTCTTGTGTTTATTTTTCAGTTATAAGAATTGCAATCTTCGTTCATCATAACAAACTCCTAATAAACACCCGTCCGCATCACTTTCGTAAAATTTACTTAAACACATTGAGCCTTAGAAACTCGTTGTTAGGGACCACCCCCCTTGGCTTCGTTGGGAATTAGCCTAAACCGAAGAGCTAGGAGTAGGTGATAGTACCTAGCTCTGTGCTTGCCCTCAAGGTCACACCTCTCCCACTTTCTCAAGTGAGGAGACAGCGTTCGAAAGATTTCTGCTGCTGGTGTGCAATCGACAGACAACAGAGTCCACATCTTGTGAACTGATGGCCGAGTCTCGCAACTTCTTCAAATTAGTTGTCATGGGTACGCTCATGGACTTGCAGTCCTGCATCCCAAATCTCTGCAAGATGTCCACTGCATACTTCCCATGAGTTAGGAAGATCTCACCTGGCTTTTGCCAGACCTCTAGGCCAAGAAAATAATGCATTAGACCAAGATCCTTCATTTCAAATTCAGAGGTGAGCTCCCTCTTACACTGAGCTATCAGTTGTTCCTCTCCAATAAGGAACAAGTCATCCACATATACGACTAGGATCAAGATGTGATTATGAACAACCTTAAAGTACAGATTGGAGTCAGCAGTACTTTTGGAAAACCCCAAGTTGTCAAGGTATTCATCAATTCTTGCATACCAGACTCTCGAAGC
Source organism: Pseudotsuga menziesii (assembly GCA_001517045.1). Taxonomy (NCBI): domain Eukaryota; kingdom Viridiplantae; phylum Streptophyta; class Pinopsida; order Pinales; family Pinaceae; genus Pseudotsuga; species Pseudotsuga menziesii. The sequence goes on along the minus strand of LPNX010520352.1, from coordinate 364,519 downwards.
CTATTTGAGCCCATACAAGGCTTTCTTCAGTTTTACACACATGGGACTTATCCCCATGAGTCGCAAAGCCTTCATGTTGTTCAATGTAGACTTCCTCATCAATCTTGCCATTGAGGAAGGTTGTTTTTACATCCATTTGATGGAGCTTCCATCATAACACTGCAGCAAAAGATATGATGGTTCTGATAGTAGTATACCTGGCGACAAGAGCAAAAGTCTCATCATAGTCTATGCCCTCTTTTTGGGTAAAGCCACGAGCTACAAATTTGGCCTTGTACTTCTCAATGCTGCCATCAGCAGCATGTTTGATTTTGTAGAGCCATCTTGATGTTACCACTGACTTTCCTGTCGGTCTGGGAACAACTTCCCACACATCATTTTCCATGATTGAACTGTACTCTTCAATCATAGCATCAATCCATACCTTTTGACTTGCTGCTTCTCTGTATGTGGAAGGTTCAACATTGATGAGCTGGCTCATAAGACCCGAGTACTTTTGTGGCCTTTATGCTTTCTCTGAAAGTCCCGGGAGGAGCTTTATGCTTCTCAGCTTCTTGTATCGTTTCTCGATACCAGGCAAGTATCCTTTTGGAAGGAGGGACTTGAAGTAATTCTTTTGGTGGACTTCCAGGTTCTTCAAGTACATCTGGAATTTGAGTCTCAAATTCTTCTTCCTCCCTCTGAACTTCTGAATCTGGGATGTCAGAAGGAGGTTCTTCATCTTCCTTTGAAGGCTCTTGTGTTTGATGAAACACAAATTCCTCATGGAAAATTACGTCTCTACTGACTTCAATGTATCTCTATCCAGGGACAGATGCAGTAAGCTTTCGAGATTTCACGGTAACCGACAAATATACCTTTCTTTCTGAAAGGCTCTAGCTTAGCCCTCTTTTCTTTTGGCACATAAATATACACAGGAGTGCCAAAAATCCTCATGTGGTTGACTAAAGGTTTCTTGTTGATGAAGACTTCTTCTAGAGTCTTTTCCCCCAAAATGGCATGAGGAATTTTGTTTTGAATGTACACAACAATACATGCAACTTCAACCCACAAGGATAAAAAAGATCAAGGTCAGCCGGCATGGCTTTAGCAACTTCACAGATCTTTCTGTTCTTCCTTTTTGCAACCCCATTCTGTTGAGGGTTGTAGGGCACTGTCATCTCTCTCTTGATTTCTACTTCTCAGCAAAAATCATCAAACTCATTAGACTCATACTCACCTCCGTTATCTGACCTTAGGGTACAGATGTGTCTGCCTGTCTAATTTTCAATCAGAGCTTTGAACTCTTTGAACTTGTCAAAATTTTCTTTGAGGAAGTAAATCCAGGATTTCCGAGAATGATCATCTATGAACAAAAAATAATAAAAACACCCACTCAAGGAGGGTGAAGACATAGGCCCACAAATGTCAAAGTGAATCAAATCCAATATTCCTTTAGATCTATTCTTGCTTCTGGAGAAGGATTTCTTAGTGTTCTTACCTAGAGCACAGCCCTTGCAAATACCATCATGTCTAGGAAAAATCTCTGGCATACCTGTAACCATCTTTTGAAGGCCTGGAAAAGCTATATAGTGGAGGTGTCCAAACCTCCAATGCCACAGCTCACATGGATCAACTGTGTGGTGAACCAAGGCTTGTGTGGAATTTCTAGAAGCCTTATAAAGACCTCCCTCTCGAACCCCAATAGCTATAGCTGAGCTTAACTTCTCATTCTTTTCCCATAGTAGGACCTTCTTGTCCATGAAGAGGACTCTGTAGCCCTTGTCTTCTAAGCCAACAACGGAGAGAAGGTTTTTCTTCAAACCAAGGACATATAAAACATCATCAATATGCAAAACCGTACCTAAATCAAGTTGAAATGTGGTTGAGCCAACTCCTTCAATCTTGTAAGTAGAGTCATCTACAAGTTCCACTTGACTAGTGAACTTCTTCTTTCTGTAGCTGGTGAGTGCTTCCCTCCTACGTTCATCTTCTTTGGTAGCCTTGGTATTCTTCTTCTTCTTGGGTTCTTCTTCTACAGCAGAAGCTTGGAACCTCTTTTTGAACTTCCTCTTGGTCTGCTTGTAATACTTGGCAAAATGCCTAATCTTATGACAATTATAGCATTCTAATTTTGAAACATCAATGTGTTTACCTTGTGGTTTCTTTCCCTTCCCTTTCTGAGAGGAGGGCTTCTTGAACTTCCTTATCTTAGCTGTAAGAGCAAGGTTTCCTTCCTTAGTGCCAGTTGCCTTGTTTTGAACTCTTCCTTCTTCTTTCAAGCAATCATTGCCAAAGTCTTTCAAAGTTTGGCTGATTTTCACGTCCACTTACTACTGCCAGAAAGGTTTCCCAAGAGTTTGGGAGACCATCGAATACAGTCTGTACAATGTCATCGTCATCTGCAGTAATACCAATAGTAGTGAGTTGGTCTCTTACATGTGCAATGATTGTGAAGAAGGGTGCGACTCCTTCATCCTTGTTCATCTTCAATGTTCGAAGCCTTTTCTTCAAAACTCTCTTCTGGCTAGGTGCCTTCTTTTCATACAGATTCGTCAAGGTGTCAAAGCATTCTTTGGCAGTCTTCTATGGTGTGATGGTGGGCATCAAGGTTTCCTTGACCGAGTCATAGATGATCCTTCTAGCCTTTGCTTGCTTCTTCTTGAAAGCAATTCTGCCAGCATTAGATGTTGGTTCTTCTATGGTGTTGAGAACCAAGTGATCAAGGTCATTTTCTTCCAAGATGGTTGTGAGCCTGGCTTTCCAAAAGTTGTAATTTGTTGAACCTTCAAGCTTCTCTTCCGGTCTGAAAGTATTGGTAGCCATCTCTGCTTCACAAGTCAGTTATCTATGTCTGCAAAACGTCCCAAGGTCTAGGAAGACAACAGTAATCTGCTCTCTTACTGGGGTCTTCACATGCAAAGTTCTAATAGCATGTTGAATTTTAGCATTAGCATGTATTCTTTAATTTTGCAGACTGTAAGATAGATAACAAAAGACAAGTGCAGAGATAATCAAAACATCAACACAATGAACACAATATGTTTTTCACGAGGAAACCTTTAGTAATTCATCTCTTAAATGAGATGGCCGAGTTTGCAATCTCAAAATTCTAAGATGAATGTTCTTCAATAATTTGTCAAACCCTAATAGGCTGAACAATTTCAAACCCTAGCAAACTTTGGACCAAAAATGCCTCAGACAAATTTCACCAAAAATGCATATTAGGGCTAACTGCACAGATTTTCAATCTGCTGCCCGAAAGTCTTTTTAGTTGCCTGAAACTTTATCTCAGCTGCCCGAACTTTTGTGTCTTCTGTCCAGGCCTGCCCAAACTGCCCAAATATGTTTCAGAGCTGCCCAAGAACAAGATCAAGTTGCCTGGATCTTCTGCAGCTGCCCGAATCTTCTACAACTGCCTGAGTTCTGTTAGAAGCTACCTGGAACTTCTTTCTGTTGCCCGAGCCAAAGATGTGTCTGCCCGAGACTGTCTTGTAGCTGCCCGAGTCTCAGATCTGCCTGCCCGAGATCTGTTCTGCTTGGTCGAGATCTGCCTGGATCTTCCTGAGCCTGCCCATGGTGGTTTTGTGCCTACCCAGAATTAGTCTGTCCAAGATGTGACTGCCCGAGCCCAGATCTGGTCTACCCTAAACCAATACAGAGATACCCGTGAACTATTTAGGGCTGCCCTAGGGTTAGTAGATGTTCTCCAAGTGTTTGTTGTAGCAGCCCTGCTGGAGAGTTGACCTGACCAAGGAGATGGTGAAGTTGCCCGTGAATAGGAGGAAGCCCTAGGGTGATGCCCTAACTCTTGTTCTTACTGGTCGTGAAAAGGAGGAAGGATACCCTAGCAGTTTAGGTTAGTTGCTGATGGAAGAAGTGATGATGATGCCCTAGCTAGCAATCCACCATGCTAAGGCACATCAATAAAAAATGTACTCACCCTCTTGCAAATAAACCAATGAAGATCTTTGATGGAGGAGTCACTTGGTGGAGATGAAGTGTGTAAATGAAATGGAATTGATCTTCTTTTATAGGCTTTTAGTCACTTGGATGTGGGCCTTACTCATAAGAATATAATAATAGGATTTTATTCTTCTACTTTTTTACTTTTACCTTTTGTGGTACTAAAGGCCTTTTTGTATTTTTGACTTCTTAGTGGTCCAAAGGTCCTTATGTATTTTTGACTTTTACCCTTTAGCCTTCTTGAAGTACCCTGTGGTTAATGCAAGAGGTCATAAGGGTCCATACCCACTCAAAGTACATCATCATAAATAGGGAGAATTACTAATGCTTTTATCTCAAACTCTTTCTGCCACCAAGATAGGGTACTAGGTGTCTTAACCAGGGGTAGCTAATCCCTGGAGAAGATCACAAAGCTCACAAATCGAGGGTAGGAGTGCCTCACATGCCCAGACCCAGTCTAGGACTTATAGTGATGTCTTGGTAACTAACCAGGTGCCTCAGCCCTAGGCTACATCGTTTGACTCAATGTCAAATACTTGGTAACTGACCGAGCGCCTCCATTCTCCCAAAGAATGGCCCTATTATCACATATATATTCTGCAGTTGGGCTACCATGATGCAGCATACAGACTTGTCTATATTCTATTCCGGGCTATTTTTCACATGGGGTATCAGCATGGATCTTCAACTTCATTCATTTCAGAGCCTTATTCAGCAGATTTTCCTTGCCAGGACTGAGATTCAGGAGTCCATTGAGATTCTTTTAGTGATGATCTAGTTCATTGTAGCAGAGCGGTAGATCAGAGTTGGTACATACAGTTATAGAGGGGCTTATTAGTTGGAGACAGGTATACATTTTGTGAGATCAGATATACATTTCCTTGGTTTAGTTTTGCTCTATGATGTATGTCGGACACCTATGCTTATCAGGTTAGTATGATCATGGTGACCTATGCTTATGTCTTATATTGCTATAAACAGTGTTATGATTAACCAAGGGACTTGATGTGAAGGTTGTTGTCTATGCCATGCTTGTACAAATTGTAAACCTTAGTGCTAGGTTGGTTCCATGTCACTTGTCCCCGTCCATCTAGTTCATCCATCTTTGATTTTCTCCCATGACTTAGACTGATTGAGACTTGTGAGATTAAAGATCCTTTTCCCCATTGTGACCCCTATGTATGATAGACTCCATATTGTTTTGTGTCTCTGGCTATGAAGTATGTGGCTTGGCCAGTGTGGTTGGGATCACAGGATAGTTCTCCTTTAGTCCTCGAAACAAGTACTCCACCATAATAGTGTTGCTAAGCACAAAAAGCATCAGAACGGATAAAAGCTATATCTAAAGGATGCAAAAGTTATAAATGTCAAAAAGTCATTGGCCAAGAGTTTGAGCACTCATTCCTTATATAATGTAAGGCTCAATTCGCCCTCCACAGGGGCGGCAGGGAGAGGCAAACCCATCAGGGCTATGGACAGCTCCCTGGCAGCGGGTCTAGGCCTTAGTCATTTACTGGAGGCTGGAAGGCTTTCCAGGGCACCTGTTCTTGTAAGTTGGCTACTGTCTTGTGAAATGTAAAGTGTATTGAAAAGGTTAATGGTCAAAGGATGAGCACTCACTCTTTGTATAGTATTCGGCTCATTGGTCCCCATAGGGCCATAGGGTGTTCGGCTAGGTATTTGTCAGTAGTGGAGCCCAGAAGGCTTCCAGGGCACCTGCCTTTGAAGGTTGACCTATATTGCAAATAAAGTGCAAAGGAAAACTTGCTAGAGTCTAATGAAAGCATATCCAAGTACTTTATCCATCTGTGAGACACTCCTATCCCCTATTGCTATTTGTCATACATATGTCACCTTGGTAGAGTGTATTAGGCATCATTCGGATAGATCACTGAGTTAAAGTCGGTTAAAAGTCATTTCCCTTTGCCTAAACCTTGTTCTTCCATCTTCACATCTATAGCACATTGTTTACCCTTTGTAAGTATGGCATGAACAAGCGGACTTCCAGAAATTTCCAAGATTCTTCAAAAGCACAAGTACATCTTAATATTATTAATCACCATGATTATGAACAACTGATTCAAGTTTGGTTTTGATATACACCATTGGAGCATTTCTTATATTGGATGGTTGCAGGATCATATTGATACAGTATCTCACCTTGCTTTTGGGTACTTTGACCTGATCAACCCAAACACGGTTCCCAAGGCAGTGACTCAAAAATACAACATGGTCTATTTTTGTTCCAGACATGCCCAGGACCAATACTACGGTTTCAGTTTTGAGAGTTTGGCCCCAGTTCTCCAGAAAAGTGATTATTATCACTTAAATATTGGCCAAATGATCAAATTTTATTCCAGATGGCAGTATGATTGGTTCTCCTAGAGCATAGCAATGTTCTAGGGGGTATGAGTAGTCACTCATACCATTCTTCTATGTCTCCAGATCATCCAGAGCAATCAGTTTGCCCCATTTTACACCCTGGACAGAGTTATGGTGGATTTATCATTTTCCAGAGATTGTACCAACAAAAATGAACTAGAAAAATCACTGAAAAAATCAATTTGGCCACTTGGGTCAACGAAATGGCTTGAAATTTTGACAGATGATGTGTCTCAGCATCCCGGACAGTCCTTTAGCAGTTTACAATCAGCAGATGTGTGGATTATTTATTATTGCTCAGTCGGCGAGGAAAGCCCCCGAAGGGGGCGCCCACTCTTATTGACTATTGATGTATTTCATGATTATATCATATGTTTTGAAGTTGTAAAGGGTCCTGGGGTGAATTAAGCACCTAAGTGACCCCTCTCATATGTTATTATATCACATCTTATGTTATATTGAGAGTTTGACTTAGGATAGGCGTCCTTGAGCAAAGTGTGCCCCCTTGTTGACTCGGTCACTTGATCCATGTGATGATTTATGTATTGTTGATCTCCAACGTTGATGATGTTATAATCTCAACCGTTAGATGAAAAAGAAAGTTAGGGTTTATGTCTCTCTCAAACTATTTAAGAGAGGTGACCCCCCCATTGTAATGGATGAGCTTTGGCACCAAAATTTTAATAAAGAGATTTTTGTCTGGGATTATTCTTTGGTGTATCTCGTGGATGGTTTGATGATCTGATGACTGGCATTGCTACTCTTCTATACTGAGCTTTATTCGAGATACATTTTGCATTTCTTCTTTACCCATCTCATATGTAGGAAAAGGAGGCGCACTAGGAGAGAGAGGGCGTTTTTGTGGGGAAACTCACCTTCGTCCTGGATTTTGGGTGTTCGAATCAAGGAGTATCTTGTTCTTTAAGATTTTTTATTCCCTTTTGTGGCGAAACTCACCTTCGTCCTGGCTTCTAGGTGTTCGAATCAGGGAGTATCTTGTTCTTTATGATTTTTTATTCCCTTTCTTTTTCGCATCCTGCAGATCTCATTCGTTTGTCTGATCGATTGATCTTTCTCTAATCTGGCAGGTTGAAGGAGGCGCTAGGGTGACTGGCTGTGGCACAATAACAACAAGATCTTCTTCGAAAAGGTTCATTTAGACAACAAAGTGGCATTCTTCATCATTTCTCAATTCATCTGGATCCAGGTATGTCTCACATGTAATTTTCTCTTCCTTTATTTATGTATCTGCATTGCTCATCATTCTATTATAGTAAAACTCTCATTTCGTAGATCTATAGGTTCTATCTTGCGGCGAGCTATAAAACTTAAAACCCACTTTGGATTTAGCATAAAACCCCGAAGTTTTAAGTTTCACCACAATCGAACTCCATTTGCCCATCCAAAGCACTGCCCTGCTACATACGAAAAAAACACCCCCCTTGGGGAAAGTGGGTATTTCACAAACCGCAAACTGGGTATTGTTGGTTTCAATTTTATTCGCTTAATCTTACATCCAGCAATCACTTTGAGTAATCTTACATCCAGCAATCACTTTGAGTATCCAATTTCAGTAATTTTCACCATTTTGCCTTAGATCCCTTTTTCTGCTTAAAACCCTAGGGCAAAATTGGGGCTTTTCACTTAGATGCTCAAAATCTCTTGGTATTCGTTCTAAACTCTAATTAACCATCCCACTAAGAGATTCTAGTTTCCCTCGGCAATTTGATCATTTTCCTTGCTTTAGGGTTTCTTGGTTATAGGGACACCTCTTGGGCTCTACGTCTTCACTGGGTTTAATGTGTCGGTATCCTCGACTGGTGTGACATCCAAGTTTTTTCGAAAGTCTTGGATATCGTAGGTCACGACTTTGGTTGACTTTCCTCCGTCATCCTGAATAGGATCACCTTACGGGGAAACTACAAGATCCGTGATAACAAGCCCTCAGCCCTAGGCTGAGTCCCTCAGTCCTAGACTGGTTCATTTTCCTGGTAACTAACGAGGTGCCTCCATTCAAAGAATGGCCACTCAGCTCTAAGTTGAGTTCCCCCAATTCTGGACTAATTCCACATCCTGGTAACTAACCAAATGTCTCCATTCAAAGAATGGCTATTCAACTATAGGTTGAGTTCCCCCAGTGCTGGACTGGTTCCACATCCTAGTGACTGACCAGGTGTCTCCATTCAAAGAATGGCTACTCAGCTCTAGGCTAAGTTCCCCCAGTGTTGGACTGGTTCCACATCCTTGTGACTGACCAAGTGTCTCCATTCTCCAAGAGAATGGCTCTCGATGTTGCTTAGGAAAAATCAACACCAGAGAATGGCTCTCGATGTTGTTTAGGAAAAATCAACACCAACTTCTCCCATTCAACACATCAAAAGCATGCCCTGCTCCAAAAAATTTCCATTAAAAGAGTTGAAAGCATCACACCTTGAATACAAATTACCAGTGTTACTACTTCATCGTGGTGATCTAAATGTAGGCTTATAAATTGACCCTTGTTTGTTGAGCCTAAACTCTATATAAGGGGCTTCCCTCCCCATTGTAATTGTTGTTAGTTGGATAATAGAGAGATCGATTTCCTTAGTCTAAAGCTATTGGATGTATGTGAAGACCTATCTTGTTATAAGAGGCAAAGGCTTTGGTAGATCAAGATTGGATGTGATGTTCAAACCGGTTCCATTGCAAAGGTTAGTTGATTTAGTTCAATGTATAGTAAAATTTGCTACTTGAAAGAAAGTAAATGAAAGGCTCTTTCATTTCTTATATGCTTTAGTAATTAGTGGAATTCTTTTAGTTTGCATCCTGTTGCCCACCGATGTGCACATCGTCAGCCAGAAATCTTTCGAATGGTTGTCTCCTGGCAGAAGGGAGAAGTGCAGCCTTGGGGGCAAGCAAAGAGTGTCAGGTGTTATCACCTGATCCCGACTCCTCCGTTTAGGCAAAATTCCCAACGGAAGCCAAGGGGGGTAGTCCCTATGGAAAGTTACTAAGGCTAATAGGATTATCCAATTAGTTGATGGTTTGTTTATTAAGTTTTTAGGAGTTTTAAAGTGGGGTTTCAAGATATAACTGCAACAATAGTTTGAAAGAGTCCTTTTAACAGCATGAATTAAAAAATCACTGTAAAATATATAAAAGATGCACGATACTTGATATTGATAATGAGCAAATGAAAGTGCAAGCACCAGTGCCTTATGGAGTCAACACAGTGAGAAAAATGATAATTGCTGAAAAAAGGAAATGTTTTTTTTTTTTTGACCAGAACATAGGATTAGATTAGAAGGGAGGCGGTAAAACAGCTACCGCATGCTTTGACAAAAAGTCAGTTCAAGATTCTGAGTCAGACTGGTCTCAAGAGTCCACTTCTTCTCAACGGCTTGATGATAACGATAGCAAATAGTTTCAATGAATTCTAAGAAGCTAATACAAGGAGGACGCAGCCCCATTTGAGCAAAAATAAACAATAAACAGCAGAGATAAGCTCCAAGATGGGAATAAACAGGTGTCCACGTTTGCCAGCAACTTGGTGAACACCTTCTCCAGCACATTGAGAAGGTTCGCGAAGTTCCTCTTGGAGATAGCCACGCCTTTGATAGAATGGACATATTCTTTGAGTTCTTCTGGTTTTTTTTATAAGCTTGATGTATCTTCTCATATCTTCCTGAAGATTTCATTATGCAGATTTCATCTTTCTTCTCTTGCTTGGAAGGACGCCTGCTGGCTCTGTTCTTATTTATTTGATCCATCTCAGATTCAAGCCATCTCATAATCAATCTCATCGAGCTTCTCCATATCTGACAGCCACAGGTCTGAAGAGATTTACTCGCTCCAGAAACGATTTAGAGGGCGGAAATAAAGGTTAGAATGGCCATAGCAGCGCCCGAAATACACGACATTAGCCCACGTGAAGGCAAACCAGCGATGGATCATTGCAGAGACAAGTGAGGAATAGAAGATATGGAAGCTAGTGATCACGATAGCAAGATAGCTGGCGGAGCAGGAAGAGAAATGATGATGATCATGAATAAAAGGGGAGTTGTGCAGAGTCTTGCTGGCATAGACTGCTGGAAAGAAAAGCACAGTGTACTGAGGGAAGAAGGGAGGTACACTGCTTGACAGGTAACAACTCGAGCTGGAGATCAAGGGGCTGTACATATCAGGGGATATCATTTCTCCTTTCAAGGCCATCCACTTCTAATATTCCTCTGTTGAAGAGGGCCCCTTTATTGGCCTCAATGTCTGCTAAATGATTCAGACCATGGAGGATATGGTAGAAAGAGATGGAGTGGAAGCTTTGGGTTAATTGCCAGATTTTTTGATAGATCAGAGCTAGCTTTAGCTGAGATAGCCTCTTCTGGTTTATAAGGGCCTGGATCAACATCCTTGAATCGCCGAAGACCACTAGGGAAGTGATCCCTTTGGAGCAGGCTATCCTTAGCCCTTGCAATAGACCGCAGAATTCAGTTGTGTTGTTTGACTCAAAGCCTAGACCCCAGGCATAATGGCTGAGCATAGTACCAGAGGCGGACATTAACACTCCTCCTCCACCAGCACGTCCTGGATTGTTCTTAGAAGCTCCATCGAAAAAAAGACAAACCTTGTTTAGAGATTCTCTCCAGCTGGAGAAGGCAGGCTCCTCAAGACGGATTTCCCAATTAGTAGTGCTAGAGTGACCAGGCATAGAATTGCTTTGAGAGTTTGGGGAAATTTTATTTAACCACTGTGAAACCTTCGGGAGGAGCTGCGAGCTACCTTTTAGAGCAGAGTTGTGTTCAATGGCTTCCCCAAGGATTGCCCTTGCTTGATTGGCAACTTTGGAGGAGTGGTTTTCTTTATCTCTGAAAATGCGATTGTTTCTCTCAAGCCAGATCTTCCAGAGGATGGCTTTAGAGATCCAGCTCCAGGCAGTTTGAAGCAATGCTTTCTTGGATAGCTGGAACGGGGAGAGCTTTATCCATTCAGATAGAAGGCCATGGATGGTGCCTGGGAGAGTGATATCAGAGTTAATTTTCAACGTTTCTTTCCAGACTTCTTTGGAGAAGGGGCAACCCAGCAGGAGGTGCTCGGACATCTCTTCTTCTTTTTTGCAGAGAGGACAGTGAGAGGGGCCTTCCATTCCCCTTTTCTTCAGATTTTCGCCAGTGAGGATACTGCTATGGGCCATAGTCCAGCAGAAAAAATCAATTTTTGGGATGAAGGGCCTTGACCAGACAAAATTCCAGATCGCTGGATTTGGGGCGACATAGGGAATAGACTGGATATTCTCATAACCTTCTGATGCTGTATAATTGCCTGAATTGCTGCCCCACCCACGTCTATCTCTAGTCCTTTCTCTGAAAGGAGATTTTCCTTGAAGGAGGACTGGAAGAGTATTTGCTTCTTCTTCTAATTCCGGTGGCAGGTTACCAAGATTCCAGCCTATCCAATTGTTGTTTTCCCAGGCTGAAAGGTCCCACAGCGTTGTAGCTCCGTTTTCCAGCAGCCAGCATTTGATATTTCTCACTTCTTGGCATTTCCCTAGAGGGGAGTCTCCCAGGATGGAATATTCCCACATTCTTATAGTTTTCCCATTTCCTGGAATCCAGTAGAGCCTCTTTTTGAAGGAAACCAGTGCTTTAATACAAAGTTTGAAAACCGGAGAGCCATTTCTATGCTGAGGAGTAACATCGAGGCACCTTTTCCTTGAGCCTGGAAAGTATTTTTTGCGGAGCACTTGCTTACTCCAGCTATCCTTTCCTGAGATCATTTGCCATAGAAGCTTTGCTCCTAATGCCATATTTTGGGAGGCTAAGCTCCTAACATGCAGCCCTCCTTCAGCCCGCAGTTTTTGGATCTTTTCCCAGCTGACTAGATGGAGTTTCTTCTCGTTTCCTTTCCCACCTTCCCAAATAAATTTTCTGAATAAGCTTTCTATCTTGCTGAGGACTGAGCATGGGGTGAGCAAGATTGAAGATTGATATATTGGCATGCTGTTCAGGACATATTTAAGAAGGATCAATTTCCCTGCAGGATTAAGCCAGTTGGCGCTCCAATTTTGTATTTTGCCTTTGATTTTTTCTAGGACAGGCTCCCAGTTTGCTGATTTGGAGTTGGGCTTGCTGATGGGGACACCTAGGTACGTGGAGCCATCCCAATCCAGGGTGCTTTCCATTCCAAGCAATCTAGCAATATCCCTCAACTCTCTTGGAGAGCAGTTCCAGCTGAAAATTTTATTTTTTTGGAAGTTAATTTTGCTGCCAAAAACTTCTTTGTAAAGAACCAGTTCTTGTTTAAAGTGATCAGCAGAGTGGACAGTTGCCCCTCCTAGCAGCAAAGTATCGTCAGTGAATTGAGCATGGTTTATGTCTCGGACATTATTCGCCATTCTTAACCCAGGCAGCGTGTGGATTTCTTGGCAAAAATTAAGCTGGAAGCTAAGCACTGAAGCTTGGATGGCGTAGAGGAGAGGGGACAGCGGGCAGCCCTACCTGAGCCCTCTAGAAGCTTGGAAGAATCTTGTACAGCGTCCGTTGACCAAAGCGGCTATCCAAGGGCTACATACACAGCCTTTGACCCAACTTATAAAAGCAGGGGAGAAGCCAAATTTTGACATCACTGCAAACAGGAAATCATGCCTAACACGGTCAAAAGCATTAGCTAAATCAAGTTTAATAATCATACCTTTCTCCTTCTGCTTACAGCTTAAGTGAATGGCTTCTTGAACAAGGATAATGTTATCGAGAATTTTTCTTCCTTTGATGAAGCCGCCTTGGTTTTCCGGGATAATCCGAGGAAGGATCCGTTTCAGTCTGGTGGCTATTATCTTGGTAATAATCTTGTACCCGGTATTGCATAAAGAAATCGGCCTGAAACGATTGAAGCTGGAGGCGTCCTTTTCTTTCGAGATCAACGCAAGGAAGGAGGAATTGGTGCTTCCTCCTATCTTGTTGATCTTTTGAGAGTACCTGACCATTTTAAGGAGATCTATCTTTATAATTGACCAGCAGTAAGAGAAGAACCTGGCTGTGAAGCCATCAGGACCAGGGGCGCTGTCTTGCTTCATAGCCTCTAAAGCGTTTTTAAGCTCACTCATAGTGACCGGGGCAGTGAGAAGGGTGTTTTCTTCAGGGTTGATCATCGAAGGGATGAGATCAAATGGACTGGACATGATATCCAGAGGATCTTCATCCGGTGCCGTGAATAAATCTTTAAACGTGGAAACGCCAGCTTTCTTTATGTCCTCAAAATCTTTAAGTACAGCGCCTTGGAAGTTGATTTCTGAGACAGCTTTAAAGTTCTTCCGAGCTTCGGCCTGTTTGTGGAAGTAATTGGTGTTTTTATCCCCGCTCTGAAGCCAAAGAATTCTGGACTTTTGCCTCATATACTCCTCTTCTAATCTGCAGGTAGAAAAATATTCTTTCTGAAGGGCCCACTCTATATGCAGTAGATTATTCGACAAAGGAGAATCTTCCATCTGTGATTGATGGTCTTCAAGGGTAGCTTGCACATTTTTCCTTCTGATAATGGGTGAGGTGATGAGTTTCTCCTAGGCTTTCAGGTCGTGCTTAAGCCTTTTTATTTTCCTTTCCCAGATGAAGGAGGGTGACCCCTTTATATGAGTATTCCAGGAATCAGACACAACTTGCAGAAAGTCTTCTTGCTGGATCCAAAGATGGCTGAAACGGAAGGGAATCGGGCCCAGGTCTTGAACTAGGGTGAGATCCAGCATAATGGGCTTATGATCAGAAGTACAATGGGGTAAGATTTTAGACGAGGCTAAGAGTCCAAAGGAGAGGAAGGAAGATTGAACAAGGAATCTATCAAGTCGAGCCGCTATATGGCCAGGTCCGATCCTTTTATTGGTCCAGGTAAAATTCCCTTTAGCCGGCTTTATATCGATAAGGTCCCAGCCAAGGATGATGTCTTCAACCCATTCCCTTTTTTTTCATTGGCAGCTAGAGTAATGTTCAAATCTCCTGCTATAATGATGTTGTCAGGCTGCTTCAAGTTGAGATACGATTCAAGGCTATTCCAACAATCTTTTTTTTCTGCATGCAGGACAAGAACATAAAGATTGAAAAGACTTACAGTTCGACTGGATATTTTGTGGGTTAGCTTTGTGAAAACCCAATGCATGGAGCGTTCTTCAGCTTCAAGATCATAGAGGGATGTATCCCAAAAAGTGGCTATACCTCCGGAGGCTCCTCTGGAGTTGTTAGCAATGCCTGGCCCTTTTTTCCAAAACGATTTCCTAGCTTGGAGGAGAGAGGCTTCCTCTAGTTTCGTCTCCTGGACTAGCAGAATCTCAGGCTTATGTATTCGGACTAGATCTTTCAGAGCTTCTTCTTCTTCTTTTAAGGCGGATCCTAAGCCTCTGCAGTTCCAGGAGATGTACCACATTAATTACTATTGGGAGTTGGCCCCTTTTGGGGCCGCGGCAGGTCCTTTCTTAGATCTGGTGTTCAGCATTCCTTTTAGGGTTTTTTGCGAGCCTTCGAGTACCGCCAGATATGAAGCTTCCTCCCTTTTCTTTCTTGTGGATTTCCTTCCCCTTGAGTTTTTAAAGGGAATTGTGTGCAGGCTGCTTGAAGAGTCGCCATCATCCGAATCCTCTCCTGGATTTGTTTCAAGGAGAAGAGGTTCCTCATTTGTGCCCCTGGAGGTCTCAGATTGTAAAGCTACCTTCAGATCGCCTGGATCAGTGAGAGGTATTTCCCTAGGTTCCAAAGGCGCATGGGAATCTACCTCTCTATTACCGGTATGTAGTCCAGGTGGGATCTCTTCCACGCTTGTTGATGCTAGCTCTTTCCCAGAAGGGGTTCTATCCTTTTGTGGATCCTTTGCTTTCTGGATAACCACTGGCATCTCTTTGGTGGCTTCTTGGGGAGATCTATTTGAGCTTGGAGGAGTATTGTTTTTCTGCATGTCCTCTGTGGTCTTTTTTTCTTGGGATTTGGAGGCCGATTTCCCTTTCTTGACTCTTTTCCAGCCGTCTCCCTCTTCTAGGTCCTGCATTTTGGGACAGTTTCTTTGGAAGTGGCCGTGCTCATGGCAGAGGCGGCACTTAAATGGCAACTGTTCATAATCGAGCTTTTGGAAGTGGTGCCAGTCTCCTACTTTTAACTTAACTGCTTCAGGGAGTCCTGCTTCAAGATCAACCTCAACACAAATCCTGGCGCAAGTGTACTGTCCTTTGTTTTCTGCTTTATCGATATATCTCCCGAGCACATTCCCCACTTTTTCCAGAGCTTGGATATTCCAGCAGTGTACCGGGAGGTTAGGAAGCCTGACCCATACTGGAAATTCTTTAGGGACATCAACTTCGGGATTGAAATCCGGCGTCCATCTGTTAAGATAAAGGCCTTGGGTTCCCATGAAGTACGGGCCGCTTCTGAATATTAGATCCCGATCCTCTTTTGTTATGAATTCGAAGATGAAAAACCCTCGACCGACCGGATAGCACGTGACACTTTCCTTTATCAGAGGCCTCCAGTTCCTCTGGATCCAGTTGTCCGTTGTTTTTGCTGAAGGCCAGAGGCCCATGAATTGGCCAATCAGTCCTCTCTCTTCCAAATCCAGAGCAACCTTGATGGGATGTTCTGCTGGGAGATCAATTTCAGGTATGGATTCCAGTTTCTTGATGAATTTCGGGATGGCAGGGGCCACCGGATTCTTCCCAGACGGCGATAATAATATGGGAAAAGCATCTAAATCAGAGGAGGACGCAGAGGGAGGGGGATGACCTCCCCCAAGCACAGCCATGAGGCGGCCTGGCAGCTCAGAGCGAGTAGAGTCTAGGGCAGCGCGGCAGCAGCTCACGCGAGAGCAAAGATCTTCTCTGCTTCTGCAAAGAAATGTCCTATTTTGCAGACAAATGTTCCTTAATAGCACCATGTTAGCATCCAATATTGCATCCATTTTTGCTACCATTTTAGTATCTAATTTTGCACCATGTTTTACTTCCAAATATGTGCCAATTTTCGCTTCCAAATTTGCATCAAATTTTGCTTCCTTTTTTGCATCGTGTTTTGCTACCAAAATGACGCCAAATATTTCTTCTATTGTTGCACCATATTTTGCTTCCTATGTAGCGCCATCTTTTGCATCCAAAGTAACGTCTTATTTTTCTACCATATCAACGCCATGTTTGTCTTCATCATTAGCACCACGTGTTGCATCCTTTTTAATGCCTAGTTTCGCATCTCTCATGTTTTGTCACTAATTTAGTCGTTTTTAGTAATTTTATATACAAGTTTTGGTCATTTTGTTTGGTCACCTATCTCTTATTTTTTGCTTACTAATTTAGTTGTTTTTAACCAACATTATAATATCATTAGGGTATGGAGGAATTGAACCACCAACCTCCTTCTTGTAAGGTAGGCACTCTTCGATTGAGCTAGAAGCCTTTAAGAATTTGGGAACCTAACTTACAGAGTCCTCTATAATGGTAAAAAAGATTAATACACAACTTTGAGTATCTAATGGTTGAGAAAGGATGATAGATTGTATTATCTTCAACATGGGATTGACTACATCCCTTGGTTCTCTATATATCATTATCCTATGATTGTAAAGTTTCTATCATTACAGTACCAACATCTGCAACTTGTGAGGCAGTAGCATCACCTTTTTCCTATGATCTGGTGGTATCATGGGCCTAACATGATTTTGTGTCATCAACTAGTTGAGCCCTCTATAACTGAGAAACAAAATTATCCTCAATTCCTAATTCTATCGTAGTGCCACTCATTCCTCTAAGTTTCTAACTATCATCAACCCAGTTACTCAAACGATTTATTGGTCGCTCACTTCAAAGTGTTCAGTAAATATAATCCAAATGGGACGGATCTGAAGTACTTTCAATATTACTCTATGCTACAACCCTATAATTCTCTGCAATCATAGACACATTACATTATATATGTACTTAAACTATGAATTATAAAGTTTGAATCCAAGAAAAACAATTTATAATCTAGTAGATGTTCAACAACCAAAAATTTTAAAAATTACATATTGCTCAACGAAAAACTGATCTAAATGGGGTAGTAGTCAATATGGCTCAGTCACCAAGTGTGAAAACCACAACAGTGATACTTAGCCCCACATACAATAGCAGTTAATATGAATCAGTCACCAAGTGTGAAAACCCCAACAATGATACTTAGCCCCAAAATTGGTACAATTGTAGCAAGGCAAGATAAATTTAGAAAACATAACTTTCATCTCTTTTAACTTTAACACTCCGATGGTCACTGTGTTAAAGTTGGTCCTTGAGATACACTTCATCAAATGCAATGTACAGAACATAAACAATAATATAGTACAAAAAACAAACTAATGACCAATAACTAATAAATAACAATGCCGGTTCATATCTGGTTTGAATCAGCCTTATACTCAGATACTTTTAGGATCAAATCTTGTCACTAAAAGGACAAGATCAACAATGAAACATGTTACATACATTGAGAGAGAAAAGGTTAGGAATAAGGTTAGGCACATACAGTAGCAGTCAATATGACTCAGTCACCAAGTGTGAAAACCCCAACAGTGAGACCCAGCCCCAAACACAGTTAGGAACCAGCAGGATCACAACCAGTTCAAGAATATTAACACAAGTCACAGCTGAGATCTTAGCAACCCAACAAGGTCAAGGCATAGTCCTAACAACCCACAAGAATCATAGCTCTGTACAAATACCTCATAGAGGTCACAACTCAAGTTCAATGAGCACACACAACGGTCACAGTCCAACACAGGTGGCATCCAAGAGTCATAGCTCAAGTCTGAACAACCCCAAGTCCCAAGGGTCACGATCTGCTCTAACAAAAAGTATATGGGTCACATCTTAAGTCTGGGAAAGCAACAATGATCACGACCCAATCTAAGAAGTCACAAAAAAGTCACAACGTGTCCAAGAGGGCTCAAAAAATTCATCAATAGTCATGACCTGTTAGAGAAAGCATCAACATTCTATGGTTCAGTTAAGGTAAGGTAAAACAGTCACGACCTACCCAAGAAGGGTTTTACCTAGTCACGACCCAACTCAAGAAGGGTTCCACATAGTCATGGCCCAACTAGTAACTCAATCATAGTTCAAATCCAAGGGGCTTAGATCAGTCATGTCCCAACCCTAAGGGGATTCTATTAGTCACAACCCTTAACAGAAAGGTGTCTATTAGTCATGGCCTCCCCAAGAAGGGCTTCTATCAGAATTAACGTCCTACAAAAGATTATTCCCATCTCAAGGAAGATCAACACATGTCAAGGAAACCCTTAAAAAGCTGAGAAGATTGACACGACTTATTCATAACAGCAACAACTTGAACAGGAAGACGAAAACACTAGCAGGCTGAGAGGAGAGGTGGTGCAGCTCAGAGATAGAAACAAAACCCTAGATGTCAATCTATTAGCATCAGCAAATCCTAGAGAGGTGAAATATCATATCTTCAAATTTTTCTCGTGAACGCACTCTCTAAAATGAAATTCAAGACTTGAATTTATAATCTTAACAAGCCTTCTAGAAAGGTTAATCCACAAACCCCTATCTTTTAGGGTTGTTACCAAAAATAACATAAAATAATGTTAATTTGACTTAGGATAGGGTACTAACAATCAAGTGGTCATATAAAATAAAAAAAATAAGGTTAATTCATCATACCAAAGGTTCTCATGGTACCACATACAACAATGGTGCTAGGACCAAAAGGACCATAAGTCTACTAAGCGTCAAAACAAGGTGGTAAGGAAACCCCCATACCAATAAAAAGAAGGTGTACAATAAAGGTGGGGAAACAACCCCTTTTACCCACAGGACTGACAAGACCAAGGACATTAATCTTTTCTCTCTCAAGGTATATTGTCATGTGTGTTCCATACAATTTTATCATCATTGTATAAGGAGAATTCATGACAAAATGTATCGTGACTTCTCAAATACACATTATAGGAGGTCTATACAGTGAAATGGTGTTTTTCGATATATTTATATCTCATAACTTGGGTACATGAGCTTGTACCTGTGCACTATCTTTAACTTTTATTGACACTTGCTTGTCTACATCCCTGTTTGGATTCAGAATACGAAAAGAAAGCTTCCGGTCTAGTTTATCTGGAGTGGGATGTAGGAAAATAATGTCATTCTCTTACTAAGGTGAGAAATAAAATCAAAACCAAATATGTTTTGAGGATGGAGACTCAAAAAAATTCAGATATACCAGCAGCCCAAAGCATTTGGAGACCTTTCATAGGTACAAGTTCCTTGATCGAGAACTTGTGGACAACGTTCCCAGATTATGAGATAAAAATATATTGAAAAACACACTTCAAACTGTACAGACCTCCTATAATGTGTATTTGCTTCAAACTTGGATACATAACTTCAACAATGTTTACCAATTTCACAAACCTCAAGAGAAAGATCCATCATATATATAATGAAAGTACTGCAGATTTAAAAGCCATTCACCACAGTAATATTTGGCAAAATAAGGTCTGATATAATTTATCTCACAGCTGGAATCTTCACAAAAATGATAACTGCTTACAGAGAATACGTAGATCAATAGTTGGTGAAAGAGTGAACACTTGGTATTGGATGGTAACTATAGTATGGGGAGGAAAACACCCTTTCACTATACAAACATCCTATAATGTGTATTTTCTTCAGATTGTTTGTTTGAAATAAAGAACTTCAACAATTCTTACCAATTATCAAGAGTAATATCCTCCATATATATACTGAAAGTACAGTAGATTTAAAATACATTCACCACAATAATATTTGGTAAAATAAAACCTGATATAACTTATTTCAGAGATAGAATCTTTACAAAAATTATAACCACTTACGGAGAAAACATGGATCACTAGTTGGTGAAAGAGTGAGCATTGGGTATTGGCTGGTAACTATAGTATGGGAAGGAAAAACACCCATTCACTATACAAGCCTCATATAATGTGTATTTGCTTCAAACTGGGATAAAGAACTTCAACAATGTTTACCAATTTCACAAACCTCAAGAGAAAGATCCACCATATATATAATGAAAGTATTGCATATTTAAAAGACATTCACCACAATAATATTTGGAAAAATAAGGTCTGATATAATTTATCTCAGAGTTGGAATCTTCACAAAAATGATAACCAGTTACAAAGAATAAGTGAATCGCTAGTTGGTGAAAGAGTGAAAACTTGGGATTGGCTGGTAACTATAGTATGGCAAGGAAATACATCCTTTCACTATGCATACCTCCTATAATGTGTAATTGTATCATACTGTTTGTTTGGGGTAAAGAAATTCAACAATGCCTACCAATTTCACAAACCTCAAGAGCAAGATGTGTTCGTCCAGTATTCAACTATTTCTTGTGGAAGAAATTTAATGTAGAATAAATTTAAAAAAAAGAGAGGATTGCGGAAGAACCTTTTCCAATAAAGTGGGTTGAGTGGGTGGATTGAGATTAAAAAGAAGAAAGAAAAAAATATATTGTAGAAAACTTACATGGGTTTTCTTACTTGGTAATTTTTATCCTCTCGATTCCAGTTCAACATTCTAGAGGAAACAATAACCAGGACCAATCAGCCCTCTTCTACAGAGTGAATCCCATGTAAAAATTTTCCTATTCAATGACAACCAGGAAAAAAGTTTTATTTTCTACGGGAACTTTCCAGATGGGCAACTTCATTGTAATACTTTAGATTGGGTAAGCCATCCTTGCCACATCATTATAAGAGGAAGTTGTTCAAAATGGGCCTTATAACATTAAATATTTCACCCATTGAAAAAATTTTGTTCTTAAAATTTTCTCTACAGAAGAGTTATCTCAAGTTAATTAGCCTATTTATAACTAAGGTAGGTCATCCTAAAGGTTGTCCAATAACATACTAATCTAAACAAACCTTTTCATTGTTTTCTCATTAATGTGCATCGCACCTCTACATATTTCTACATTTTAAGTACTATGGGCTAATTCAGAGTGGCAACAATCTACCTACATAGCAAGTTGCATTTTGTGTAATTGCCTACCTCAATTAGAGTATGAACAACTTCAACAAATCTAGTAAAAGTATTGTAGCAACTGCAATTTCCACTGTTTTGGTCGTCATCAGGACTTTTCACCCCTTTGAGAGACCGGTTAGTAACTGTTTACTTATGAACACTACACATACCTCATCAAATTACCCTCACACATGGCCCAATATATTAGTCATATACAACATTACTTGAAAAAGATCTGAGATTGATAAGTCTGAAATACACTCTGAGTGTAAATGACCCATACACATAACTTTTGGTTATTATGTTCTACTATAGTTTATAATAGGAGACATCTTTATGTTTATCTAACACTTGGGTTATTAATGTACTCACCACATAAAGAGTAACGAACTTCTAACTAGGTTAACATAGAGAAGCTTAACCTTTATATCATGCATAAACCACTTTATTCAATTGTTGGAAGAATTAAACACTCAGGGGACTAATGATAGCACTAATCCTATATGGCTACCTAAACTAGTTTATTCAAATGCAGGAAGAATTAAACAACCAAAGCACTAATGATGGCATCTTGTGCTTGTGGTCAAACGGTGGAGGCAGACATGTATTGAGTTGTTTCCTCCTGAGTAGAAGTAACAATGAAGATATGACCCTAATGGATATAGGTTATCTTATAATAGGATGGTTTAGAAGTTGGACATGACTTTCCCTGATATTGTGGGACCATTTACTAAATGAACAATAAATTATTTATATTGGGGCTACTTACTACATAAACAATAAATGATTTGATTTCAAAATCCCTTTAGGTGGTTCACAGTTGCACTGCATGCCAACACATATGTATCTATATTATTAATTAATAAATTATTCATATGGCACAGGTGAATTGAGAAAAAGGTCCCATAATAACATAACTAGCAAGGTATTGTTCTCTAAAGACATGTCTTGTAGGATGCAGATGTCATCCAATTAGATTCAGAGGTGCAAACCATGACAATTGACATTCCCAGTAGTGAGTATCTGGTCAGTGCTTAGCCCAGAAGAAGGTTGGGGTTAATAGAGTCTCAAGACATCATTCTTAGCATAGTAATACCTAGGACAACGGTTAATGGAGATGGAATTCTAACTGAACTTCCCCAACTAGTAAAGCATAGGATATAAGAAACACCCAAATAAATAAACCAAAACCTAAAACAGAGGCACCATATTTTGTCACTCTGGCACTTAAGGCTAGCCTCCAAGCCTTGGATATTTGTTTCTGCCATCTTCCAATTCTAGATAATCAAAATTTATAAAATAAAAAAATCCAAATTATTTCACACCCTCCCAAAAGAAACAGATTTATGGGAATGTTTACACCAATTTAAGGTAAGGATTGCATAGAATTTTACGTTCCACAGCAAGGTTTCTTCTTGAAATGTCCTGAACAAATTATTATTCCATCATATCTATCACTAATAAGTCCACATCCATTTCCAACAAGCTAAAAAAAGCATAAGTTGAAAGATTAACTATATGCAATCTAAAGTGGTATTCAACAAAATATACACCGCAAAACAAATTTAATCAGAATAAGACTATAAATTTTATGAAAACTCAACTCCTTTGGAATTTGTTTTGTGAAACTGAAGTCCCTTTCAAGTTTCAACTTTGTGAGACTGAAAGGGTATTTCAGAATTTCCTCTATAAAATCAATATATTAAACATAAGATTTAGCTCCAAGTTATTAAATCAAGGTACTCCATGAAAATAAAAGTATGAAAATCAATGTCTAAGACCACCTCCATAAGAAGATTATTTAAACTGGTATGCATCACCATCTTTGGATGTTTTCTAATATAACATTAAAATATTAAAATGAATCAACATTTCAGTTTATTAATAGACAACACCAAAATTATATATATATTGCTATTCAAGCGCCTTTTTGGGACCCAAATTTTACAATGTTGGCTGATGCAACTCAAGATGTTTCAAAGTAGCACACTTTCGAGTCCATACCATATTCACAAACCTCCAGCTCCAGATCTGGAAGATGGAATGATTATTAACCAAATGCCATGGTCACCGGAAGTTCTATAATGGAACTTGAATGGATCTAGTACTCAGAAGATAGAACAGATGATACACAGCATGTTTACTGTCTATAGATATTATGTAGCTAATGGAAAAGATCCTACTTCTTGTAGAATGATAATACCAACGTTTACAGGAGCCCTGCAAAAATGGTGGCAAAGAACAATGACAATGGAAACATGGAACAAATGGGAACAGACAAAAACGAAAAATGCAAAGGGACTTGAAGAGTCTAACCTAATAGGTTGTGTGAATGTAGAAATAATAAAATACTGGGGAGGAATAACGTAAAATATGAAAGCTAAATACACCCACTTCATGTTAAATATGAAAATCCTCCTAGATTTTGAATTGTTTCACCAAGATTGGGTAATTAGAATACAAGATGTAGAAAATGGTGATAGCGAAGTTTGGAAGAAAAATACATTTCTACATTGCCAAAAAAATTCCAAGGATTTTTCACTAGTGCTTTAAGTAAACAATCCTTGATAGACTACAGTTGGGATGAATACTATGACATCATACTCAGTTGTATCAGAGATATATGTATGAGGAGGACAACCAGCAAATCTACTCAAGAATATCTTCGAAGAAAAGTAGGAGTATGCAGACAATACAGAATGCAAGAACCATACTACCCCCAAAGAAAATAGAGAACAAAACGCTAGAAAAAAGGAAAAATTGAAATACTAAAAGTATGTATATCTTGAGAGATACAGGAAATACAAGAAGAAAAAGGAATCAGAAAGTTACCATAGAAAAAGGAGGAAGCCCAAAAAATATGGCAAATGGTATTCCTCAAAGACTAGTAAGAGTAATTACTAGTATGAAAAACGAGGACGAGTTTGGAGGAAAGTTAAGATGGAAGTATTCTCCAAAACCAAAATGCTACAAATGTAGCACACTTGGGAATTATGCAAATAAATGCCCAAACCTAGCAAATCCAAGAGAACAAACCAATTTCTATAGAGTAAAGAAGGTACATATGTCCCCTATGCGGAAAAAAGGGACACAGAGAGACCCAGTGCCCAGAAAGTAGAGCCTTTGGAGATACATACAATGCAAAAAAATCTTCTTCATCAAAAGAATTAAACTTTAATTATTCTTCATCATAAGAAAGCACAGATTTTGATCAAATACTGAATGCTCGTGAGGACCATCAATGTAAATTCTCTGATTCAGAAGATTGCCATTGCTCAATCCCATAAGAAAATTTCAGTAGCAATCCCAATGAAGACGATGATAATGTTTATGCTACATATCTTGTAAGTGCAAGAATATAAGGCCTCCACTTCCTAATGCAATATGATAAGGACCAACAATCAGGCCTCAATGATGATGAGACAAATAGAAGAAATGGAAGAAGGCCAAGCCAAAGAAACAATGAATAAATCCTTTGCAGAAGCATTCCTACAAAAGAGAAAAGAGAAAGAAGACCAACGATCAAGGGCTAGTAGTAGATCAAGGAAGTTTGATTTTCACGCAAATCAAATTAGAATCTATTTGCAACAACTCTCCCTTCTTATGAAATAAATACTATGCCATTGCTAGAGACAGACCAAAAAAAGTGGTAACACTACATGACCTAGCAAGAGAACAAAACAATTTGAAAAAGAAGATCAAGGAACTCTGAACCACAATAGAAAAGCTCGAAAGCTAAATAGGATCCAGAAAGCTCAGATTCAAGTCTCCAAATTGAGGAAGAAGAAACAGAGGAGCAAGATCTGAGAGATTAAGGGTCAAAATTCACTGACATAAGAGGCCCTAAACTTTCTCATTTTGATGATTTTAGAGTAAATGCAATTGTGCACCAAAGATATGCTATCTCTCTCGGAATCAGGATTGAAAATGAAGATTTTATCTTTCCCAGCCTGAGAGATTCTGGACTAGACATTATTATGATATATATAGATAAGGTTCCTACTAAAATTGGTCATCCTAATCGCCATATTATTCATGCAGTAGGATCTTCATCTATTCAGCATATCTGAATCATCATGCTAGGCGACGACAAAGGAAAATGTTTTCACAGAATAATTGCGACATGCAGGTAGCATCTCTGCTAAAATCTTCTGTAGGGTTTCAAAGTCCTTAGAGTGAGCAAGAAGATTGGTAAGCTTGTTATACGTTAAAGTGTTATGCATGAACCCTGGTTGTATTTTGTCCCATTCGAAAAACCTTCCCATCCCTTCCAGATAGAACGAATTCATGAAAATGATGAAATCTCTTACCATTTTTGAAGGTTTTGAAAGTTGTGGGGTCTACATTCGGGTGCCATTGCGATGGTGGAGAGCTCAAATGTTGGTGGCTCAGCTGGCTTGTTGAAAACCCTTGCCCGATAGAAGCCTTGTCTGTTGCACAACACAAACAAACCACAACTGGCATTGCACAATCCCTAGAGCTTCGCAACCTGTGTTGCAGAAGCCATTTGCTGAGTGATACATGTGTATAGGCCTCATAAAAAATAAAAAATTTAATCTAGAATTATCTATATTAAATCCAATGCATTTCCACTCACGTTCAAAATTGAACCCTTCCTAGCCCTTCCAAACAAAACGAATTCATGAAAATGATGAAAGCTCTTACCGTTTTTGAAGGTTTTGAAAGCCATGGGGTCTACATTCTGGTGCCATTGCGATGGTGGAGAGCTCAAATATTGGAGGCTTAGCTGGCTTGTTAAAAACACTCGACTGATAGAAGCCTCAGCTATTGCAAAACCCAAACAAACCACAACCTACATTGAACAATCCCTTGAGCTTCGTGACCTGCGTTGCAGAAGCCATTTGTTGAGTGATACACATGTTTAGGCATCATAAAAAAATCACAAATTTGAAATTACCCATAAAAAAAGATGGGCGGGGGCGGGAAACATTTGAAATTACCCATCCAAAAGATGTTGAAATTACTATGCTATAAAGTTCAACTCATTATGAAAAACATTGAAAATACGATCAATTATAATCATTTAATCATGTCATGCACTCATTGCTTAATTGCTTAGTTGTGTAAGATCGTCATTTATGATTGATGACTACGAGGCACTAGCCACCGAAATGTGACTCTGACTCCCGAGTTACTTGGGGCTGCAATCTAAAGTATGAAATTTTGTCAACAACTACGACTATAACAAAAAAGAACAACTATTAGTCTACTACTAGGCCTGAAAGGAGCTAAAAAATTTATGCCTACTACCTATGTGAACCTCGATACCAATTTCCACTCTTTTTTTGTCAAATTGAAATTTAAAAATTTGGTTTGATAAGTCCTCCTCTACAAGACTTCATTTCTTGCATGAATATCACAGACTCACGACAACTATAAAGAACACTAGATGTCATGCAAATACAAATAATGGCATGTAGCTAGGATCACAAAGTGTGAAGAAGTCGATTTATGCATTGCTGTAGAGAGGTTTCCTTGGGCACGCAATATGGAGAAACAATGGTTATTAATAAAATTTAAAAAAAAATTGTTGGCTCAAGAATAGCCTTCAATTTGATGGGTGGTATGATCGTGATGTAATCTTCCTCCGTCCTTCCAGACATTTGTGGTTTCTCACAACTTTTGTCCTCATTGCTATCAAAATACATATAAAAATTACTTGTCTTTACATCCTCTTCTCTTTAAATCCTCCTTGTGTTTACATATAAATCCTTAGTTGTCTTTACTTGTCTTTACATCCTCTTCTCTTTAAGGATTATTATGCATGCACATCCTCACCTTATAATACGAATTGGGTCAAGGTGCAAAGACAACCATAAAATATTAGATGTGTCAAGATGCAAAGAGTAAGAGACAACTATAAGTAAGTCTTATATTAAATTTACCATATAAGTCTTTGATTAACACTATCAACTGATATTTGACACGTTGGATTCTTGTGATCTTCTTATCACTCCTTACAAATGTGATTGCAAGGCATTCTTTGAAGGTGAAGTCCATAATTTTAGGTCTTCTTCATCATTATCATGCCTTTTGGTAAGACAATAAAGAGGGTAGTGGCCTGCATTAGCATGGAAAATGGTTTCGACATAGAGGTTATAAACATTAATTGTTTTAATTAAATAACTTAAATTCCTATCCTTGATTGTTGATTGACTGAATTGTGGACTGGTACAAAACACAACAAAGTTTAGAGCCACAAGTCCTTAATTACTCACACCTGGAACTTTCTCAAATCTATCCATTAATAAAATTCTTTTGGTATTTTGGTTCAATTTAAAAGGCAGAGTGTTGAGACTCAAATATGTAGTGAGTTGCAATGATTCAGTTAACTTAGGCCCCTCCATCACATACATGTGTTATTTCACGACAAGTGTTGAACAAAAATATTTGATGCCCCAATCCCGGTTATGCTAGATTTGCTAACTTGGTTGGTATGTAGGAATTTTTTTTTAATGTTTTATGAGTTGCATATTATTTTTTATTAGGTACCCAATCCTTATCATTCTTACATCTCTCAGGCTTTGATTGCACGTGGATGCCCCAATATTGTTATGGCATAGTCTATGTAGTTTTTTTGTACAATGAAGTGTTCTCCAATTTGAAAAAATACAATAGAATAGTTGTTATGTTACTGAGTCAACAAAAGATAATATTCCAGACATTTGTTATTGATGGCTTTTTCTTACTAGATTGGAACAAATGGTAAGTTCGAATATCAAGAGGGAGCCAACTATGCTCCTCAAACCCCAACAAAATGGTATTACAAAGTAAATATGTGATTTCCCTTGAGAAATTTATTCAGAGAGCCTCCTAGTGATATAGAAGTGAGCCAAGTCCATGAGTCATCCCGTTAAGATGAGCAAAGGGAGGAGGCCAAGGAGTATTCACTTGATCTCTTTAAGAAGCATATTGTGAGGCTTCAAGGTTTCTCTAGTTTTATATCTCAGATAAGCCATGCCATTGACTCTGAATCCTTCACTTATGAGGAGGCATCCAAACAACAAGTTTTGAAATATGTTATGAAATTTGGTTAATAATGACATGTGGAAAGTGGTTCTCAACTAACCTTAGACTTGGCATTGGCAATAGGTTGATTCCACAAGTTCAAAATACTAGATAGTAAGCTAAGAGA